>JAWNMN010000838.1:1200000-1602500 GCA_035044025.1 Drosophila paracracens
TATTCAGCTGCTGAGCGCTTATGAAGTCCTTTAAAGTCCACTGGTTTTTTGTACGTTTTTCCCATTTAAAATTGAGAGAAAAAATGATTTTTAGAGAAGCATATTATATCGCTGACCACACGGACATATGCATATGTTCGCAATTTTTTGTTGTTTTGTATGTGAGAACATTGAAATGTTTTGGATCTATACACATATATGCTTGGGCATTTTTAGTTGTATCAAATTTATTTGATTTTATTGAGAACTTTTTAGGCTACCCATTGCGAAACTCGAGTAAACATTGTTTATATAGATGTTATATTTCTTTTCTTAATTTTGCAGCACCTATTACGCTCTAGTTGGGCTCAAGACTTGGGTACAGAGTATCTCCAAGTCCTTGAGCTCTCTGTCTCCCTCTCTCTTTTTTTGAATATTTTTACATTTTTTCCAAACTTATTTATTTTTATTATCGAAATTGTACATATGTAAAAACATATATTTGCTGAACACAAAATTCATACAAAATTTATACACCGCCTGCGATATTGGCGTTGGCGCATGTATTCGCGGTTGTTGCAGCTTGTTGCATAAAAAAGCATTTTTATGCCTTGACAAGAAATAAATGCGCAAGCCAAAGTCAAATTTAAATTAAATTAAATACAAGTGAATAAATAATAAACTCAAACAAAATAAATGTTCAACATTTTTATGCCACGAAAAATTTTACTTTTCATTTGTTGATGTGCATTATTTAAGAGAAAAAATTAAATCATTATTTTAATAAAGAAATTAAAATTACACTGCGTTGTATTACTAAGCAGACAATATTGTAATTAACCCAATGAATTTTTCAACTTGCCACACAGCAAGGCTTCAATTGATGAATTTGTTGTTGCATACTTCGAGGCGCACTATACAGAATTGTGTATTTTAATTAATTGCCAAGCTATAAATTAATTGGCATATGCAACGTTGGCTGACACTGAAACTAAACAAATAAAAGTAAGGGATCTTAAATCAAAAATCATGAAATCCGACCGTCAAATACACTAATAGCAGCTGGCAACAGTTGGAAAGAGGCTCCTTGCGGGATTTTGACAGGTTGTGGCAGACACAGACACATATATGATGCACCTCAATATTTGTAATATGTACACTTCCAGCGACGTTATCAATTTATTGTTATAATTGGAATGCTTACAATTATAATTGGACTCAAATATCCTACGCTGCAAGCACAAATTTACTTACACTATTCATGTAATTAATATTAGTGAAATTGAGTGACCTCCATGAAACTCTAAAGGCAAAGCATAATCCGCATCTTTCACTCAGCTCTGTGTGCATTTAGTTTGATATTGTTGTTGCTTAAGCGCACTGCATTAATCTAATTTTGTTAGCCAATTCATATTCATTAAATGCGGCTCAAATCACCCGAAACCACTCGCATTGATCCAATGATGTGGTCAGTTCAGGCATGTGTTGTTATGGTTTTTTTTTTTTTTTTTTTATTAAGCAATTGCACAAGTATTTCAACTGAAAATCGCCATTTGATTATCATATATTTATCTCTTATTTATTTAATACATAAGCTATCTGTGCTTGTTTGCTCCCTACTTATCACAATTATTTTAACTTCATATATACATATATACTTTATACATAATATATGAATTTATTACATTTATAATTAGTGCTTGTGGCTTTATTAAATGTCAAAACGTCAAGCGGCTTTTGAAGCTTAGATTTTGCTTTTAGCAAACAACAAAACAACAGTAATAACAGTAATTAAAAACAAAAACAAAAAACCAGAAAAATAAAACAGCAAACAACATAAAATAAGCAATTAATTTTTGTTGTTGTTATTATCGGTGTCATATGGCAATTATTAAGCTCTCATTCCAATGCAACTGCATTAAGAACTTAATGCAGCTGCCCCATTAGCGAGCCACACTCGATTTATGGCTCTAATTCATTAAATTTAAGCCATAAAATGGACAAATTGTATTTGTCCTTTCTTTCCTTTCCCCATTTGCACTTGTCTATTTTCAAATATTAATTGACTGATTTTTACCTCATCAGTCTGTGGAAATGTCGAGTGGATATGTCCAAGTAAATTACGTATCCAATTTACACAATTTTGTCTTAGAACAACAAGATACAATTATTAAGAAAATTATCTTAATAAAGGTAATTTGCGATTCAAATAACTAAAAAAAAATATTTAGTCTTAAAAACTATATTGTCTGGGGTCCGGTCGGTCATCTCCGACCCCATAAGATGTATATATATTATTGATCGGCTGTTGATAGCAGTGTCGATTTATGACAGTATTTGTAATATAAGTTCTCGTATGCAACGCACACATCAAGTTTATTTCATTATTTTCCTTCTTCCTACAGCTCAAACATTTATTTGAAAACCTCAATTGAATTTGGCAGAGAAGTTTCATAAATTAAATTATTTGCAAATATTTTTAATTATAACTATAAAAGTTGATAAGTTTATGAACTTTATAAACTTTTACAGCTCAAAGCAAGGACAAGGAAGAGTTTACATGCCATTCGCACATTGCCAATGGCAACTACGCTGATCCTGCGACCTGTCGCCGCTTCTATCAGGTAAACTTTAAATGCCTTGGTTAATTTGTCTGACCAAAAGGTCACATTACTCAATTGAGTTGACGCACTTACAATTTTTTAATTTCTATACAGTGCGTCGATGGCTACCCGTATTTGAATCGCTGCCCTTCTGGCCTTTACTTTGACGATTTGCAAAAGTTCTGCACATTTAAGGATGAAGCCAAGTGCGGACCGCTGCCAACAAGTAAGTGATGAAGTTATGTCTAAACTGCTCAAACTACTATTAATAAAACTACGTAGGATTTGGATAAGAAGATGGGGGGTGCGGCGGGGGGGGGGGGAGGGTGGTGTACAGGAGGAGCAGACAGACACTGTACAGTGTCAATTTAATTTTTGTAATTTTTGTTGCTTTTGTAGTTGCAAATAGCCATGGGAGTGGCATTAGCTGAAGAAACAATTGAAAGTGCTCCATAAATCAAGCAAACCAAAATTTTAAGTGCTCTCCAAGTAAAACACATATGCATGCCAGATAGAGACGGAGCAAGTGAAAGAACAGAGCCAATGGCTGGGGATTTCGGATTGGGGATTGGGGATTGTGGAGCAGGTTTTTGTGGCAAATGCCAAGCAGTTTGCTAAACGATTTCAAGTTTGCAGAAGCAAAGTTGTTAACTAAAATAAAAGGCGAAGTTCGACTCTATAGACCAGACCCAAAGCCCAACCAAGACGAGTCGAGTCAACAGCAACCAACAAAAAAATTACAAAGCTAAAACTGAGCTGCAGAGTAGCTGGAAATTTATTAGAAGCTCAAAATAGAGTTGAGCATTCTATTAGAAAGACGCAAGCCGCACACGAAGCCCTGGAGATAAACGATTGAATGTGACAGACTTACCGACTACCGAGAAATACAGAAAAACCCAGAGAGAAAAGGAGAGAGAGGAAGAGAGAGAGAGAGAGAGAGAGCATGATTAAAATAATGTGCAATTGAAAGACGAAATAATCGAATCCGACCGAATGGTATGCAATGGGACGCCATTTTTAGTCAATGTCGCATAATTCGTTTATAGCCCCAAAGTAGAATGCCGATACATAATAAAAAAAATGGATATCGAAGCCCACTCGATGGCAATGCATTCAGAGGAATACAAAGAGTACAACGACTATCACAGCGATAACTTGGCCAAGTGCAAAGGTTGACCCAACAGTTTGCCAACAAGCAGACAGTCAAATCAAATGCTTTGGATGCTTCCCAAGCAATCGACTGCACTTCAAATGGGGCACGAACGCAACCGCTTAGGAATAACCAAGTGCCACACCAATGTGTGTGTGTGTGTGTGTGTATGTGTCTGTCTATGTGAAGCTTACATTTATGATTTAGTTTGCAGTTTAGCGACACACACACATACACATTCTAATATGCACTTTAAGTGTGTGAGTTTTCATGACTATTTGTTCAACCAGTCTTCAAACAGAACACAATCAATGTATGTGACTAAAAAATGTTGGTAAGCGCTGTGAAAAAAAAATCAATTACGTAAGAAAGCAAGAAATACGGATATTAAATACAAGTTCATTTTAAAATTATTTTAAATGTGTTTTTTTAATACTTAAAAACTGATATAAGCGTATCTTATTGTCGAAAGTTGCGAAATAAACTTCGCTTTGTATTTGAAAAGTGAAAAAAAAAAATATATTAAAAATTCAGCGGAAAGTATCATATAATTTAATGCACGCACACAAAATGAGGCAAACGCGACACAGTCGGAAATTAGTAAGTGTTAAGAAAAACACTACCGTTAGTAAGAAAGTCTTAACGTTTTCTGTAATTTCTGTTATGTCTGCCAGGCATAATAGAGAAATATTTAAATTTAAATAAATAAGTAGTTGCCCAATTTAGTTTTGCTTTCTTCATTTTGAGCGTTTTCAATATTTATACACATACATGACTAACTTAATACTTAATTACCTTGTTTTGCCAGCAATGACCTAATGACCAGTGAAGTAACTTACATTAGCGGTGAACATATATATACATATATATATATATATATGTAAAAGTACTTTTTCGACATACAAAGCGAATTTAGTTTAAAAAATAAATAAAAAAAAAACTCAACTTAAAAAGTCTGAGGCGAAACTACTCTGCACGGTTGCTACTGGGGAACTGTCTTACACACATACACATACATAAACATACACACACACACACACACACTGATATATCGCTCAAATGCAAGCACGCACTTTTGCAGCAGTCAGCAGCGCAGTTGCCGTTCGCCGTTGGCCACCGTTGTCGGAAGGAAACCGTTTGGAAGAAAGCTACGACAGCTAAAGCATTTGGGATTTGCGTAATACCAACTGGAATTTTGTCTCACATAAATAGCTCTCTGCTCTGACTGTGACGGCGACTGAAAGCCAGCGACCCAGTGTGTGTGTGTCAGAGTGTATGTTGGAGTAGAAAAGTAATAACATAAATGACACACACACACACACACACACACATACACAAAAGCGAGTCACCTCCTACCACCCAAAGCCGCAATGCTGTAGTCAAAGTAAAGCAAGGCACGAGCAGAAATATTGCACCAGAGATTAGGTCAAAGCTCTGTGCATACCATTTCTTTTCTCCTCTCTCTCTCTCTCTTTTTGCTAAGCTCAGACACCCGCGCACACACAGTTATCAGAAATAAGGAAGGAGCTTGGTATGGACTAGTGAAGTGCTTGCAATTTTGATTTTTTATATTTTTCATAGACGATACATAAATATAATATTTAATATAATATATTGAATTGGAAAATTGTTTAATCAACACTTAAAGCGTTTACAAGTGCATATATGCATGAGCATAATAATCACTTGTAACTGTTCAAATACTGATCGACTTTTTTTGGATCTTAATGATATGGATCGAGCCTGTAACAAACAAATATTTTCCAATATTTCTTAATACTGAGCGACTTTGCCAATGTATTTAATATGGCTCAACTTTGTTTAGTCAAGACCCAACATACTCAATCCAAGAAAAGATGGATGCCTTTCGACGTTTATCACCTCTGCTTAAGTTCAATGAGCATATAGATAGATATGCTTTAGTTCTAGCTGAGTAATGATATGCATATATGTACATCTTTGGACTGTATGCACATAAGTGTGCGAGCATTAAATAAGATTTGATTTGCGAGCATACTGAAGAACTCACTGATTGCCTCTAATCGTCTGGCACTTTAATTTGCAAGCCATCTGGCTGTTACATAAGCCAGCCCAGGGATTATGAGCTCTAAAATAGCGAAGCCCCAAAAACCAACAACAACAACAACAACCACAACTTCAATGGCTAAGCCCACAGTTTGCAACGCACCGCACGTCCCCCGGCCGCCTTGTCAAAATGCTCAGCTGACGAATTGCTTACGACGCATTCAAAACCCAAATGAATTTGAAATTCTGACAGCAAATGTGCCAACACAAAAAAAAGATAAGCAAAAAGTTGCTTCTTTTCATTATGCGCATGTGTGTGTGTGTGTGTGCGTGTGTTTGTGTGTAATGCTGTGGGGTGAGATATGGCCAAGGTATTTCACAATATATGCAATAAAATGTGCATATAAATGCGATTTTATTTCGTTTTATTTGGATTTGATGCTCGGCTTCGTTGCTGCCCAGACAGAAATTAGAATATTTAAGCCAGTGATCGGGTTGGAAATTCAATAAAATCTGCGTACAAAATACTTGTTAGCCAACATGCTGCCTGCTACAGACACTTACTGTCCAAAATGTATTTGACTATAGCTGCCGACTTGACTACTCGACAGTCTGACTAGCTTATTTAGCTGCCAACTTGGCCCAAATTATTGACAGTGCGCGTCCAAGCAACTGACAAACTGCTGCTTCTGCTATTTATCCCATAAAAATTCGCATATATACGTATATCAATATATATATATATATATTTATTTACCATAGTGTCGTATGTAGAGAACTCACACGAGCTGGTAAAATTCGAAGCAATTTTGCACTGAATAGTTTTCAATTTCATAATTCAGTGAGCACGCTCAATGACAGCATTTCAATATTGCTTACACAACAGCAACAACAGTAACAACGGCAACAACAGTAACAACGGCAACAACAAAAACAACAACAAAACAACAAGCAGTTACACAAATAAGCTCCAAACTGTCCGCATTACGTATACGCAACGTATGCAACTTCTGCCCAGCTCTCCGCTCAGCTTTGCTTTGCTGTTGTCGAGACTGTCGCTGGCAGTGCGAAATGCATAAGACAAAGTTACTAAAAGTGTTTATTACATTTTATTCAATATCAGTACACAAGTCCGCACACACACACCCACACACACAGGCACACACACAAATGCATATTCACTTTGCTCGAGTGCGCAAATTTGCCAAGTTACTTTTTGAAATAATAAAATTGTATGCATTTAGTTTTTGAAAGGCGTTTTGGGGATGGCACATTTGGTTATTTGGCTTATGAATTTATGTTGATTGCACAGTATGCAGTTGAGTGCCGCTTGCCGTTTGTCCCACTTTACTTTTCGTCCCACTGTGCTGACCCATGGCCGGGTAAATTAGATGCCAAGCATTTCATTTTGGCACTGCTGTTATTTATGATGTGACCACAAATGCATACTTTCCAGCATTGATAGCTACACATCTGTATACGTTTTCTATAGATTTTCCACTTTGTGGCAGCAGATCTGATCAGATCTATTGTGGACGACGGTAGCAGCAACCAAAGCGACAATTTGCATACTTCTAGGCGCATCCGGATGCTTCTTGTACGTGTCGCCATTTGTGTGTGGTGGTGGTGTGTGTGTGTGTGTGCGTATTTAAAATACTTATATGTATGTATCCACACACACACACACACACCCACACATCAATATTTAAACCCTAACATTAAACTTATTAATATTTATGGGCATATATTGTGTTTATTATTTTGTTGCTGTGCTCGTTTTAGACATAGTTGTGTGTCTTGTTATTTTATTTGATGTTGCTATTGCAGTTGACAGTTACTGTTGCCCTGGGTATTACATAAGCCACAAAATGAAACATTCGACTCGCATCACAGTCAAACCCATAAGCAGCACCGTTGTCCTTTGCCCAGTGCGACTTTTGTCCTGATTGCACTCGCAAGTGATTGTTGTTGTAGATTTAGATTTTTTGCCAACTTTTATGCAGCTAGCGATTATTTAATTGCCTTTCAAGGGGAAGACGGGGTGTGGAGCCTTGGCTTTGGTTGCAAGGCACCCAAATAATGTAATTAAATCGATTTTGTTTGTTTGTCACGTTCATTGGCAACTGAATATCGAATACTCAACAAATACCCATCGTGATACAGATAAATAATAAGAGTTTTAACTGGCGGCAGGGTCTGCTCGACCCAACCCTATTCGATTCGATTTGAGAGTGGGGTAGTAGGCAAGGGGTAATAGCTGGGGTTGAGCTTAAGCTCATGCACAGCGCTTCTGTGAAATTTGTTGGGACGAAAAAGTGCTTGACATCATTAGTTTGTTTTGCATTTGGCAATGTCAAGCGGCATAAGTCCACTTTAAATTGATTGATGATGTTGTCAATGGACCCAGCCATACGGAAACGGAAGTTGACGACCAACTTAAATGGCAACTTCCAGGAACAGCTTACACGCGCACACACATAGATGTAGATGGCATAGAAAACATTAAATAATCATTTTTAATTTACCAAGTTTATTGCAAGTTATCCAGAAGCCATTTCCGCAATTGCCCCATAGTGTATCATTAGCTTTTATAATTGTATAGCTCTTCAGTTGAAGACTTTTGATTATAGCTCCGCTAGCTGGAAATAAAATCTCGTCACTGATATTATAGCATTGTTATAAGCGGAAAACTCTAAATATATGAATAGCTGTCAGCATAAGACACTCAAAAGGACTTTCAAAACAAGTCGAGCTCAAAACAACATATACATAAGATATTTTCTTATGCTACGCTTGAGATTACTATCTTACATACCCATTAAAAATTACTGGATTGTATGTATGTATCTCTCTCTGTAATCAGTATTGCTATCGAAAATCGATATGAGGTATTAAGTTTCAAAGACTCGGCTGTTGATCCTGATACAGAATATACATATCTAGTATATCTTAAGGGGTCGGAGGATGCTTCCTTCCACTATAAAATTCATAGCCATTTTTCAAAATATTCGAGATATTTCCAATGCTCAGGCCTTATAAACTATGAAAAGCCGATTTGATCTCCTTTTTTGTGTTTCTTGCAGACATCCTTTTATCACTGGGTGTCTGCCAGTTGGTCGCTTTCAACTAGAGTACCCTTGTTTCATTTCATTTGACAGGAATACACAACAGCGTTGCAACAGCAATAACAAATAATCTGAATCTGAAGCTGAAACCGAAGCTGCGCTGCTGTCCTTGCTTCTGCAAATGCGCAGCCGACAGCTTAGTGACACCAAGTTGCACTTGTGCCTTATGCGTGGAGTTGTCACCTAAAGTAAACAGCGAGGCAGCCAAAGTGACGGTGGGTGGTGGGGCAGTGGCGGAAGGGAATAGCGCTGATTTCGCTGCAATGACTGCCGTTAATTTAGTTGTGCTGCTTGCGGCTTGTTGGTTTATGGCCAATCCGTGTCGAGTCGGCCTGCAGGATATTGCGATGAATGCAGCAAGGCGCAGCGTATGCATTTTATATTTGTGGCCAGCTACCGGATGTGGCCCGGTGCATGCCTAATGCCTCTTACCCATTGAATTCGAATCTGGCCATTCGCCTGTAAACACATGTGCATCGGCGACCTTCTGTTTTGTGGACTTTAAGTGAATTTGTTTACTCGATCACAGAACAACAGCAACAACAACAAAAGAAAGGCCAATTGAATTCCATTGAGTTTTTGCCAAGCACACAAACGCACACACACACAGATGTTACGCCCAACGCCCAACGCCCACATATTCAAATAGCCGTGCCAAAATGATGCCCCGAACGGTTTCGTTTTTTCTTTCCCTTCTTTTTTGGGGTTTGAGCGTTTGGTTTGTGTGTTTGTGCTTTCTGCAGAGTTGTGCTGTTTGGTAACAAGGCAGGTTGGCGTGGCTAGGATATAACCTTTGGCTATTTGAATTTCGCTCTTTCTCTCTGGCTCGTTGTTAACTTTCTTTTAACTTGTTTCTTGCACATTTTGTACGTTGTTTGGCTGGCTACCTGCTGCCTTATTGATATTTGTATTGTATTGTGTTATTTTGTTGACTTTTAACTTTCGACATGCTCTTCTTCTCTCTCCCCCTCTCTCCCTCTCTCAGTGTGTCTCTCATTGTGGCATTCGATTGGCAGAGTTCAATTTTGCTCGCATATCCAAATCGATTTTAAATAATTTCTTAGCTAATTTGCGCAATAAGCCCACAAAGCAGGTGCCAGTTGAGTTGTGCAACAAATTTTCATTACGTCTATCGTCTTTGCAGCACCTGCACCGGCAACGGATGCGCCAGCCGACACTGCTCAGCGCTGCAACACAGAGGAGTGCCAGCTGCCCTATTGCTTCTGCTCCAAGGATGGCACCCAGGTGCCTGGCGAATTGGAGGCTGAAAAGGTAAGTCCAGCCCATCTCCATCTAACCAGCCAGGATTTAACTCCTTCTTCTATTATGTGCTTTATTTTCTGGTTTTTTTTTTTTTTTTTTTGCTGTCCTTTAAGTGTTAATTTGCAAGGCAATAAATTTTGGAGTGCATTGACAGCTTTTATTTTTACGACACACAGCAGAACAGGACTTTGCCAGCTGCGCCTTTGTATTGTGGTGGTGTGGGGTGGGGTGGTGATCATAGGGGGTATATGTGTATGGCTGAATGTTATTTAAGCTTGGCTTCGGCCTCGTTTTGAGTTTGGGTATTGCTCTGGCCATAAATCTGTGTATATGCATTCGGCTGCTGTTATCGCTACTTTGCATAAGGAAATTATACTGTTGTCTTTGCTATTTGTTGTGCCATTCGTTGCATATTGTTGTCATAGTTTCAGTTGTTGCTGTTCTCACTGTTGTTATTAATGTTGTTGCTATTGAGGTTGTAGTCATTGCTGCTGTTCCTGTTGATTCGAATATCCTGTTTAATAACTTCGGTCTGTTTATTTGGCCAAGAGTTATGAGCTCAAGCACAAAAAAAAAACCCTCAAAGTAGCTCGTAAAACTACGGGAAAGTAAAGTTTTGTGCAAAATGGCAGCAAAAACGCTGCAAGCACAACCACTGAGTATGCGTAAAAGGTGAATAAATATTTGAATAGATGCATAACTGAAAATAACATACAAAAAGTTTACCAAAAAATAATGAGAATAAACGTTTGATAGCTATTAAAAAATAGCATTTAATTAGCCATATAAATCCGCGTTGACAGTTAGTTCAATGTATATAACTCTGTGTAAGTCCGGCGAGGAAAACAGCCAAAGTTAATTAAACACATATTTTGTATTGTTGATTTTATCATAATAAATAAAGCCTTTGTGCTTATAGCCGCCAACTTATGTAGATACACTTAATTGTATAAACAAACTGATTGATGTGAGGATATATATAGAAATGAACAAAAGTGTTGAGTAAAGAAATATCTTAGATATGCCGTAAAGTACCCTTCCATCGATATAAAAGTTGGAATACCCCCGACAAGATTGATAGTCAGATATAACACATAAATACAGAGACACCCAAATAGCCAGAACAAAAGTTAACAATGTAAACAGAGATAATGCATAATTATTTCAATATCAAATTGATGCGATTATTATGTATATGTATGCTATATTTATGTAGGTATGTACAACGCATATCAACATGTTCCATAATATATATATTTGGATACTCTGAGCTATTCCAATTAAATTGATTTCGCACTTTAAAATTCAACGCTCTCTCGACAGTTCTGGGCAGGACGAAAAATAATATTAGCTCTATGGTGTATGAGTGTGTGTGATTGGTGTGTGCATGTGTATTTGATTTAGTGTCCCAACGTGATTGTGTGTGCTCTGTGCGGACTGTCAATTGACAGACAGTTTGAAGTGCACATTAGTTGTGGTTTCGCATGCACGATAATAGCAATGCCAGACAACAACAAAAACTACACACATAAGCATATGATTCCGGGAAACTGAACAAACACTTGAATACACTTTAATCTTTCCACATCGGAATTACAGTTCGCACCTTTAACTCTTCAATTATCTATGTACAATTATGCTTTTCCTACGTACGGCTCATTATCCTGTCACAACATTTTCACGTCACTCTCTTCTCATCTCTTCTCGATAAGAGTCCTCTTCCACTATCCTATTTTTGTGAGATTAAATGTAATTTTATAATGACGTATTTCACGTATTCTCGATTGAACTGTTTCTTCATTTAATGAATATTATAAATACTAACATATCAAAGCAATACCAACTGAGATGAACTTATCTTAATCCACAGGCTCAGACTGTTTCCTATCCATTCTCTATATTCTTTGTCACTCTTTATCGCCCTCTTTCTCTGTGCCCTTTTCAAGTTTAACTTTCCTTATTACTTGGCTACTAACGTTTATTAATTGTTTGTTTATCTCAATCGCAGTAATTATCTCCATAAATGTTGTACCAAGTTTTAGTTTAATTACATCCTTTAAATAAATATTTTTTGTTTTTTATTTGGTATGTACTCCAATATTTTTGGAATCCTGTCGGGATTCGTCTTCAGGGAGGGACTCATAACGTCCGTTCGGTCAGCTGTGGAGCTTTCAGAAACTTAATATTTGAAAGGAGTTAAATTTAAGTTTCCAATTTAATTATTTCCTTTTTCGAAGCAACCATTGATGTAAGAGTTGCCATGACAACTGTTAAGTAATTTGCACTTGTTTTGATTTATAAGCTCGGTGGCTTCTGCAAGTTGCATGACAAATGAAAGCGGACCGCAAGTGGCAAAGTGTAACAAAATTTAAATACGAGCAGAAAGCCACGGAAGTTTATGTGGCGACGGCGACTGCGACGTCGGCCTCGGCAGAGGCGTAACATACTCGGCCGATTTTCAGCATGAACGCAAAACGCAAATACACAACACTTACACAAACACAAACAAATCGCAAGTGAGCCACTTAATTTCCAAATTGAAATATATGTGCGAGTGTGTGAGTGTGTGTGAGTGTGTCTGTCTGTCGCATTGTCTGAATTGCCCTCCTGCTGTGGCACCCCTTTCCCTCTTGCGCCTCTTGTGGCCTTTGTTTAAGGGTCTGTGCGGCATGGGTGCTTATTTAAGTGTTATTAGCGCTTACATGTGTTTACCCCAACCCCCTTCAACCCCTACGCCTAACGACCCAAACAAAATGATTTCAATTTCCGACAGCCTGTTTGTACTTCTTTGCATGTGTGTGTGTGTGTGTGTGTGTGTGTTTGAGCGTATAGTTATAATTAAATACCATCTCAATTAACCGCAAACAAGTGGTTAATTTGTATTCACATTTGCCCAAAATTCTTCTAGGCCATCTGACATTACGCATACGCAGCGCTGGCATCGCATTCAAATAGCATTTGCCGATAATCGTCGATAATCAATTTCGCAACGCGGTCAATTTCCGCAACCAAAGTGCACTGGCTCAGAAACTACTGTGCGTAACCAAGAAGCCGTTAAGTCGATCCAAGAAAAACCAAGGTGTCGTTAAATAAAACGCTTTGCTCAATTTGAATGCGAATGCAATTTGAGTTAAGCTTTCAAAAAGTAAAAGATAAAGAAACCTAAGAAGAAGGCGCTGAGTGTCAACAAAAACTTATCATAGAGCTTCTCCAGTGGATGGGGAGGGGAGTGCTCAAAGGAGGTGGGGGCAGGGGGTTTGTGCTTAAGGGTACTGCATTTATGCGCAACTGCAATCACTCAATCAATGAGCCGCTCAATTGTCGCCGCGATTGAGCAACTAAGCTATGCAAATTTGCATCACAAACACCCCAAAAAGAATTGCCATCCAACCCACTTGCTGGAACAGCATGAAAAACCCATCTATCATCCATTTTCTAGTGCTGAGCGAGTTCGTCGGGCAAACTTCTGTCTTTCAGGCAAAGGTGCTTGTCAACTGTCAACTGTCTATGTGCCATATTTGCTCAAAGACTGAAGTGCAAACTTGAGTCACATTAAGCAGAAATTATCTACGTACACAGTGACACAGGGGCTGAGACAATAGGGGATAAAGCGATAAGAGCGGCGGATGAGGATGTCGTGGAGGGAGGGGGTGCTGTGAAGTAGATTGCAAGTAAAGAAGACTGCAGCCGAGTCCTGGCAGTCGTGTGCAGCCTTTGAATCGCCAACCCATTAAAAGTACTCAAGTCTAAAATTGTTTGCGTGCAACTTTTGGCAAGACCTAAAAATCAATAATTTTCCATTCACAAAATAAAAGAGGTTTCAAAGATGAAAAAGTTACCTTGAATCACATTTTCATTATTTGGTTAATTATTCCAGTGCAAGTTATCTATACACTTTTGTTTGCTCATCGCAGCCCAATCATTAGTTTACACTCATTTAAAATGAATTATTTAATCCAATTATGCAAAGATAAATGTATGCATTTGGTATCTTATGACTCTTTCTGGTCTTTCGTTATATTTGCAATAATAATTTGATGATGATATTAAATCACTGTTGAAGAAAACCCGCAAATGAAGAAAGGGCTTTTGAAATATGCCCTTCAAAAGGAAGACAGGCCAAAAGGAAAGGCACACGAAAAAAACGCGGTGAAAGGAAGCGATGTCAAATCGATGCGCAAATTTCAATTCTCGCAGCAGCCAGCATCGTCATTATCAACATCATCATCAACGTCATCATCAGCATCATCATCAGTTATCTAAGCCACACTTAAGCTGACCAACGTTCGATATTTTCGAGTGTTTCACGCCTCTGCATAATTTTGCCAGCTCAAGCTGCATGATTTAGGGTGGCAGAAAGGAAACATAGAGTTGGCCAGATAGATAGCTAGATAGATGGATAGCCGGATAGCTGGATAAGATACGTTCAATTGTCGACTATTGCCAACAGTCTGTTGGTCGATGCTTGTGTTAGCCGGTCAACATTCATATTGCATTTGAACATTAATTCTTTTTATGTGTTCCACAATGAGAGTTAAGTGCCGCCGACACCGTCGCCCGTGCCTCCCATCTTTATGTGCAGCTCTGTCGAAATGCATTTCGGCTGCCACCTCGACAGCAATTGCCATTCAACGCTGTTTTATGCTGATCGCATTCGATTTTCATTTCACAACCTGCCCTCGACTGAGCCTTATGACTTTGGCAAGCAGTTTGTAAATGTTAATTTCTTATAGTTTACAAATCCCTTATTGATATCGTTGAGTATTTTTTTTCATTTCGATAGGAAGAGACACAAAATCTGTTTATACACAAATTAACTGTCGCACTTGAGATAGAATCCAGAATTTGTTATTTTCATTGCAGTATTTGGTACGTAAACGTGAATAAACACTTCAATGAAATGTCTACATTAAGTAATGGTTCTTAAAAGTGTAGCAATGCATAAGATCTTATTGGATATCTGAAGATGATTGCTTAAAGTGTTCGTCCTTTATTAAATTACTTATCTGAAATCAATAAAATCGAATCAAATCATTTTCAAGGGTGTTCAAAGTGCGATGAGCTGGCGAATTATGTGTTGGGCGCTGCTTGTTTTTATGGTGCGTCATTTCTTTTCGGTTCGCAATTGCAGCGGGTCTTTGATTATGGAATTGCACTTAAAGTGTTGCAAGCTGCTCTTGCTTGGAGACGCCACACAGAACGTCGCCCGTTGGGAATTCAATGCATCACGGGGTGGCAATTTTTGTAATGGAATTGCTCTGCTTTACCACTCGTTAAACTTATTGCTGTTGTTGAAACGGTTGTTGCCGCTGCCACTGGCACTGCCACTACTGTTGCTATGGCTGTTGCTATATTGATAGTAGCTCAGTTTTGGCTTTGCGCAGCTATATCAGGTTAGATCTGCGTTTCAGCGACCAGGTTAACATCGTGCCCACTAATTATGTTTAATGCTCAAGTTCTCAGTAGCAAGTGGCGGTCGTTGCGCATACGCCGCGTTAGCAACAGGCCGTAAGTTAAGACTCAGCCAGGCGCAATGCAGATTGGAAAAACAAACGCATTTGCGTTTGCTGTGCCTCCCAATGTCAATGCATGCCCCGCGAATTTTGAGGTTAGGTCTTCACTAATTGGGCCGAAAGACTCTCACACACACACACACACACCGCACACACAAGCGCACAGCAAAACGCAAATTTGCAAATCATATAATTAAGAGCTTTTTGCTGTTGGTCTTGCCAATTGACATTTAATACCATATACATACATACATACATACATATATACATAGATATGTGACTTTTGCAATGGCATATAACAGTTTACCTGCTTACCCTATATTTCAGATACCTCAAATTATAATGTTGACATTTGATGGCGCCGTCAATTTGAATAATTACGATCATTATCAGAAGATCTTCAATGGCAAGCGCCAAAATCCCAATGGCTGCAAAATTCGTGGCACGTTCTTCTTATCGCACGAATACAGGTAACTATAAACTATATACTAGATTCACTAAATGTATATCACATATGTGTTATAAACGTATTCATTATTTTAAAGAGCTCTTTATCAGTCACGCAGCTAGCAATTTAATAAGCTAGTTGCAAGTTGGCCTCAAACTAAATTTGACTAAATCATATTAATTACTTTTGGCAATATGATGTATTCTCCCTTCTGCTGCTCTTGCTGCTGCTGTTGCTGTTGGTGTTGCAAAGTCTTCATTGGCAAAGCAGTTCGTTGCAAGGCAAGTCATCCATTTGCCGCACAGACGGGCAAAGTTTTGTGCAGCGTTGTGCAAAATACTTGTCACATACTTGCCACGCCCCAAAAAAACTACCACTTGCCATACGTCAGTCAGTCAGTCAGTCAGCCAGTCAGTCAGCCAGCGAGTCAGTGAGTCGGTTAGGCAGTCAGGCAGCCAGTCTCTGCTCTACTAATTGTTGTTGATAAATTGGGGCTGACAAAGTTATGTCAACTGCAAAATGAATTTTCGCGAAAATATATGAACTACATTTTGACAGACTTATAAAAACGGCACTTCACAAAGCGCACACCACACACACACAGCAGCAGCGCACACTAAAAACACACACACACTCACACACACACCAACACATCAGCTCAGAGCACACAACAAAGTGAAGTCCCAACAAGAAGCAGAAGATGCAGATACAGTTGCTGTGGAATATAAAGCGGCAGTTGCAGATAAAGACACAACAGCGCACATCGACCAAAACAGACGTACAACACTGGGTCAATGAGCGCGATTTGTTGTCGAAATTTGCTAGCTAAATCAAATAGGAATCAAATGAAATAAACTCAATTATATATGAAATCAGGTTTTGGAAACTTACACATTTAGTTGGCTTGGCCAGACATCGTTGGCAGACAGCAAAAATTTGTATTTAAAAATCTGTTTTATGTGAACAAAAATACGAATATTAAGTACATAAAAAAACGACATTCCCTTAAAAATTGTTATATACAGTTGTTATCGCTAAGAAAAACATGATAAGACTTCAATTGGGAAAGTGTAAAAAATATTTTATCAGACTTTGACACATTTTTAGCTTTACATGATTGTGGCATCAGCATGTAGAAAACTTCAGTTTTTGGGGATTCTCCGAATTAACAAAATAATAATAATTCAACGATACGGGAAGTTTTGAAGCGAAATGGTCTATGGCACTTGAGGGTTAATCGCCTATCCTTAATCGTTCAGTCAAAATATTGTCCGCATGGTGACCACTGTACAACTCACGTTGGAAACTAAGTAAGCGGCAACAGTCAAAAAATTTGCGAACTGAGCGTGAACAGCAAAAATCTTGAGTGAAGTTTAAAAGCTTTTTTCTAGAAGTAGTAAATGAAGAAGAAGAAGAAGAAGAAGACCAGCGGCGCGGTAAAGAAATATGCAGAAGGCAAAGACGACAAGGAGGCAAAGATGGCGGCAATTTTGAAGTTGAATTGAAATGTGCTGAATGGCGGTAATTGCCTGAATATGTTACACATGCACACACACATGAGTAAGCCAATGTGCATATATAAATATGTGCGTGTGTGTGTGTGTGGTTATATGTTTGTATGCTTATATGCATTTTTGTATATACTATTTGTACATGTAGTCTTTCGGGCAAAGCATTTTTATGCTTTTTCCTGAGCAAGAAAAAGAGACACTACCATTCATTCATTCCACTTCTTATGGTTGCTTGGTTTTTTTCCATTGTTTTTTTTTTTCAATTTCATTTTTTTTTTGGTTGCAACAAAAAGCCAAGCAGCAACAGCACATAAATAGTGGTGAGCTGCAACAGTCGCAGTCACAACTGCCGAGCTCTTTAGTGCGGAAATGATTTAATGCGCTTCGCAACTCTTCATCTTATTTTGTTAAGAATTTTTGCCAGTGCCTTCGGGTATGATGGTGATGATTTTGATTTGGCATGCAGA
This sequence comes from Drosophila paracracens, assembly GCA_035044025.1. Lineage (NCBI taxonomy): Eukaryota > Metazoa > Arthropoda > Insecta > Diptera > Drosophilidae > Drosophila > Drosophila paracracens. Next base: position 1,218,085 of record JAWNMN010000838.1, read on the forward strand.
GTTTCCAGTTTCCACTTTCCAGCTAGTTGAAACTTGTAGCGCCGCAAAGTATGCAGCGTTTTTTGTGCTATTTTCGTTGGTTTTGTCTGTGGTCATTGAGGCAATTAGTTTTCACTGAATACACCTCCCTCTTTCTAATTGTGCGCGTCTGGATGCCATATTCAAGCTGAGATATAAGGTATGAATGACAGCGTCGATTTTCTGCTGTTTCCTGCTCTTATAAAATGATGTTGTGAGATAAGTAAAATGCTAACTATAAATATATATACATACATATATGTACATATACATGAAGTTAACTTGGCCGGCAGTTTGAAGAACTTGAATTTATGCCAAGAATGCAGTTGCCTTAAATCCATTCTCAATCAGCACTTTACCCCATAAGCAGTCAAGTGAATTAGGATTAAGTTAATTCGTTTTTTTTGCTTAGAATATGCAATTTAGTTGCTATTGCCGGCACGGACTCAATGGCAACTGCGAATTGCCAACTGTTGGCTGAGAGCTGGGAGTTGTTGAGAACTGCATACTAAAAACGGCAAACTGAAAACTGCGAGCTATTTGCTATTTGTGCACCAAAATGTCACTGATAACGAACTTTCTTGCTATTCGATGCTGCTGCGGATTAGAAACAATCAGGCAATTGCCACAGGACTTGTACGCTTTGCGACTGTGGCTGCGACTTAAAGACAGACGTACACAGACACACACACACATACGGACACATAAATGCAGCGCAGATGGAGACAATTTTGTTCATTCGTATTTGGCTTTGGCAAACTGCAAAAGCCAAAGAAAAAATTAAGAACAATGTTGAAGCAAACTTTTTGCGCAGCAATTTAATTGCAGGCAAAAACTTTTAACTAACTAACAAGCCACAAACTAGGCAACACCTCAGTGCACACACAGTAACACACATACACACACGCACACCCACAAAATGTACGAACAACCCCGGAACAAGTCTAAACAAAAGCGTCTCGGGCAAAATCTAATTTTCAAACATTTACGTTTTCATTTTACTTGTTAACAATATACTAAAAACCGGCTACAACCGCAAATCTTGAAGCAAGTTCGTTCAGCTGGACTGCAGCGGATATACGTGGAGTCAGAGAAGATGGGGATGGTGGTGTGGGATCCTGGTGGTGTATTGTGGCCAAAGAGCGGGTGCCAAGTGCTGTGCAGACAGACAATTGCTGCATTTCCTACATAACCATGAGCGACTTCTTTGAGCCCTTGCACATAACCGTTTCGCAACCGATTCGCTTCCGTTTCGCCATTTCGACAAATTGAAATTGAGTAGCGTGCAAAACTTTTTGCCAATAGAAAAGGGACATCGCGATGCAAATTGCACTCAGGTAATTTTGTGATTGCTTAAGTGAATTTTGGCATGTTTTACACTCGATTAATTGATTGTGGGTTGGCTCATTTGGCGCACATCAATTAGCTGTTGTTTATTGCATACTGACTGCCACAACGAACTCACGCACACACAGCGACCAAGTGGAGGGATCAAGCCAGAGCCAACTGCCGCCACAATTTGACCCGCTAAGTTGTAGTGTTAAATACAGGCCACAGTTCAGTTTGAGTAGCATTTGTAATGCCTGTCCGAGTGTGTGTGTTTGTGTTTTCGCCTTTCAGATTATATTTCGTGAGGTATGTAATACCGCTTAACCTTATAATCCATAAATTACGTAACCAGAGCTGCTGGCCATTACATAAGGACCATTGTCGTCTCAAACTACCAGTTAAATAAACTAAACTAAACCAAACTAAACTGAAATGTACGAGACTGAACTGGTTTGGGTCTGGTGTGCAGTGAACTTTGGCACATGTAATCAACACCTTGACATTTAAAATTTCCATAACGCTTGCAGTCCTCAACACTTGAAAGCGGCTGGCAACGTGACCGTAACCAAAATCTGTTTAATATCCAAGTCATTCGCAACATGGCCTAAAACACTTTGCCTGACCGCCCGCCCCAGCCTGTCATAAGTAGCTGCGGGCACAACGCTTGCGCCTGCTGCCGTTGCTTAAAACTTTTTTGTAGCTATTACCTACACACACACACACACACACACATACGCGCACGAAGCGGCTTTTTAACAAAAGTTAATTTTTTGTATCCACATCCCTAACGATGTTGATGTTAATATCGCTCAGCAGCGACTTGCCAGCGGCTTGCCTAACCAGTGCAATAGCATCAAAGACTGCGAATCCACAAGCCTAGGAGGCAAATAGAAGCGCCACCCATTCCCCAAAAGCCACATCTACCCACCCCTGCCAGTTGGCATGTTGTAGCACAGTGTGTGACTGCATGAATAAAAACATCAAAGAACAACAAAAAGCGCAAAAAGTGTTTGACAATGCTTACCTGCATATCGATAAATAATGTGGCACTATTTATAGATATTCAATTAAATTTTCGGCTTTGAGGCGCACTTGAATGTGTAAGGTAATTCAAGTCTTTAACCGTATTTTTGACAACATTTTCAAGATTTCAGATTCCAGAATTATTCATATACTCGAAAAATGTCTATATTCATGTTCTGCTAGCTGCAAAATAAGTTGCTTACTTTAGTGCCACTGTGCAGAACACAACTTTCGATTTTATGCCCCGACAGTACCTTGACTTCATCCAGCTGCTGAGCAGACTGCCGTTTCTAAGAGCCACCGCGCGAAATGTCAGCGTCAGGCACGTTGCCATCCTTGATGCTTGGTCTGGCGTCAGTTTTGGTTTTCAACTTTTTAAATGACCCCAACAACTTTTTTAACTGCGACGCATCCATCCCATCCACACCAATGTCCACGAGATATTCTTATTCAAGTAACAGTAAATAAAAAGAGCAGCGGTCGCCACACGTTGCAACTGAAAACTTTCCATCAAGTGGCAGCTGATACGAAGTTCCTGGAAAAGCAGCCTAGCTGCATCTTCAAGTTAAGTAAATGTCGCTGCATAACTTTTCATTGGCAATTATGCATATTTTTTGCTTAATTTGCTTAAACGGTTTTCTTGCACTGTACTCAATCTCAACAACTCTCTCTCTCTCTCTCTCTCTCTCTCCTCTCTCTCGCATCTCTCACTATCTTCGTCAACATCTTGAGGCCTTGTTATTGTGAGTGACTCACATTATAAACCGTTCACCATAATTGGGTTCACAGTGGTCAAAAACACTGATCTTGAAAAAATAAATAAGTTAAAATGCTCGAGTCGAGAGAGATAAACTAGGCGATATTATCAACCTAGCTGTTGAATATATTAAATCGATTAAGTGCAGGTTCTACATTTAATTTAATTTCAGTCCTATTAAATTTGTATCGATTTTCTTTCGGATCTCGATCTTATGGGATCTGAGATGCTTCCTTCTGCCTTAACCAATCGGCGTATATAATCAATATTTTGAATCAAAAGTATCAATAATTTATTTAAAAAAAAAACTCATATATATTACACTTCTCGATTATAGTACTTCTTAAACTTCGGATTTATTAAACCCTTTAGTATGCCCCTCAGTCTACCCACTTGCAACATGGAGCTACTATCTTCAAATACAGCAACTCGGCAAAGGCTTGCTAGTCCAATTAAAATAGAATACATTTTGGTGCAATTTTAGTGTTTCGACACATTTTCGTTAGCTAACTCTAAAATTGTACTAAAAGTGTCCTGGAAAATATCCGTAACATTAATATCCAAACTCTGGTACTTCCAGCACTGCTCTACAAATGTGTGTGGTCGATGAGTGTGTTTGGTAAAGTGTTTTTTGTGTTTTGAGTTTTCATCTGCTGCCTGTTTTGGCCGTTTTCGTGTTTTTCTTGCTGCAAATTGTTGATGAAGGCATTGATGTTGTTGTTGGTGGCACAGTAATTGTTGTTGTTGTTGTTGTTGTTGCTGCTGCTGCTGTTGTTGCAATAGCTGTTGTCGACAATGATGATGAGGCTTGGCCTGCCCTGTATTGGCCTGACCAAATCTGCTCTGGCTTGGTCTGCAGCCGACGACGCTCTGATGATGATAATGGGGATGATGGGAACGAGGGCAATGCCGTTGATGTAAAATAAAGATAACGACAACGTTGACAATGACTATGACAAGAACCCAACGACACTTTAACAGCTCTTGCAGGTGCCTGATTCCATCAGCATGTGTGTGTGCATGTGTGTGTGGGTGAGCGTGTGGGTGTGCGTGTGTATATGTATGTACGTGTGTTTGTATGAGTGGGAATGACGCTACATTGCTCTTGTTTCATCCAACTTAGGTTTTCGTTATTCTATGACTGCTGTATGATGGCTCTGCAAGAGTAATCTTTATTTTCCACAGATATTAACTAGAATAATTGTATTATTTTGTAACGAGAAATGGTTTATAGAGCATTTGTTAGTCGATCATTGCTTATATTTGCATTTGGTTTTTTTTATAGGTTTTTTTTATACATGTCTAGCTATGCATACCCCAGAATTACTTGCCCAGAAGCAGCTCTCGACAAACCTAAGCACTTGGCACTGTACCTTGTTTTTTACCAAGTGAGCTCTCAAGCGTGCATGTGTGTGTGTGTGTGCATGTGTGCATGTGTGTGTGTATGTGTATGCCATCTGTTTTTAGTTCATCTCTTTTATTGGTCGTTCGCTCGCTAGTGCACCCAGCTAAGCACAAGAGCAACAACAACTCGAGTTTATACTCAACGTCCACCTGTAGTTGTTGTTGTTGTTGTCATTGTTGTTGTAATTGCTTAACTGTTGTTGATTACAAGGATGATCATGGCCGAGCATCTGATGCGCTGTAAGCCAGGCGGATGCCAACAAGATTGCCATAATTTTTCCATGTGAACAGCCGTTCGCATTCCGTTGTTTTTTTCCTTCAGTTCTGCCCACTCCTTGTTTAGTATTTTTGCTGCTTGCTTTGCTTTGCTGCATTCTTTCAGTTTTTCCACTTTCCACATTTTCTATTTTAATGTGCGGCTCTATCAAAGAGCTTTATTGAAAACAAGCCTTGAGCAGCTGCCAGCTCTTTGTGGGTGTTTTTTTTTCGACTTTTTATGTTTTGGTTATGCCTGCTCTACACTTTATACTGCAAGCTAAGGCGAGCTCGTTAGGTACAGTCACGTCACACACACACACACACTCAGTAACACATGGGCACACACAGTTTTACGCACAATATGCTGCATGCAAATTAAGTTAGTTTTTGGTGCAAGGCATAATAAAAACAAAGGCTCATTGCAACGAAAAATGTGTGCACTTTTCAATGGTAGCGATGCGTTGAGCGGGACGAACGGGCGGATGGTTAGTTAGTGAGAATTTTGAGTCTAGGATAAACTGCAGCAGAAACAGTAACAATAGCAACAACAATAAGAATAACAATAACAAGAGGGCGAAGGCTGAAGGGAATCTGTAGATTTGGCTTTTAAAATCACATTAAAAGAAATTGCTGCATGCGGTCATTGCATGCATTTTAGCAGTACGCCGAGCACCAGTAAACTGGCAACTGTCACGAACAAATTGAAGAAAAATATGCAAATTTTACACAGAGAGACAGAGAGAGAGAGAGTGAGAAAGAGAAAGGGAGCAACAGGCTAAAATATAAATGCAGATAGCAGGTGTCTGAAGAGTGAAGGATTTAGTCAGCGAGGGTTTTTGATAAAGTTGTCAAAACGAAGAGCGCTTAGACAGAATCTGAAGTCTTTTATCTGATTCAGATGTGAAATATACAAATTTAAGCAATACGGGCTGATTTTCAAGCTATTCTGAATGCTCTCAAAGAAAGTTTCGAAATCTGTATACTTAGTTTTAAATGTGTTCTGCAGAACATAATTATTTTTCATTTGTATACCTTCTGCCCAAAATGTATATTTTTTTTGTGCAAGAATTAATTTGCTTCAGCCACTCAAGTTGAGGAATTTGTTGTGCTTTCATTTGAAACACAATTTGCTGCTTCAATATATTTTGATTCTCATCAGGAAACGTCAACATGCACAATACAAATAACAATACGAAAAGAAAACATCAAACAGCACTCACAGGCTACTGAGAGGATGGTGGAGAGCTATGCTAGACTTCATGGGTCACAGTGAGTTGTAGAAACAAAAAATGAAAATAACAACAAAATGATCAAATTGCTTATTTATGAAAGAATAAGACCTAAGAACAAGACGGAAAAAAACCCAAAGCCACATATATATTATAATCCGAATCGATTCCAGATTTTGATTTTCTTGCATCCCTATTTGTTTTGTGTTTATGAACATTTTTGGCAGATTTGAATTAAATTTTATCTGATTGTTTCAATTGCAACTGATTTGAGAGGCATACGATTCACAGGACTTTTCGCTTAGCCCTCAAGCAGCTGCTGGAAAAGTATTCCTTGGGCCACATACGTTATTCATTTATTCACTATATGTATGTGCATACACAGATACTCAAACGAGTGTTTGTGGGTGTGTGTGTGTAAACCAATAACATTCTTATACGTGTGTGTGTGTGTGTGTGTGTATGTGTGTGTGTGTGTGTGTGGACTGTTCAATGCTAACAATTTCTAATCGTTGAGATTACATGTGTTCCTCTCCTTTTAAATGCAAATCGAACTTGTTAGCAAGCGCAGCAAAGCCGAGGCCAAACCACTAAACACATATACACACACATAAGAACAATGTGTGTGTGTGGTGTGTGGTGTGTATAGTTGCTATGGTATAGGCTATTAAAGAAAAATACGTTTGCTGGCGCACCATATTTAAGAAGAAATACAATAAAAAATAATTGTAAAATGCAAAAAAAAACCAAAAAGTCGTGGCAAATGGGCTTGGGTCATAAGAATGCATGAGACACACACACAAACACACACACACAAACACACACACGCACACACAAGCACAAATGGGCATGGCTCGTTTGGTATTTGTCCGGTGCAACGTGGCGTATGAGTGTTGTCATAAACAATGGGCAAAGGCACAAAAAAGGGGGTCCAGTGCCGAGGCCAGGGCAAACAGCATTTGTCTCTTGACACTCGCGACCAAGGCCAAAAGGAAATTCATCAAATGTCAGCGTGTGTGAGTGTGTGTGTTTGTGTGTTTGTGTGTGGGAGTGTAAATGTATCCAGCCTCTTTCAGTTATTTTGAGCATCTTTTGCAGCATGTTTGCTTCGCTCGCCGTGTTAATTGCTGGTGACATTTTGTGACCCAGCTCTGGCACTGACCTACCAAATGTCTATGTTGTATGCCACGCCCACGAAAAAGGGAATACCTCGCTGCATTGCCAGCAGTGTGGCAGACTGTAGTACGTTGCTATTGTGTTGCTCAGCGTCTTTCAGGCTTGGCAACAACTGCAGCTTGCTTCTTCTGGTTGTAGTTATAGTCCAGTTCTCAGTTCTCGTCCAGCTGTTTGTCTAACAATTGAAATGTCATGCAATAAATCTACCAAACATACACACACACACCCACACACAATATCTCTCTCTCTCTCCTCCCCCCTCCCCCCCCCCTCTTCTGACCATCTTCAAGTGTTTGTGTGCCCCTGTGACCGTGCCTGTACTTTTCAACAAGTTTTCACATTTCCACATTTTTGCATGAACTTTTTGACGATGTCAGATAGTAGTTAGTGCCACAGCATGCAAGTGCAAGTGCCTGTGTGTGATTGTGGGTGTGAGAGGGTGTGAGAGGATGTGAGACTGGGCGTGCCACCTCCTTTCGTACGTCATTCTCTAGGCCAAAGTGCGTCAGCATCGCATTCATTATTTTTTACTTTGCTTTCATTTTTGGTGTTTTTTTTCCCCCCCTATTTTTGTTTTTATTTTCGTTTGTGAGCAACCCAAAACTTTGACTTTAGGGCGTAATTTCATTGCGAAATATTTGTACAGTTTGTTTGCCGAAAACTAAAGCGCGCACACTCACCCACAGGCACACCCTTGCCGAGCACCCTTGCTGCCCCCGTCTGAGTGAAATGCTTAATAAATACACAGCAAATGTTTTGCGACATGCATTCACAGTTAAATGTTATATGCGTTTTTCGCTTTTTGTTTGAGTGCTGCAAGCGAGAGGCATGCAGACTAAAAAAAAAAAAAAAAAAACATTCATGATTTCATTGCAATCCTTTTTTACTTGCTGTTGTATTTCATTTTACCCGAAAACTATTCGCAATTGTCGAGTTAAGAAATTTATTTTACGCATGTATGTATTTCATATCAGTTTGTTGCATCTACATCGCATAGCTGCCGTATTTCACGCTTCTGAATACATTCGGGGGGGCAACTCGCAACTCTTCATGTTGCCACCCTGTATGCCCTTTGCGTGCATTGAATTCTTCTATAATTCGACGCGACTTGCAGCAGAAGTCGCAGCATCAGCATTAAGAGCCACAGCCCTCAAAGTATATGAGTTGGAGTGTAGGTGATTAGGATGAGTAGGTGGTACGAGCTGCTTTGCTTGAAATAGGAGTACCCCTACTATTAGCAGTACTTTCAGAACCCGAATCGAATATCAAACGATTATCAACTTGCTGTTAGAGTAATATCGAGTGCGGTGTTGTTGATTTTGCCTTTCGCTGAGCTGTTTCAGTTTCTGTTGCCGTTTCGGCGCCGTACAGTTGTAAATTTCCTTCTAATTGGCAAAAGCTAAAGTGTGAACCGGCCACAATCGTTAGTTGGCTTACAAATTCAGCAAAATAACCCGCAACATCTGCATGCCAACTGGCCACGTGTGGCAAGCTTTCTCTTTTTATGTAGCTGTCCATCTTGCTTATGTATGTATTTTTGTGTGTGGTTTCTTTAAGCGTGAGCATTTTTATTAACATTGTGAACAAAATTCATGTACTTTTTTGACTGCCTAATGCTAAAGCACTCGACAAGCAGATACCCTGGTAACTGATATAAATCAATTCGTAGTCACAATTCGAAAAATCGATAAGTCCTCCACAAACATACCTCAAAATGTATATCGATGAAAACTTGAGCCAGGCAAAACAATTCGAGAGTATTACATTATCTGGATTGTTCTTACCTGTATATGACCACTTGATGTTTACAAGTTGGATAAAGGCAAAAAGAAAACTTCATTAAGGGACGATAAATATGGACATCCATACACAAGCATTCATTATAATAAATGCAAGAGCATATATGCATAACAATTTTCACAGCTCCTCACCAATAGCTTCAGAGCTGAGCTTTGCACGTGCATTTGGAGTAGGATTTGGATTTAGCTTGAGCTTCAACGTTTAAGCTGATAAGCCTGTGCAGAGAGCCACATTCAGTTGCTGTCAAATTTCGGCTTTCTGTCAACTTTAAAACTTACTTTAAGAGAATTTAATTTTGGTTTGTGCAAATAAATACGACACATGAATTTTATTAAATGCGAAAAATGCAAATAAAAAATGCACACAAATCTGTATTACATGCAATTTAAGCATGTTGACTCATTTAACCTTTTAACCTTTATTAAATTGCCCTTTTGTGGTTTCCATTTGATTTGACTGCTTGCCGTTGATTTTATCCTTGCTATCAGCCAAACATCAATTAAATGCCGTTCACATTTCATATTTCTATCTTGTTAAATTATGTTTTTTTGCAGCAACTATCAACAGATTCAACATCTCGGCTACGCCGGTCACGAAATTGCAACCGAGAGCATCTCACAGCAGCTGGGACTCCAGGACAAGGGTTACGAGGAGTGGGTGGGCGAAATGATTGGCATGCGTGAAATTCTACGCCACTTTTCGAATGTGTCCGTCAACGATGTGGTTGGCATGCGTGCTCCTTTCCTCAAGCCAGGACGCAATACTCAGTACAAGGTGAGTGTGTGCAACTATCCCCACAAATATATACATATATATATATATATATATGTATGCTCACCTCTTTTTAATTTGTAAATACCAATTTCATATCAGAATCAATATCAAGGTGGAGACGCTCAATGTGTAACTCTATATGGATCTCTCAGTTTCATTTTTATACTCTGATAGCGAAGGTAGATCGTATAGTATATTGGTATTGTGCAATGTCATGCTATCTGTCCGTCTTTTCGTCTGTATGAACGCAACTTTTTTCGACACCCTTAGGGATAGAAGCTTAGATTTTGGAACATATACTGATGTTCGCGTCAGACAAAGTGTAATTGAACTAAATTGGAGTGCCACGCCTACTAGAAGGCTAGGAAATCGATAAGATCGTTAATCGCAAATCGATAAGGTCAAATTTGAATAGTAGGTTATTGGCGGTGTCCTTAAAAGATCGGCATATGACCCGCCTACCTGTCCCGCCCTCCGCAGTTTTTGAGTTAGATCCGTCAAATTTGGTAAAAGTATACGCCCACGCCCACACCTGCCACGCCCATTTTTCGAAAAGTGTACATTGATAAAACAGTATATCTAACTTGCTGGCAACCTCCTTCAAAGATCGGCATATACTTTTTTGTTTTAAATTTTCCGATTTGGATTTTGAGTTGCTGTGGTCAGATGAACAAGATTGATTTAGGTTTCCTTAATATATATTTATATATTTATGTTTCTTTTGAATATTCTTGAATTGAACAGGTGCTGGAGGACTTTGGATACATTTACGATAGCTCGATAACCGTGCCACCAGTTCCAGTGCCCGTGTGGCCTTATACGCTGGACTTTAAGATCTCGCACGAATGCAAGAGCGGCACTTGTCCGTCACGAACATTCCCGGGTGTGTGGGAGGTGCCATTGAATACTCATTATGTTGAGGGCTACGAGGGCGGTCACTGCCCTTATATGGATCAATGTGTGCTGCACAACTTGGATGAGAACGAAATATTCGATTGGCTGCAGGAGGACTTTTCTCGCTACTATGAGCAGAATAAGGCGCCTTATATGATGCCCTTCCACACTAACTGGTTCCAGACCAAGCCACTCGAAAATGGCCTACACAAGTTCTTGGACTGGGCTCTCGAATTGTAAGTAAAGTTTTGAAATGTGATATGTTTATTTTCCATCTTGGAGTTACCCTTCTTGACTGCTTAAAAGAAGATATAGATCGAAAGAGATGCAAGTTCTTATAGATGTATGTATGTTGTTTATTTTTCGATTTTGTTAGCTTTAAAAAAAAATTTGACCTTCTATTTCTGCACATGCACAGACATGCACAGATCTAAGTAGTGTCGTGCCCAATATTGTTATCTACGCACAACGCTCTTCATTTTTCATAAATGTATTTCTGGGCTCAGGCTTTTTGTTTTTGCTGTTTTCTTAATTGAAAGCCAACTTTGGTAGGCACATACACATATACATGAGCAGCTGGCGTTTCCTGCAGTGCGCTTCCGATTGCCGCTGGCAAGTTTTATATTCAATTAAAGGAAACTAAAAAAAAAAAATAAAAAAAAAAAACGTAGGGAAAATCGAGAAAAGCAAAACAGTAGAAGAAAAACGCAGAAGCAACGCCAGCAGAAACAACAACAACAAAAACCAAATTGGCAATTGCCATAAAAATTGCTTGAACAAGCGGCATATGCTGATAGTCCATGGCGCCCAATGGAGGGCACTTGCTGAAGAGACCATGCGAATGGTAGCCGACACGGCCACTGGTCCACTGGTCCACTGGTCGCGTATGCCTGGTTCAGGAACAGGTTGATGCGGCTGCCGCGCGCCAATCTAAAAGCTCTGGCAGTCACTCAACCATATGCACAACTCTCCACAGTATCCCCAACCGAATCTCAGCCAATGCCCCCAACAATGGCGACTCTGTGGTCAGTAGTAGCAACAAAAAAAAAAAAAAGAAGAAAAAAAACAAAAAAGAAATGAAAAAAGCTTCAGCAGCAGCAACAGCAGCAGAGACGATGAGAGAAAAAAAAATCGCACGTTTTAATGAGAAAAGTTTAATTTCGTTAAACTTTCATTTTGAAAAATATCTGCGCTGGCACAGCGACAGCGGCAGCGGCTCGGAGCTGCCAGGGCTCAGGGACTACAGCGCGACGAAGGCTAAGAAGACAATATCCACGCAAGGCGAGGCCACGACGGGGCCAGGCGGGGCAAGGCGCTGGGCCGTGGCTAACTAAAAGCCATGTTAAAACGCACAAAAACAGCATGAATGCCAGCTAACAGAGACACACTGTTACACGGCCAGAGCGCGCTAGAGGATGGGTGAGGCTATGGTTAGTTGATGTTTTGTAATGGGCAAATGGGAGGAAGGTGGTGGGAGGAGGGGGATGGGGAGGGGGGAGAGGGAGAGGGAGTGGGATATACGGCATCAAAGTACCAACAGTATGTATGATGGGAGTGGGCATGATGGCCATGAAGAAGGGCATTAAACTTCCATAATGAAGTTATGTGCTGATAACATCGTACTTTGTCAGCATCGCAACTCGGATACAGTCGGGTATCTGGCATTGAGTTAGATGAAAATGATGCATAAGCTGAACCACTGAACCACTCAACAAGCCCCACTGACGAACAAGCTTACAACATCAAAACTCTCGTTTTATATCAGCATTATTTTCCATGAAAATTTTAATGGAATCAAAATACATGCCCTCATAATTGCAAACTTTATTGAGCTTCACATGCCACACGGACCACGTTCAGCCATGAGCTGTGTTGTATACTGAGCAAGAAACAATCCCCTAAATATACTGTCTGCCTGGTGAAAATAGGCACAGCACTCTCATTATGTGCATCCTTAATGTTTAAAATAAATAAACAAATTCGTTACAGCTGAGCACTGTCCGGTCGCAAGCAGGAGAAAATAATTCTTCTGGGACATATTAATGTTCTCTGATACTCAAATGCCAATTATGGTCCATCATAACTAGCCGAGTCGATACATGCACGTCCGCTTCTAGTATTTTCCGAAGGTCGCCATATCGGTTCACAATATCATATAATTGGAAAGTTTAGATATTGTACGAAAAGCTTTTAGATCACCAAGATGTGTGCACCTAACATTCCTGTCAGAGTTCACGCTGATGGGCAATAAATTGAAGTGATTTTTTGTTCGGCTTTCCATTGAATTTATGCCTGCTAAACCTGCTAAGCCATTGAGCAACATGTTGCAGTTGCAGTCTTGTTTGAAAGCGACCTAAGGTAACTATATGCAAGGTTCAGACACCTTAACTAATCGGTTTTTCTAGGTATTCACTTAACAGTTGCAGGGAAAACAAACTGAAACTAAAGTTAGTAACATATTTGAAGTGAATTAAAGTTGCAACTGAAATAATTTGGAAAAGTAAAGGGGGGAAAACCAACATTGCACTCAGTGCATGTAACATGAGTCGAACTCAATATATCTCATCTGCATGTTGGTGAACTATAATAGAAGTTTGCCGTTTGCAGTTCACCACCATTATGATCGGACTTCGACCATACAGACTCTACCATACTCCGATTTATGTACGTATGTGTGACTGTGAGGGAGAAAGCGATTGGGGGCTTGGGTGGGACTGGGGCAGGGCTAGGGCTAAACTGAATACCAGCAGCTGCAAAACTATTTCTTGCACAATTTTACGAAGTTTTTAATTAGTGTGAATGACTTTCAACATTGAGCTAGTGTCGGCACTCACAGCTGTATGTGGGAGATGGCAAGATAGGGAAATGGGGCAGAGAACAGCGGCAGCTGCTGGATCAGGAATTGGTATGGAGAGCGGAGGCAGAAGCCCGTGTCAGGCGTTTAAGGGAGATGCTTGAAAATGCGTGCGGCAGAATGATGAAACGGTTCTGGGACTTTACTCTACGGCAGAGGTGCGTTAAACAAAAGGACCGGTTCAGAAAGGGAGAGAAAGAGAAAAACCGAGCGAGAAGGACAGCAAAAGAATACCTTAAGTTTTTTTTCGTTTCCATCAACTCGTATTCGCTATGTGTGTTAACGCAATTGTTGTGTTATTTTCATTTTCTGTATATGTCAGACACCTGGGAGTGGCCATTTTGTGCGAATGGAACACAGTGCATAAGTTATGTGTGTTTGTGTTTGTGCGTGTTTGTATGTGTTTGTGCGGATACGAAATAGAATTACGTTTAATTTGTATCAGGGGTAACCAACAGTAAATGAAAGCAAACAACTTTTTATTACAAATTAAATATCTCAAAAATGAAAACACAAATAATTCGTTATCTTAAACACACCCTTGCAACTCCTAATACCAGCTGCAAATTCAAAAGGGGAACTACAATATTATATCTTAACCCAAACGTGATTACGAGAAACTTATTACATGTTTTTGCTTTTATTGATCCCATTTGCAGACCCGACGTCTACATACTGACCGTCACCCAGATGTTGCAATATATGACCGATCCCAAGGAACTGCGCGATGTTAACCAGATCGAGTCGTGGAAGTGTGACAAGAATATTGCCGTGGCGCCAAAGCCCTGCAACATTTGGCAAACGTGTGCGCTGTCCTTCAAGATACCCGAACAGAATCTGACGGACACTCGCTACATGGAGACGTGCCGCGAGTGCCCCAACGTATACCCATGGTTGGGAGATGCTGGCGGTACGGGCATTTCGGGTCGGGACAACTACATCTACTCGGGTGCCGGCAGCGATGCGCCCGACGAGCCAGAGGCTGCCAATAGAAAGTAGAAAGATTTGTGAATCCCCCCAGTCTCCCTGATCTATATTCCCATGCTGTATATTCATTTATTTTCTTTGCACTTTCTCTACATTTTCAACTATTTTCTGTGCTATCTTTTTTTCCAGTACATGTGTACATCATGATGATGTAATATTGAGCTTTTCCTTTGTTTTTGCATACACTTGCAGAGGGTGTTTTGAGTTTGACATTAAGCAACAATAAATAATCAAATCAATATCGGGCAGCCATTTCATATAGCTTCCATAGAAACATTAGCTCAGTTCCCAAATCAATAATTAAATTTTGGATGCGGACTGTGCCCTGCAAGTGTATGTAATATTCGGCTTGTACCCAACGTATCTATTCTCTCTTTGATTTTTTTTTTATGTAGTTAAACTTTAATTTTTCCAGACTTTTGTAGAGTGTAAGCGAAATTGTGTCAAACTGTTCTTAGTTTTAATATATATTTCATATTCCTTCTATGAATAAATCCACAATTTTTTTAAATCGCAATTTTTAATAATTGGCTAAACTATTTGTGCAGCATTTCTATTTTTAGCAGATTTTCAATTTTGGATTTCGTGAACATTTTTTTTCAGACATTTCTTTAATTTGAGCATAAAATGATCCCAAGAAAAAGTTTTAAATATTTTATAAGTGATTCAAATTATAATTTCGGAGTCAATAGTCTTAAGTATAATCTCAAGTGTCAAGTGTAACACACCTTTATTTAATCGATGCTGCCATCGATAGTTTTGTAGCACAAGTATCTACACAAGTGGCATGACACGTGGTCAAGTGGCGCCTTGAGTCAGTCCAAATGCAGCTGCAAAATTGCATTTATTATTCAAAGCATTTAGCGGGGGACCGGCCCAGTAGCCAGAAAATGGCCAAAAAAGTGCAATCTGCAACTTTTGCCAGCGACATCAGCTATGGCCATGTATTTAAAACCGAAATTAGACGCGACGGCACCGAAGGCAGCGCCCAAAGGTCGGCGGCAACAACCAAACAAAAAAACAATAAATAGAGGAAAAAAAACCAAACAAATGCGACAAAACTTTTACAATTTCAACCAGGGGAAATTCACGTGCAAAGCGTCAAAGGGAAACTCACGATGAGGATGATGAGGACAACATCGCAGGCTAGCGCGCCACACCGCACGCGAACCACTCAATACCCACATACCACACCGCACCACCCCACCACCCACGCACGTGAAGACACACACGTACACACGGCCAGGGACAGAGGCGAATAGCTTAAAGAGGGACAAACAACCTCCGTCGCTATTATCTCGTTGCATATATAGGTATGTGTGTGTGTTTGTGTGTGTGTGTGTGTGTGCGTGTGCGTTAGTGTTTGTTATATCCTCTTCAAAGATTCCGCACACGGGTGAGTTGCATTATGTAATTTTGAAGTTAACATCTGTTATTGAAAAAAGTAATTTGAAAGAAACTTTAATCAGCTTACAAATTAATGATAAAAGTAAAATTATATTGAATTCACAGCAAAAATAATGGCATTTAAATTATGGAAAAAAATTCAATGAGTGACTCAATTCTTGGTGATCCTATTTTGAGAACAGGATGACTGGCAGTCGGGCAGCAATATGTTAGCTGAAAGTCCATTGTTCGACAAGTTGTGCGTTCAGTTCGTTTTGCAAAATGTTTGTTTTTTTCGAAACGAAACTACAAACACAAGCAAACACGCGCATCCTCACACACACACATACACACACACACACACACCCATTCACTCACACATCCATGACATGAAAGCGCATTCATTGCTGATGTTTGCTTAGAACAAGTGTCAGGGTATTTACATGCTCACGTGTGTCTGTGTCTGTGTGTGTGTGTGTGCGCGCATGTATGTATGTGCGTCTATGTGTGTCTGTGTATATGTGTGATCGTTTGTGTTTTTGCGCCAACTTCAGCTCCAAATGAATGAATAAAGTTAGTTGGACAAATTGCATTTTCCGAAAATATTATCACAAACAAGTAATTGAAAATTTGTTGGTCGTATTTATGACCGCATCGTAAATGCGGATTTTGCAGCTCGTCCCTTTCAAATTGGATTAAATAGCAAAATGGCAAAAGAAAAGCGGAGCATGAAAGAGCAAAATGGGATTGCAATAACAAATACACATATACATAGCATATGCAGCTCTCAAATATCAAATATCGTGCAAAACATATCCGAAAATCGATATAAAAACATTAGTCCATTTAATGCTACGAGACAGGTTGAAATCATGGTTAAATTATCCTTACTCAATCATCGATCGCCTAACGGCCGCAAAACCCACTTGAAAAAATGAATGATTTTCTTGTTCTTAGCAATAATTTCCACAGATAAGAAAAAAAAAGTCTTAGAAAAAGCGGTTTTTTATTTTTTACAAATATATAATACATATGTATGTATATAATATATTATGTATATATAAGTTAACAACACTTATTACTAAAACCACTAATACACCCAAATCCAATAACTTAATGCAACGACAATAACATAGTTCAACGAACCCAACTGCAACAGACAACTTTCGGATCTTGCACCGCGTCAGCAGATTTCGTCAACAACGAATTCAGCTGCAGTCAGCGATCAAAACCAATTGCACGCGCGCCGGCATCAGCATATTCTACAAGCCAAATGCACGCGCGCCGTCGTCAGCATATTCTACAAGAAGTCCGTCGAGGGAACCAAGTGGACAACCGACACCACCACTGGACTACGCCAGCACATTCCACTAGAGTCAGCGTGAGACCCAAATAGGTCACCCGACACCTTCACCAATGGGACGACAGCGACAAAGCGACAGCGACGCAGCCACAGCGACAAGACGCCAGCCGAATGTAGCTAAATAATGTTTCTTTGTAACAAATCATAATTTAATTATTCAGTCCTAATAAAGCACTAACTTGAACCAGTTGTATTTTTTTGTCTAAAGAACAAAAAGACTGATTAATTGGCGCCCGAGCAGGGACCGGTATACAGTAAAAGCAAGATCGCGAGTTATCGAAGTGCATAAGCGCGTTAAATAACAACAAAATCGAACATCTCGCGAGAACTGCCTAAATAGGCCAGAGTTGGAAAAGTGACTGTTAAAAGTGACAAGTTGATTCAGAAAGCGCCTCAAGTAGCCGCAGAATCAGACCAACCAGTGCTAAGTTGATTCAGAAAAAGCGCCTCAAGTAGCCGCAGAATCTAACAAGACTAGTGCAAGTTCAAATCCAAAAGCGCCTCAAGCAGCCGCAGGAGTGAACGTAATCGATCGCAACGATCGAAGGCATGCAACTGTGTACCGGTGCAAAAACTATCCACCGCCGACAACCCTGTAGTGCCCGTCCGCAGGGTACCGCGAAGAAAAGTATCCGGAGGAACCTAAGTAACTCACTGCAAGCAAAATCATCGTGGGACGAAAAGGAGTAATTCTAATGGATCATCGCGGGAGATTCGCCGGAATATTAATATTATCGTAAGCTTTAAGAAAATAAGAAAACATTTTTGAAAAAAAATATATTTAGAAAATAAGAAAATAAGAAAAAATTTTGAAAAAAATATTTAGAAAATAAGAAAATAAGAAAAAACTTTGAAAAAAAAATATTTAGAAAATAAGAAAATAAGAAAAAATTGAAAGAATATTTAGAAAGTAAGAAAATAAGAAAAATTTTTGAAAAAATATTTAGAAAATAAAAATAAGGAAAAATTGTTCGAGGAAATATTTAGAAAATAATAATAATTCTATAAAGATAAAATCTTGGTGAAGAAAAAAAAGAACCGAAACAAAAATCGGAAAGGAATAAAAAATAATAATAATTTTGAAAATTTTGAAAAGAAAAAATCTTGGTAAAAAGAAGAACCAAAACAAACCTAAAATTAAAACAAATAAATAATTAACGTAAAGAAAAATTTCTTTAAGTAAGACATCTAGAGCTAAACATAAAAAGAAAATTCCAAATAACTAATTGATTTCTATAGAAATATTTTCCAATTGCTCTCTAAGCTCGAAACAATTCATTTTAAAATATAAAAGTGGTCCGAATTAAAAAAGAAAGCAAAATGCAAGCTAATGAACTGTCCGAGTCTCTAGCCAACTTGAAGCTAGGGACAGCTAGTACCAGCACCCAGAGAAATGTCCAAGTAAGCGCACCTCTTAGAGATACAATAATATCTTTAATAAAAGAGACGCTCCAGGGAGGGGATATCATCAGACAGGCAATAGGTAGCGAAGATAGCGACACCCTGTATGATATCCCATTCACTAATCCGAGATCGGGGGAGGAACAAGAAAAAGTTCCAGAGATAACCCGGCTGATTAGAGAGTTTTCAGGAGACCGAACAGCATTCGGCTCATGGAAGAAAAATGTGGATAGGATAATGGCCATCTATAACGGCCAGGAAGAAACCTATAAGTACTATCTAGCGACTCTAGCAATCCGGAATAAAATTATAGGAGAAGCAGACGCAGTACTTGAGTCATACAACACCCCCATGAATTGGAAGGCCATCTCAAAGTGCCTAACCGAGCATTACGCTGATAGGAGAGATTTAAAAACTCTCGAATATCAGATGTTCTCTCTAACTCAGGGACGTCTGTCCGTACAAGAATTTTACCAAATGGTGTATCACCAGTTATCTCTGATTCTCAATCAAATAAGTGTGCAAGAAGATGCACCTGAGGTAATCAGAGCTCTCACGAGCAATTATCGAGGCAAAGCCCTGGATACGTTTGTGAGAGGGCTAAATGGAGACTTGCCGAGACTCTTGGCAATCAAAGAGCCAAGGGATCTCAGCCATGCTCTGCATTTATGCAATCTGGTAGAAAACCAGGAACACAGAAATGCCTTTATACCTAAGATAAAACAACAAATACCACCTTTACCACCCAGAAGCTACATCCCAATACGCCAAGTAGGCAAACCACCACAAGCCAATAATTTCGGGCAATGGAGAAATTTTGAGCCTAAACTCTACCATTCCCCCCGGCCAAATATGGCTTATCAGATGGCGAATACCAGACAGTTTCCGCAGACTCAACAATACACGTTGCCGCAACAAACTTTCAATACTAAACAGAATTACCAAGCGCCTCCGCGCCCATTCTTTCCAAAACCAGAGCCAAAACCTGTTCCAATGGAGATAGATAGCTCCATCAGAAGCAGGAATATCAATTACATGAACAAACCTCGTTCAAATGGCTTCGCGGGAAAACACCCCCTCAACGCATCTGGCGGACAGCCACCAAAATTTCAACGACAATTTCATATTGCAACCGAAGCACCTGAGGAACAGTTCGAACAACCGAACCCCCATGACGTTTACGATGAAGAGCAAGCTTACTTCGAAGCCGCTGGTTTAGAAGGAGCCTACGCTCTGCCGGACGAAGGAGAAAACGAAGTTGGATACGACTATCAACCTACAATGGTCGACGCCTCAGATATTCATTTTTTAGATTAAACGGTTCCTCTTTGCCCTATTTTCAGTGCATAACGAGGAACGGCACCCCACTAAATTTTCTAATTGACACAGGTTCCAATCAAAATTACATTCAACCAAATTTAGTTAAGAGTCCAAAAAATAATAAAAACATATTCAATGCAACTTCTGTCGGTGGACAAACCAAAATATCTCAGCACACATTTCTCAGCTTATTCGGTCAAAAAAATAGACCAATCAAGTTCTTCCTACTTCCAACTTTAAAAACCTTCCATGGTATCCTAGGTAATGATACCTTGAAACAGCTGAACGCTGTTATCGACGTCAAGAATGACACCTTAATAATTGATGGAAATTACAGAATTAAAATAAGACAATTAGAAACGCAGGCAGTAAATAATATAAAAATACGAACAGAACACCTGACGAACGAACAAAAAGCTTTCATAGATCATGTTACGAAGACCCATTCAACTCTGTTCGCAGAGCCCTGACGAAAAACTGACCTACACCACTAGAGTGCTAGGAGAAATAAGAACTTCATCAGATTCACCCGTTTACAGTAAACATTACCAATACCCTACTTCTCTAAGAGGAGAAGTCGAAAAACAAATAGATCAGTTGCTGCGAGACGGCATAATAAGACCCTCACGGTCACCATACAATGCCCCAGTGTGGGTAGTACCAAAAAAGAGCGACGCATCAGGCGAAAAAAAGTTTCGAATAGTCATCGACTATAGGAAACTTAACTCTGTAACAATTTCGGATCGATACCCGATCCCCGAGATTGGAGAAATCATCGCACAATTGGGCGAGAATAAATTTTTTTCCGTACTAGATCTCAAAAGTGGATTTCATCAAATCCCACTCATTGCAAAAGACATTGAAAAAACTGCATTCGCAGTAAATGGCGGAAAATATGAATTCACCAGACTTCCGTTTGGATTAAAGAATTCACCATCGATATTTCAACGAGCATTAGACGACATCCTAAGGGATCACGTTGGAAAAATCTGCTACGTTTATATCGACGATATCATCGTTTTCAGCAAATCTGAAGACGAACATGCTAAACATCTAAATATGGTCTTCACGACCTTAGATAAAGCAAACATGAAAATTCAAATCGACAAATGCGAGTTTTTCAAGACCGAAGTCGATTTCCTAGGTTTCACTATTTCAGCAGACGGTGTCAAAACCAATGAAGAAAAAGTGAAAGCAATAAAAAACTTCCCAACACCCAAAAGCCTCAAAGACTTACGTTCTTTCTTGGGTTTGTCAAGTTATTACAGAAGATTCATTCGCGACTACGCTAAATTAGCAAAACCTCTCACAACTCTTTTAAGAGGAGAAAATGGCAGACTCTCAAAGAATCTTTCCCATAAAGCCGAAGTGACACTCGACAATAATGCAATCAAAGCATTCCTTAAAATCAAGAGCACGCTCAGCTCGAACGATGTGGTACTAGCATACCCCAACTTTGAAAAAGAATTTCACTTAACAACCGATGCATCAAATTTCGCAATCGGCGCAGTTCTCGAACAAGAGGGTAGACCCATTACTTTCATATCGCGTACACTCTCAAAAACAGAAGAAAATTACGCAACCAACGAAAAGGAAATGTTAGCCATTGTCTGGGCTCTCCAGAACCTGCGTATGTACCTCTACGGTACCTCAAAAGTAATAATTTTTACGGATCATCAACCACTAACTTTCGCACTAAGCAGCAAAAACCACAATGGAAAACTCAAAAGATGGAAAAGTTATCTCGAAGAATATAACCATGAATTAAGATATAAACCAGGAACATCGAACGTTGTTGCAGACGCTCTATCCAGAAATCCCCCAAAAACCGAGATAAATACCACTTCCTCATCAACATCAACAATACAGAGTGACGACAGTTCGTCACACAACCTTATACCAGTGATGGAAGTCCCCATCAACGTCTTTAAAAACCAAATTTTTTTGTTGACATCAGAAACAGAAACTTATGAATTCAAATTACCTTTTCCTACTTACCACAGACACATAGTTACAAAACCAAATTACTCGGAAGACGACCTAGTAAGCATCCTAAAAAAACGACTAAACCCAAAAATTGTCAATGGTTTATTCACTACAGAAAATATCATGGCAAAAATTCAAAACATTTACCCTTCTCATTTTGGGAATTACAAAGCTAGGTACACTCAAAAACAAGTACAAGATATCACGAACGAAAGCGAACAAACAGAAATTATTACAAAAGAACATACCAGAGCTCATCGAAATGCAATAGAGAATAAAGTTCAAATACTTAACAACTATTTCTTCCCTAACCTAACGAAAAAAATAGAAAGAATAACAAAATCTTGCGAAACTTGCAAAGAAAGCAAGTACGATAGACACCCACAAAAAGGAGATTTACAACCAACCCCTATTCCAACCTATCCAGGTCAAATTATCCATATCGATTTATATACTACAGAGAGAAATATTGTTCTAACTGCAGTAGATAAATTTTCTAAGTACGCTCAAATAAAAATTCTAAATTCAAAAGCAACCGAAGACATAAAACACCCACTTCGTGAAATAATGATAGCTTTCGGTATGCCAAAATTAGTTGTTATGGACAACGAAAGAGCTTTGAACTCCGCATCTATCAAATTCTTATTGGAAGACCAATTAAAGGCAAAAGTCTACACGACACCGCCATACAATTCAACCAGTAACGGACAAGTTGAAAGATTCCATTCAACATTAGCTGAAATAATGAGATGTGTTAAGAAGGACGAGAAAATATCGAACTTCGAAGACTTAATTTTCAAATCTACTCAGCTATACAATCAATCCGTACATTCCACCGTGAACGAAAAACCAATAGACATATTTTTCGGGACACGAGATATCAGTGAACCCCAAGAACTTCAAGAAAAAAGAAAGAAAGTTACAGATAAAGTAAGACAAAAACAAGCAAAGGACTTAGAGTATCACAATAGCAAGAAGAAAAGAATAAAGCATTATGAAAGAGGAGACATAGTTTACTGCAAAATCGATAAAAGACTAGGTTCGAAATTAACCCCAAAATATAAAAAAGAAATCGTAGAAGAAAATAGAAATAGCACGATAAAAACCCAAGGCGGCAGGATAATTCACAAAAATAATCTAAAAACATAATATTTTACAGATTTTTCTTACCAACTTGTTTCGGTCTAGCGACCATACTGGACTACTCCCACTCCAAAATAATCCCCATAAAAACAGGGATAGCAGCAATAGAAAATGGCACCTTCAGAATAATCCACGTGTTCAATATTGAAGAATACGAAACAGCGTTCGGTAACCTATCGAACAAACTAAAAGAAGTCAATATCACACACCCACTTTTCCCCTTACTCGAATTTGAACTAGCAAAAGTAGAATCCGATTTGAGAGGATTAAAACCAGCAAGAAAAGCCAGAGCAATAAACGCTTTGGGGACAGCTTGGAAATGGTTGGCCGGCTCGCCGGACCGCTACGACTACGAGACTCTAGTTTCAAAGACAGACGAGCAAGTGGAAAATAGCAATAGACAACTCGTTATAAACAAAATACTAAGCAATAGAATAAACGAACTAACTATAAGAACAAACAAAATTTTAAAAGAAACAATTTACAACAAAAATAACCAAGACGAAAATGCCACATTGTTAAAATTTAAAATACAAATATTCAAAGAAGAATTAAACAATCTCATTTATGCCATACAATGGGCAAAAACAAACACAATAAATTCTATCATTTTGTCAGAAATAGAATTAGAAAAAATCTCAAACTTGTTAGAAAATAATATATTTTTCATAAACCCAGAAGAACTACTAGAGTTCGCTAAAATTAAAATCGCCACAAATGGCAAAAAAATATTGTACATCATTGATATCCCAATGCCTACCAAAGAAATGTGCACAAACCTGTTATTAATACCGATCAAAAAAGGCAATCAAATAAGCAAATTAAAATTCAAAAATATTATAAAATGTAAACAACACACTTTTGGAATCATAGAAAATTGCGAAACGCACAACGATAAAACCATTTGTTCAAAAATAAGTTAATAGACCTAAGCACCGATACCTGCATAACCCACGTTCTCAGCAGCAAAGCAGCTGATTGCCAACAAATAAACAGCCAACACGTTCCTGCTTACGAGGAACTATTCACTGGAACGATACTGCTAAATGACTTCAGCGGGAAAATAGGAATTGACGAAGAGCTAATGGATTTAAAAGGAACATTCCTCATCCAATTTGAAAATTCTACAATCAGGATCGGAGAAGACTTATACTCATCCAAAATCATGACATTCGCAGAAGCAAAACCTCCACTACTACAAATAATAGAAGGAAGATCAAAAATTGAAGAAGTACTGTCACTACAAATGCTAAAAGAAATAAACATAAACAACACAAGGGAACTCAAAACCCTTAGAAGCAGCAGTACAACCTCAACAACTGTGAACCTTACACTCTCAGCCACGCTGTTCATCCTATTAATAGCCATAGCCATCCGCTGGATCACACGTAAATACAGCTCACAACAGATCACTGGAGAAACCAATCAGCAAGAAGTCAACTCCCCGATTCAGAGTCAGATGATACAAACAAGATTCTTCATCGCGTCCGAGGACGTCCGCGCTTAAAGGGGGAGGAGTTAACGACAATTATTACTAAAACTACTAATACACCCAAACCCAATAACTTAATGCAACGACAATAACATAGTTCAACGAACCCAACTGCAACAGACAACTTTCGGATCTTGCACCGCGTCAGCAGATTTCGTCAACAACGAATTCAGCTGCAGTCAGCGATCAAAACCAATTGCACGCGCGCCGCGTCAGCATATTCTACAAGCCAAATGCACGCGCGCCGTCGTCAGCATATTCTACAAGAAGTCCGTCGAGGGAACCAAGTGGACAACCGACACCACCACTGGACTACGCCAGCACATTCCACTAGAGTCAGCGTGAGACCCAAATAGGTCACCCGACACCTTCACCAATGGGACGACAGCGACAAAGCGACAGCGACGCAGCCACAGCGACAAGACGCCAGCCGAATGTAGCTAAATAATGTTTCTTTGTAACAAATCATAATTTAATTATTCAGTCCTAATAAAGCACTAACCGAGAACGGTAATATTTTTTTATCGAAAATACAAACAAACCGATTAATTTATATAATATATAAATTAATTTTAGAGAAATGCTTTCCGAAATAGTAATGAAATGTTAGAGTATAGCTGTTGTCTGCTTTAGATGACGAATATATCAGTGGCTAAAATCGCTAGCGATCTCGAATTTTAATTTATACATGAAATCTTAAAATACGAATGTGTCATAATGATTTAAGTAACGAGAAAGTTAAGACGTTAGAGTTCTCTACACACAAATCAAAACTTACCCTATAAAATAAGACATAATATTTACAAATATTAGAAAACTTTACTCTGGAATTAAGAAAAGTAACACTCTGGTTTTTAGAAAGAGCTTTTCTGGTAATAAAGTTGTGTCAAAATTAAGAAAATTGTTTGTTGTTTCTGAGTGGATGATGGAAGTGTTGATTATTGTTCATGAATCTTGTCCATGAGCTTTGGTTTGAGATACTCGTATAGCTTCTGTGCTCTGCATATAAAATTAAGGCTTTTATTGGCATCGAAAATCGATTTGTTTCGATAAATAATACAGATGATCTGAGCGAGACATTCGAGATCTTATATTCAAAGTTTGAAGTATGTAGTTCTTATAGTCTCTGATATCCGCGTGCTAATAGAAAAGATGGATGAACAGACGTACGGACATAAGGACTGACGGACATAGGTTTTTCTACAATACTTCATTATACAATAGTATACAATACAGAGTGAAACGGCTAACAAGATTGAGATTAGCATTATATTTCCATTTTTTAGACCTGTGTGTGTTTTTTCCGTGCATCTTTAAACTTCAGATGTTATTATCTAGTGTTAAGCTGGCGGAAAGGGAAATTGAATTGTGCTCAAATGTGACAGTTAGGACAAAACGCAAACGCTTCTTCTTCTGCTCCGCAGTGTCACGTGCGACTGGGCGTGGCAAAGTTGGTTAATTGTAAAGAGACGTGTAACTTTTTCAAACCCACAATTCTCTAACCACTTGTCAAGACACACTCACACAGACACACACACATACATACACACATATGTACACATGCTACAAAAAAGTAATTCGAATATGATGTCAAGAGCGTAATTATTGAATTACTTTGTACACACGCACCACACACACACACACACTCACATACAAACGCACAGGTAGCGGCATCCACTCAAGGCTCACTCGTAAAAAAGTTGAGGTGGCAAGGTGGCACATGTACGTGGTAATATTATGCAACATAAAGTGGCAACTTGTAAATGTGTAAAATGACAGCTACAACTGAATGTGGGCGGGGCTGGGAGGGTCGGGTAAATGGCATGGTGTGGTGTAGTGTTGGCCGCACAAAACCCAAAACAAAAGTACAACAACAATTGCAATAACAAGATGAAACAAAAAAGAACACCAATGTCCAACACGCTGCAAGTAGCTGCCAGCAACAATGGGCAGCAACAGCAGGACCCGCTAACTGTGCTACCTGGCAACGCATGGCACGTGCACACACACACACACACACACACACAAACACATTCAGACACTCACACACACGTATGCGGTTAAGAGTAGTGGCAAAAGTAGTAGTCGACACGCCACATATAAAAAAGTAAAACAAAAAAAAACATTCATCTTATGCTCGCCGAAGATTAGATACCCTTCCAGATTAGATACCCTAAAGCGGAAACTCAATTATCCACGATGCTCGGTACAGAGATCGTTCCGGAGTTAGTATTGTTCAAATTTAAACTATAAACAAACTCATTATTTAGATGTATTATCAAATAAATCACGATTATTAGTGGTATAAATCAAACACTTAGCATCCCAGTGAAAATATGTTCCCGGTTAATAGAGGTCCCTAGCGCCACTTTATAGGATTGGAAACGTCTCCCCACTAATGGTTACACAGCTTACATCAAAATTATGATAGTCCCTACAAGGGTACAAAACCAAATACAAACCATAAAAACTGCTACAGCGATTTCGACTATAATATACCCAAGCCAATTATTACCATCCAGGTTTTTCATGTGGAAATTATCTACCTTTTTCACTATCAATCTAATTTTTCTGTTCATCAACTAATTTACATAATTGTTTTTATGTTTTAAACATAATTTTCAATGTGTAAGGTTCAATTTTTTTTCAAAAACTGGACAAAAGTTTTCAAGATTAAGCGATAGATTAATTTTTAGGTAATTATATTCAATGGAGTTTCTCGAAGCGGCGCATGTTTTATTAACGGGTAAAATATAGCCGGGAAATACCGTTTAGTATTCATATGTATATGTACATATACACATGTGTATGTGTGTTTCTATGAGGAGTAAAACTTTGTCATTCAGTTAGGTGTGAGTTAGTTTTTTGGCTTAGCTAAGCCAACAGTAATATCAAAACACTTTAAACAGTTGCCAAGAGACAGAGAGGGCGAAGGAAGGCGACTGAGGAAAGCAGCGTAGTAAGTTACCGTAATTTAGTGCAGTTTGGCAAAACCTACGTACGTGAAAATAAGAAAACTTACACACATACACACACACAGACACACACAGTGACACACCGAGTTACTTACTTATTTGGGATTAAAGTAGACTTTTTATTAAATCAAATAAACAACTTGTCATTAACATTTAAAGAAACAGCTTAAAAGATTTTATCACAAATGTGCAAAAAGGCTCGATAATAGTTTAAATCCATACGAAACTAAGATTTAATTCGCACAAAATTATGGCTGTGGCAAGTTTTTGCCAGCGCTACGTGCGATTTTGTGGGAAAAACTCTTGTTTCCAATGCAGCATTTGTCTAGAGGTGAATTAAAGCTGTATATATAGACATACATACATATATGTATGTATGTAGTCATCGAAAAAGTAAAGATTTGAATAGCTGCCCACCGATATGCTATAATTATTGAGTAGTTACGCTATGAGGAGACCAGCTGTGGCCACCTGCAAACTCTTCATGTAATGATGATTAAATTCTACTTTGCGGCGGTTTTGCTCCAGGCCTTACTTAAAGGTTGGCACGGCAACGGTATGTGCTTGTGTCAGCAACAGCTCAGCGAGGGAGACAATCCAGCAAGTGGATGGGCTGGGCATGGGGGATGGGTTTACGGACGAAGACCCTTGCGATGATTGCTCTGCTTTGGAGCCTGTAAAGCAACAGAAAATCGATTAACATGGCTTTAATGGGCGTCCTACGCCCTAATGTGCGTCCCTGTTACTTAGCAATTGCATCAACATGTTGGCAATAAACGCTTCCCAGCCTTAGACCAAAAGCCTACACGAGAAAGTTTTTCTTGTTCCTACAAATAATAATATAGGCCTGTATGATTTTTGGGGCGGAAGAGGGCGTGGTTGAACATTAATATTTAAGGAGATTCCTAGTTGGCTAACTATAGCTATATATATATGCGCATTTCATATTTATAAGACCGAAGTTCTTGGGTTCGGCGGGTGTGGTGCCGATCTTTCAAGGAGGTTACCAGCAAGTTAACTTCTTTCAAAATTTTGGGAGATATGCGATTATGGCAAACAATTTTCATGGATTCTTAAAGGCAATTACCAGTAATATACCCACCAAATTTGATGGCTCTAACTCAAAAACTGCGGAAGATGTACCCATTTCAAATTTTTAGGGAAGGAGGGCCTGATACCTCCGGTATCAGAGTGTAAACGTAAAAATGCAACCCCATGATAAGCTGCTATTTAATTTAGTTCGATTATATTAAATGAATTTAAAAACTAAGCAATATGTTCATAAGAACTCATCGCCACTTTTTCCGAGTGTAGTCCGCCATATGCATGAGGACATATCAACAACCACACAACACCACGGTCTTGAGGCCACCTCCGTAAATGCAACGCGTCAAAAATCGCCAAATGCAGGCAGGCAGGCAACTGACAGCAGCGTCCCAACCTGAAAAGCAAACACCACAGTGGCATGCCCCTTTTGAAATATGGAGAAAGACGCAGCTCACTTCCAAAGCTGTTAATCAATGCATGTGCATGTGTGTGTATGTGCTTGTATGTGTAGGTGTGTGTGCGGCTGGGTGTGTTAAACATGTCATCTGGTTAAGCACTGCCCAAGCCGGCCAATTGCTTCTCCTTGCCGTGCATAAAGGTCATTCATATGGTGAAAAGCTGAAACCAAAATGGCACTTAAAGGCCATAAAAGATGATGGCACAGAGAAGACGCAAGATGAAACAGCACTCAATTAAAATTGGTCGCATCCTTCGTATATCGGATTTCAATAGTCGATTCTGTATATTAGCATAAAATGAATTTTGTAATCGTGATACATTTGGAATGGAATCTAAAGAGATTCAACAAGTTTGATATTCTAAAACTCCCGTATACATTTCTCCAGAATGTACACCAGCCGCCACATATTTGAGGCTAAATTCTGTCAGTACACACTCCCGATTCTTGTGAACGTGTTTGGTACATTATTACCATGCCGACGAAAGCACCTTGACTTCAGTTTTAGGCATAGTCTAATAGTTTTTAAGATCATGTGCAAAAAATCCACGATAAGATTTTAAGATCAAATTAATTTTGAATAAACGAAAATTCTTTCAAGATATTTGAAGACGTGTCTAATGCGGAAAAAAATAAAATGCTGTTTTAAACTAAGCACAAATACTTATATTTCAACAGATTAAAGCCAGTCTACAAAAGTACGTTATCTTCGGTATGCCTAAGATAACCATTGTGTTTTAGTGTGTTTTAGATAACTTTCTTAAATTATTCGACATGTGAGAGATTTCTACAAGAGAATATGTCGTATTAGCAACTAGATGTTATTTTTTCCGATAAGCAATGAGAAAAGTAATGGAATTTAATCGAAATGCAGCAGTGAATGCGTGTGCGAAGTAGAATCTGAATGTGAATGTGTGCATGAGAATGTGCATGAGAATGTGATTGCGGCGAAACAGGTTCACTCTACTCTACAGCAAACTGAGAGCAGCAAGCAGAGAGCAGCAAGCAAATCCAAAACAAAGAGCAATAAACACAAAATTGAGATAAGCAGAATGCAAGCACAGAAAGCGTTGAAGCAGCAACAAGCAGACAAAGACAAATTTTACACTGCACTTGGAGGCGTCCAGTTCGTGGCAAAGCGCAGCGCAGGTCGGAAGTAATTTAAAGCATTATTCGGTGAAAATAAATATGCCACGCCCGGTGCTACTCATACATGGAGGAGCTGGTGACATAACCGACTCCCGGATTGCAGGCAAATTCAAGGGCATCAAGGAAGCACTGCGATCTGCATGGAAACATCTTGAGCCGACATCGACATCGCCGGCGTCCAGCAGTGCACTAGATGCCGTTGAGGCAGCCGTTAATTCCATGGAACTGGATGAGTCTTTCAATGCAGGCTACGGCTCCTGCCTGAACACCGCCGGCGATGTGGAAATGGAGGCCAGCTTAATGGAAGGGCACGAATTGCGCGCCGGCTGCGTAACATTGCTGCGTGATGTGATGCACCCGATAACAGTGGCACGTCGATTAATGGAGAAGCAACGCCATGTCTTTCTAGGCGGCCAGGATGCCCTGAACTTGGCACTAAGTACAGGCAGCGAGCGGCTGGAGGTGGGCGCTCTTGTTACAGAGAGCGCTCAGCAGGCATTGCGTGAATTCCTGGAGCAGGAGTCACTGGGCTTGGATACGACCTTTGCACGCACCGAACTAGATGAGGCGCGCTCCGATCCGATTGGTGAAACTGTGGGCGCCGTTGCCATGGATGTGAGTGGCCACATTGTTGTGGGCACATCGACGGGAGGCATTACAGGCAAATGGCCGGGACGCATTGGCGACACACCACTGCTTGGTTGTGGCACCTATGCGGATAATGGCATCGGGGGCGTCTCCACTACCGGCCATGGTGAGACCATAATGCGCTACAATCTAGCCCAGCGCATAATGGGCGCCATCCAGCATCAGGGCCTCACCGCCCAAGCAGCCGCTGAACAGGAATGTCAGCAGATGACGAAACGCATTGGCGGTACTGGCGGCGCCATTGTTATCGACCACAAAGGCGAAGTGGGCATCAGTTGGAGTTCACATCGTATGGCCTGGGGCTATGTGCGCGACGGCATCATTCATTACGGCATCAATCACAACGAAATATTCCAGGAGCCTCTGCTGGCTACACATGCATAATTGCAAGCATTTAACCCATCTCACAGCCATTTGTAGTATTTTTAATGTTTACTATTAAATTTAAATAAATTACTATCGAGCACAAAAATTATAAAATATCTGTACAATTGCAATTGCAAAAAAAAACCTTAACATAAAGTTAACTATAATTACAGCAAAATTGTTCATATCTGCCAGACCTAACTAAATTCTTAGATTATGTCAAAAACCTGAGATCTATAAGCACCTCAACTGTTTAAGATTGCTGTCAACATGGCGAATTTGAATATAACTAACTCGTCATTTGCCTACGTCTACAGTTCAAATTTGGATTGCCTTGTGGCAAGTGCCCGGATAACTTGAAATTAATGCAATATTTAGCATCTGAACAATTGAGCATGACATATAGAGATTGCACATGACCTCTGTTTTATTATTATTTAACTAACCCTGACCGCCACTGGGCGCCACTTCGCGCTGACTCTCGTGCGCCTCGGTGGTGCCATAGCAATACTTGGCCTCCTCATTGCGATACTTGTTTTCGTGTTCGACAGAGTGCGAATTGGTGCGACACTTAACCAGGCACAGCTCAAAGTGGTCCACGACGCTGGCATAGATGTATTTTTGAGTATCTGATGCCTGCAGTACCTGCTCCAACAGCGACTGCTTGTTCGGATGCAGGCAACAGGAGATACAATGTTCGTAGATGGCGCAGCAGTGCGATGTGACATTGCAGCTGTGACAGCTGTAGTAGCTGATGCCGGGCAACTCCACATTGCAGCAACCATTGGCCAGCATCTGATCACGTTTGCACACGAAACCATGCTCATCCACCAGTAGGTTGCGGCCCTGCACCGAGTTGCGGCAACGTTGGTCCGGATCCCGTGTCCGATTGAGATGTTCTTCGGGTGGCAGCAGCTGCTGCTGCCAGAGTAGCGGTCGGGTCCGTTGAGCTTTATATTCATCGTAGTGCAGCACGCTAAATGCTCCTTTCTGCTGGGCAATATGCAAAATGATTAAATCAATTGGATGAACTGTTTTATTCTATAGCTCACCCGATCAAAGAGGTTGCCAAATATGTAAACTAGGGCCAGCAGTACGAGGATTATATAAATAATGCGTCTTCTTAGCAGGCGTGTGAGTGCGGCTGGCCACATCGTATGCGTATGCGGGCATAGGCATCGGCATCATTGCCGGTGATGTTTCCAGGCAGTTGACTGCGTCAAAGTTGAAAGCGGTTCTGTTCCAGGTGCTGACGTACTGCTCTGTCCCAACTGTTTGCGCGCTGCATGCCACTTTGTTGTTGCAAAACACTGATTGAGTCAATGCCCAAAATTTACAGCAAATGTTTGCAATTTGGTTTGGGTCAAACAGCTGTGAACGCTGCGCATAGAGTGGCCAGATATTGCAAAAACTATATGGCAAAGGCCGTTCTTTTGATTCAAAATTTATCGATATTTGAAAATGACCAAACTTTTTAACAATTCAAGTTTAATTAAAAATTTGATAACTCTTGGCATAAATAGGTTTTACAAAACTTTCAGTATACCCTTAAGTATACATCCCTCTCATTAAATTATACTATATAAGACTCAGCCAAATGCCGGAAAAATATTAGTTTCTTTTTTCATTTTCGACGCTTGCTGTTTAAAAGAATCTATGTGATGCGGTTTTTCCCTTATGCGAATTAGCTTGTCAATTTGCTGCAATTAATTACGGATCCGATTGAGAGATTGACGGTGGCCTCATCGAAAGTTAACAGTCGGTCTCTGGAACTGAACTAAAAGTTGCATTCATACCACGAAGCGCGCTTTTTAAAAAAAATAATAAAATAAAATCGCAACTTGTCCAATGAATCAAATCACTGTGTTGATCGTTCACAAAAAAAATTGGGGCTTGCTTTATTGGTTAAGCTAAGTAAAAAAATAAAAATAATGTATATTCATCATATCATAACACATTCATATAGAAGTCAACGTAATCTCGTAATCTCTTGCGACTAAAAGTAAAAAAAGAGCTAGTTCAATTCGAAGCGGCACGAAATTGTTGTGGTTCCGTTGAACACCAATACAACTCTAGACAAGAACGGCAAAGAACGTTAAGAAACCGAGGTGAAAGTGCCAAGAGACCTGTAAGCGCCAGCAAGCAACAAGCAACGTTGCAAAGAACGGAGCACAACAGTTGCCAAGCAGCAAGCACAGTGATTGCCGCAACGTTGTGTGAAGCTGTCAAGCACTTTGACCCTCACCCGCGAATACACCGCGCACATTAGGCAGCCAGGAGCAACAGCTGATGCTTGCCGCACACACACACTAAACATAAACACACACAGATAAAATGCCACACACTCAGTTACAAAGATGGCTGTACATCTGCCTGTTGGTGACTGTATTGCCCACGTTATGCCTGGGCCTATTGGATGGCCTCTATTGTGGCAAGGAGAACTGCTACGATGTGTTGGGCGTCACACGTGAATCATCCAAATCGGAGATTGGCAAAGCATATCGCCTGCTCGCCCGCAAACATCACCCGGATCTGCATCGCGGCGAGGAGGCCAAGGCGCTGGCCGAGGAGCAGTTCAAGCTGATTGCCACCGCCTATGAGATATTGCGTGATGAGGAATCACGCACCGATTACGACTACATGCTGGACAATCCGGATGCGTACTATGCGCATTACTATCGCTACTATCGTCGCCGTGTGGCGCCCAAAGTGGATGTGCGTGTGGTGATTGTGGTCACGCTGACCATCATCTCGGTGATCCAGTACTATTCCGGCTGGCAGCGCTATGACGCGGCCATCAAGTACTTTGCAACCGTGCCCAAATATCGCAACAAGGCGCTCGATATTGCACACGATGAGATCCAGGAGCGTGTCCACAATCGCAAGGGCAAGAATCGCCTATCGAAACCGGAACAAAAGGAGGAACTAGAGCGCATCATACGCAAGGTCATCGAGGAGAAGATGGACGTGCAAGGTGGCTATGCAAAGCCCACGCTATGGGATGTGCTCTGGGTGCAGCTGCTCATATGTCCATACACGCTATTCAATTTTATTGTGTGGCATGCGTTGTGGTTCTGGCGCTTTACAGTGCTCAAGCAGCCGTATGGCGAGGAGCAGATGCTATATTTAATACGCCGCAACATGGGCATGGGACAGCATCAGTTCAATTCCCTGGGGGACAGACAGATCGCTGAGTATATACAGCTGGAGCTGTGGCAACGTGACAAATTTTTGGCGTGGAAGGCCGATCAGGATGAGGAAATGAAGAAAAAGCTGGCCGAGAATCCGCGCTACAAAGCCTACAGGCGCTACATGAAGAACCATGGGCCCGGTCGCATCACTTTTGAGGATTAGAATGGCGCCTGTTGTTGGATTGTTCAAGTTTTATTGTTCCATCTCGTCGCCATTGGCAAACTGTAATTTATTATATCGTGTTCGTCACCCAAAAACTTTTGGTTTGAATTAATTTTTTTCATTTTTTTTTCAATTTTTTTTTTTGTAATATTTTTATACGATTTTCGATATGAAGTTTAAAAATAAATTATGTTAATAATTCTGTAAAGCCATTGGACACTGCCCATGGGCCTCATTGCCAAAAGCGTTGACCTCGCCGCAAACCGGTTCAAAACGTGCTTATTCGCATCTCATCATCTTCTCGGCAACAGCAACAGCTGAGAAGAACGTGCGAATCTGAAACCGAAAACCCGAGAACTTCCCCCTTTTTACAAATTGTTAGCTCAATTTTCCGAATTTTTATAGCAAATATACAAGTACATATTATGTGAAATGAATATTATTTATTACAACTGTCTTTTACTAAAAGCCCGCCGAATAAATGCACAAAAGAACAATTCAGAGAGTTGCTATCTACAGGCTGAAAAAAAGAAGTATTAATTATGTACATAAATTTATATTTATTTACTACTACTGCCCTAATCCTATTATCATTGCACTGACATTGTGGGTCAATTGAAGCTCAACCAATCCGAATGCCTATAACATATAACGTAAATACTTAAACCAAATTTATATTGAGTTTTATTTAAAGTTAAATTGCTTTAAAAACTGATATTAACTAATGACAAGTGTACTAATCCATAAACTCGAGAAACATGTGTGTCTGCGTTTACTTTAACGTACAATTTATACAGTATGCTATTATTATGGCTATGCAATATATATATATATGTCTATATGGAGCACAACCTGCGCCTCAATTACACAGTTGTTCTTAATATTTCAAAAGAGAACATTAGTTGGACAGTAACATAAACAATATGTCGGAAACCGTTGCCAACGGCTTTATTTACACAGCTTGTCAGCATTATTCTAATTGTTTTGGGTGGAGCTTTGCGTAAGATGATTGCATTTGACTACGTCACACCGAACGTAACATATAACATATTGGGATTGGCAGCTATATGATATATATGATATAGCGCCGAATGATGTTATACACAGTTGAGTAGCTCAGATTGACCATTTCAGCTATTTGGCGATGTGAATATCCGTTTTTGTGGTGTTCCAGGATGAGTTTCCGTTGTGCAATGGTACTCTGTTTGTCCATAGTCCTTGTTGGCTTATTGCACCCGAGATGCAGGATGAAACTAAACTGACTCGAAGGATTTGTCTATTTATACCGAAAATACTCAACTTTAGGTAAAAGATCCGGGTTTTATGGCACCCAGGTGTCCACAATGTACCTTGTCCAAATAAAGGTTAGGGTTGAGGATGGATTTTACTATTCCATCAAGTATTTGGTATCGCTGACCAGGTCGTCAGCGTCTAGCAGATCGCTGACGAGCGCGTAAGGCACCTTGACATGTTGCGCATGCTGAAAATCGCTTTCGTCCAGCTCAGCATCGCGATAATCGTCAATATCGTGCTCCGGCTCGTCCGCATCCTCGTCGTTGAACATGAAATCATTGTTCACAATGCACTCCTCCAGCACCTTGGCCTGCTCGCCACCCAGCTGGTTAAGGGTGCGTATGCGCATGCGTATGCCCATGCTCGCACTCACATTGTCATCATCATCATAGCCATCGTCCTCCTCATGAGCGTTCGCATCCGCTTTCACGTTCACATCAGCATTGCCATTGGTTGCATCCTTGTTGTTCTCATAGCGAGTCTGTCGTTCCGGTCGCTTTAGCTGTTGTTGTTTTTCTTCTTTGCAAGTGGGCAGACTGAGGGAGACGGTGCTCACTTTTATGGTGCTTAGCTTGCCGATGCGATGCTGCTCCATATGCGTGGTAAGGTAGCATTTCTTGGTGAATCCCTTGTCGCATTGTGTGCACTGGAACTGCTTTTGGCCCGTATGCGTGCGCCGGTGCACGGATAGAACATGGGCATAGGCGAATCCCTTTTTGCATACCTCACAGACATACGGCCGTTCGCCGGTGTGAATGCGCTCGTGCTTTTTGCTACTGCCAAAATCCGAGAATCGACGCTCACAATAGTGACAGCCATACGGCTTCTGGCCAGTGTGGACGCGCATGTGCCGGCGCAGCTCAACGTTCGATATGAACGCCTTCTGGCAAACCTCGCACGGATATGGTCGATCGTTGTTGTGGCGTCGCATGTGCGCGTTCAGCGCATGCTGATACTTGTAAGTATTGCCACAGATATCACAAATCTTTGCCTCAGCGGGTCGTCGACTTCGCAAAGCGGCGTTCTGCATATTATTATTATTAGTATTATTATCATTACTCTTACTATTGTTGTTGTTGCTGCTGCTATTGTTGTTGTTGTTCGATTGTAGGCACGGTGCTGCGAATGTGTCCACAATACTCTGCTCGTTGGGCAATCTGTAGTCATCATCCTCCGGATCCTGGTCCTGCTCCTGGTCCTGGTCTTGGTCCAGCTCTTGCTCCGACTCGCAAAGTCTGTGCAGCTGCTGCTGATGCTGCTCCATTTGATTTGTGCCCCAGTCAACGTCCAGTTCGAGCATTTTCTCTTCCTCATGGTCGGATGCGTCAACTGTCAGATCTTGCACGGCATCCTCTGGCTGCATCAGCGTTCTGGCATCCACATTATCACCATCATCAGCATCATCATACTCATCATCATCGTCGTTATAATACTTGATGGCTTTGCTGGAAGAGAGCGGCTCAGTTTCAAGACGCTTGATTTTGAGGTTGGTGGGCAACTTGAGCTGCTGAGTCTGCTCCAGCTCCATTTTGTCAACGTCCAGCAGTAATGCGGCCATCGCTGCCGACTGGAAAACCTTCTCCGCCTCTAGGCATTTCTGGTGGAAACGGTATGTGATGCTCAGCTCGTTGCGACAGCCGTGACATATCTTATCAGGCAATTGGGGAAGCATTGACACGTCCAGTTGCAGTGCACTGCAGCTGCGTATCTTGTCCACAATCTGCATATGCGGCGTCTCCAGATCCTGGCCATAGATGGAGCAGTATCCAGGCTCAGCGCGCAAGCAAATCAGGCAGACAACGCCTAGATCCACCAGGCGCGATCCTGAGCCAAAATTACGCGGCATTGCTTAGTGTTGTTATGATGAATGTTAACAACAAAACGCCTACACAAACACACACACACGCATGATATTGTGGCTACATATATTTCATGTGTCTATTTTGTGCGTGCTCCGCTTTTTTGTTGTCAGTTTCTGCCGAGCACTATCGATATAGCGCAATTATCGATAGGTTGTTCGAATAAGCAATGAATAAACACTTTACTCAAGTTTATTGTAATAAGTAATTTGCAGTATGCAAGTCAGAAATAGATATAGTTACTAGTAACAATCGCATTTGGGAAATGAAGTCTTTATTAATAAATATTGAACATTTAATTTCGATTAAAATTCGTAGTTACTAAATTTGCATCACCGATAGGTGGCGCTAGCCTGCAACTGGAAAACTATCAAAATATTGTCATCTATAATAACAAGAGAAGCGAAAAGAGAATTCGTATATCGATAAGCAAGGACAGATTACAATTTTTCAAAACTTGCAGCCAGCGGCAAGACGTTTAGAATAACTATAGCTTATCTTTAAAGCAGACAGCGCTTCGACAAATAATTTAAACCAGTGAAACTCATATCGTCAAGCAATTATCCACTGGACATTCAACTGGACCCGCCACGCGGATGTAGAGTTGGTAATTGTTTTTTGTTTGGTATTTAGACACCTTATCGTGAGCAAACAAATCGGCTCACTCGGCACGGATATGTCACAAAATCCATTAAGCAAACTAACACAACAACTAATTAATTTCTTCGCCATTTGGCCGGAGAATGAGTATATTCCATGCTATGAGCGCTATGGCGATCTCATACGCTATCATACCGAGAACATTATCCAGTCGGGAGATCTCAGCATTTCGTCAAGTAAATTTAATTGGCAATGCTTTACCCAGAGGCGGGGATTGCAATTGCGCCGCCAAACCGAGCAGATGCTGCCGGACGAGCAGTCGATGCAGCAGCTGCTGGACCACAGCAAACAATGGATATTCCCGCTGCTCAATGTCGATATGCTGCGCGAGCAACGCTACGCCTTGCGTTTTCAACGTGCTCCAATCATATCCTATGTTGTCCACACAATACTGAGCGATGGCGACGATTATGGAAAGCACCAGAAGTCTACGGCAATCAGTGTGCCGACATTATGCCTCACCCTCAACACTGGCAATACCAAAGAGCTGCACAAATTTCGCGCAACGCAACTATTCCACATTGTGCAGCGCATGCTGCACTATGCCAACTGGCGCCTGGTTGCTCCAGAACAGAAGACCGATGACACCTTGCTCGTTAGCATCGAGAGCAACAATCAGCCACGTTGCTTGGCCAACGACCAGCCGGATAAGATGAATGTGCGTATTCTGTGCGGTCCGGTGCTGGAGCCGATCAAAAAAACGGCCGCAACACTGACCAGTGACAGCTACATGGCGTAAGTATGCGGACTTCATACTAACAGTCCCTCCTCTGGACCTAACGAATTTTATTAATCGTCTTTCTACATATCACACAGTTTGCGCTCCAACGACATGTTGCTAATAGCAATGCATCGCCATGGTCTGCGCGACTGTGCCAAGGATAAGGACATTGAGGGTCTGTTGCAACGCCTGGGCCATGCGACCGTCATAGTGGATCTGTTTGAGGTGCGACATGCCAGTGGCGTCACTGTGGTCCGCAACGGTTCGGGAAGCTCCAAGGGTGCCAGCTATATACTATACAATTCAGCACGTCTGGAAACGCTGCTACGAACTTTTGCCGCCCAAGTGGATGCCGGCGCATATGAACCGTTGCCGCCACTAGATAAGATTGATCTCAGTCTGCTTGAAGATGAGGTTCGTTCTATCTACATAACATAGCCAGATATATATATTTATAAATAACACATCAAATGTTGTGTATATCTTTGCAGTTGGACTGGCAATTGTTATATGGCTATTTGCTAACATTCCCGAATTTAGTCGAGTCAACGCTGTCTCAGCTCAAGCAGGGCCAGTGCGCCGTGCATCTAATCGTGCGCTACATCGTCGACTTGGCCTCCCTGTTTAGCCGCTACTATCGTAGTAAACAGATTCTCGTGCAGAAGCGCTCCAATCTGATGCCCACGCTTTATGCTCGCATCTATTTGGTGAAGGCGGTGCGTCAGGTGCTCAACTCAGCACTGGCGCTTTTAGGCATACAGCCCGTAGACTACATGTAAATGTAATATTTGCTGGCTAGCAAAGTTTTATGCATATGTTATATTGAAACAATTTGTAATTTAAGAACAATGTATGCCATTTATTAATAACAATTAAGACGAAAATGTGTTTGCACCGAGCAACCTCGATAATTTGTTCCTTTTTGTTTAATACATTACTGTGAAAACATGCCC
The DNA here is from genome assembly GCA_035044025.1 of Drosophila paracracens. Classification (NCBI taxonomy): domain Eukaryota; kingdom Metazoa; phylum Arthropoda; class Insecta; order Diptera; family Drosophilidae; genus Drosophila; species Drosophila paracracens. The sequence goes on from JAWNMN010000838.1 coordinate 1,258,161, forward strand.
CTGCATAAACCTAATTATTAGTATACAATACTACGAACATATATATATATAAGGAAAATTAAATTAATTAATGCAAGCAAATTTTATGCGTTGGTCATTAGCTTATTTTAAGTTTAATTTTAATATATTTATGTGCATTCACATATATATGTATATATTATTGGAGCAAACATTTATTTCAAACCACTAATTCTGATAAATTTGATTTGAAGTCATTCAAAATGAAATAAATATATATCTATCTATATTTCTATGTATGTATTTAGATCTAAGACTTGTGTATAAATAAAGGTCTGCTCGTCAGAGCAGTCAGTTCGAAACTAATCGTCGACTCCGCGCGTTTGATTTGTTACAAGTGCTAGTTGCGACGCCATTTAGTAGTCAGTTTATGTGCTGACTGCTTCCTTTTAAAATATACACAAACATTTTGGTTACCCCGACGTCAATCTGCAGTTGTCAACTAGACGACAAAAGGATAACCAACCTCCAAGAATCCACATTTGAAGTTGTGAGGGGCCATATAGTATTGGCAAATAAATGTACATAAATATACATCTATGCTATATGCGCCCCTCACAGTAACTGCACATCGGACAGTTTGTGAGGCGACCGCTGCTCTAATTTCATCGAGTGCAGCGACCTCAGGAGGCCGTTGGAAATTTGACAAATAAAGCCCTGTGTAATATATATAAGAAGCAAGTGCGAGCTTTCCTTATGGATTAAACCACTAGCATGCGTAGAGTTACATTTTGTACACCAAACGAATAAGACGGGCTTTTAAATAAAGAATTATATTGTTTACTAATCAAAACCGTTGTCGAATTTTCAATTGGTGCATTTACAATTCTCAAAAATATAATTGGAGTATTTTCAATTCTCGAATTTACAATTGGCGCAGCCGGTAGGATAACAAATAAATATCGTGAAACGTCGTAGTCCTTTCTGGAAAACGTACTAGTGTTCCGCGAAAAAAAACTGTTATCCGCATAAGGACCCGTGATCCTTGAAAACAACGAAGAATTTTTTTTGTCTACAATAAACCTTCAGAAAAAAACAAAATGATGCTGGAAGCAACATTGAACCAAGCACTCGAGCAAAAATTCTTCGTAATATTAAATAAGTTAGTAATAGAAAATAACGCAGAAAATAAAACATTGTAGATGGTTGGATATGTAATACATAAAAGACTACCAGACAGGTTATACATGCAGTTAGCCAGATATGATATATCAACAACCGATATATTAAAAGCAGTAGCCCAAGAATTAGGTTTATACGAAAACCGCATATCAGAAAAAATAAAACCTGCAAATAACACACATTACAATAAAGGTAATAAGAAATATAATCCAAAAACTCAACAAAATTACAACCCAAATTATAATCAGAGTTCCAGGAATCAACAAAATTATAATCTGAATTATAGAAATCAATATTCACAAAACGAACCAATGGTTAACGAACAATTGTATAATGAATATCAACAAAAATTAAATCAAAGCAGAATGAAAAACCCAATTATCAATCAGATTTTAATAATACCAGACCACCTAACCAACCCACGAAAAGGCAAAGACCTAGTAATAGTTGACAATCAAAAATGGACTGGACAGAAAATTTTCAAATCAAACAGCCTCGGAAACGAACACAGAACCCCATTCATGAGAATAATTATGAATAACCAACAAATGCGATGCTAAATAGATACAGGGTCATCAGTAAATATAATGAATAAAAATTTCTTTAATTACAAAACTTCTAAAGAGAATATTACTTGTCAAACCATAAGTGGAGAAGTAAAATTAAATACCAGCATATCATTAGCCCCTAGCAAACTTTGTCCAACAGATCAGAAATTTTACATACATAATTTTTCCAAATATTTTGACATCCTCTTAGGCCGAACGTTCCTTAAGGATTGTAGAAGCGAGATCAATTACGAAGATGAGTTTGTTAAACTTAATGATTTTAAATTTTTATTTAAATATAATAACGAAAATAAGGAAGAAGCAAATAAAGACCCATCACTAAAAAAAGATATACATACAGCATACGCATTAGAAAACGAATTAGTGGAAAGCAATCAATTTAGATTAGACAACAAAAATTTTGTTTGAATTTAGCGATATTCAGTGTTTGAATGGATCGATGGATTTAGGTCAGCGGTGTCTCAATATCGCGATTGCTGTACTTAGCGGAAGTTAAATAGCGATCGCTGCACTCGCCGTACAAAACTGCCGAATAATGTATTTCATATATGTATTTAGAGTTAAGAATTATGTATAAATAAAGCCATGCTCGTCAGAGCAAACAGAGTTCTCCAAAGCATCAACCCGTTTAGACGTTTCTCACCATCTCTCTTGCTGCTCAACGAAGGACCTCACTCTCCGCAGTCCAACTAGTTTCAAGTACTAGTTGCGACGATCTTTAGTAGTCAGTTTATGTACTGACTGCTTCCCTTAAAAAACCATATAACAATTCCAGTAGTCAGTTTATGTGCTGACTGCTTCCCGGTAAACAATACCACAAACATTTTGGTGACCCCGACTTTCGTCACGTGTATGATGAATTACAAATGACAAACTCACTTATGCAACGTACACGAAATCGCCGGTCCCCATTTTATGCAGTGGGTAACATTGCAAACAGTCTATTCGGAGTATTAGACTCGGATTACGCTAACAAAATGACCAAAGTGATAGAGACGGTAAAAACAAATGAAGACTTCTTACGGACATTACGAAAAAAGCAAAAGAAATCATAAAAGAATATTTTTGTGCAAAAAACAGCGTTATATACTTCCCACACGAAGGTGACTACGCAATATTCCAAAAAGCTTATTTAGAAATAATAGAAAGAGATTGTCCGATAAAAACTATGAGAACCACAAAAAAATTAAAAGATATCCAAACTTATTCAGAATTGAAACAAACCATATTAAACGACTATACAAAACTTTTACATTCAGGAATAGAAAAAACTATGGTAATGCTTAAAGAAAAATATTATTTTCCAGATTACCACTTTTGCGGAGTGCAGGAAGGAATGGAGATGCCAAAAGTGTAACAAGCACCACAATAACTTGTTACATGAAGACACAAAGAAAGAAAGTGTCAACTGTCTTAAGCAGAATAAATGGCAGGGAACACTATTAGCCACGGCAATTATCAACGTGAGAAATGCCTGTGGAAGTTATGAGCAACTACGAGCACTGATGGATGGAGGATCGCAACGAACCCTCATATCAGAAGAGGCAGCGCAACTTCTAAGGCTGAAGAGAAACAAAGAGTCCGTTGAAATACAAGGGATATGTTCACAAAGCATGGACCAGGCAAAAAACAGTGTGTTACTTGAAATCAAACCTCGTTTTTCAAGTAAATTCAATATGAAGACCAAGGTGCTAGTGCTTCCCAAATTGCAAAGAGCACTTCCCAGAAAGTGTATTGATATGGATATTGAAACAGATTGGAAGAATTGCACGAACTAAACAAAGTCATAGAAGCAGTCAATCATGGCATACAAGTAATGGACAGCATGACAGAAATGTCACAACAGAACACAAAATTAAGTTTATTAATATTTAACTTACAACAATTCACTGAATACATTGAAGATATTGAATTAGGAATGCAATTATCCAGATTGGGAATTTTCAACCCAAAATTATTAAAACATGATCATTTGTTAAATGTTGATTCAGAAAAATTGTTAAATATAAAAACATCCACTTGGATAAAATCCACAACAAATGAAATCATAATAATATCACATATACCAAAAACTCTGTCACAAGAAACTTTGTATTCAATAATACCCTATCCAGACGAGGAAAAGAATATTTTAACCGAACTAGAGCTAACTATTAGTGATAAATATTATTTACACAAAAATAACACTTATTCAGCAGCAAATAAGAAACTAATAACAAACGAATGCATAAACGGTATCTTAAAACAAATAAAAGTTGAATGTAAATACACAAAAACACGAAAAAACTATGACATAAATTTCATAGAACCAAATGTAATATTAACTTGGAACTTACCTAAAACCACACTTAATCAAAACTGTATACCACAACAAGTCGAAATTTTAGGAAACACTATTATCAAAGCAACCAATTGTTCTGTTCAATTAGAAGATATCCAGATATCAAATGTAATATCAGACTTTACGCAAACCATTTATATAAGTAATAATATAACTAAAACAGAGCCGTTAGCATTCTTAGAAACTAAAGAACTTATAAGAGAACATACAAGAATTAACGACAGCAGCTACAAGAATTAAACGCTGTCTCAGCACAAAACAACCAGCGGGCCATCCGAATTAGACTCCGTCTGCGCATTTTACAAGAAGGCTAGCGTGAGATCCAAGCGGGCCATCCGACACCTCCACCAATCCAGACGCAGCGACAAAGCTACAGCGACTCGGCCTATTAGTAGTCAGTTTATGTGCGGAGTCAACGCAAGTCAGTGCGAAATCTAGGAGCGAAGTCAGTCAGAGAAGGTCTGAAACGCACCTAGCTGGTACTCGGAACGCCGGATATCCAAGGGATAACTCATATGGCAGCTCAATTATACCATAGCTTAGCTAAAACTAACCAAACTTAAAGGTTTGTTACAACTGTTACAACTAACCTCAGTCAGCGCATTCCACCAGGGGGCCAGCGTGACACCCAAATGGGCCACCCGACATCTCCACAACGCCAAGACGTCAGTAGAATGCAGCAAACCTATGTTTCATTATAACAAATAATATTGTACAAAATCAGTTCTAATAAAGCACTCAAACAAAACAGTTCTGTTTTTTTTAATAAAAACGTCAAGAAACCGTTTAATTTATATAAAAACCAAAGTGTCGTTAATTATCGTATCGCAATCAGATATAAATTTGTTGCTCGAACCCAAAGCTCGACTGAGTTTTAGCCTAGCTAAAACTAACCAAACTAAAAGGTTCGTTACAACATCAATTTAATCAAATGATAGTTTGGAGAGAAAATGCAAATGATGAGTTAAAATACTATTGATTAAAAACGATCACATATGGAACAGCATCGTCTCCGTTTCTGGCAACTAAGTGTCTAAATCACTTAGCCTCACTTCAGTAGATCACCATTAGGATCCTCTGCCTTGAGGGATGACTTCTACGTAGATGATTGCCTCACAGGAGCAGACTCAATATAAGAAGCAATCCAAATTCGACAGGAGTTTCCCGTGCTCAATGCAACTACAGTCGCACATAATTTACACTTATAATGAAAGCATTCAAAATAATCATTTAAAAATTGGAAGAGGAATGCCTAGGTTACAAAAACCCAAGCTAGGATGGATTATAGCAGGAAAACTTCAAGATGCATCGTCGACAACAAGTACATGCTCAGTACTAATTGAAAAAGATAAGATAAAATAAGATAAGAAACAAAAAGCAAAATTTTGGGAACTAGAAACCGTTGGAGAAACAATGCGAAAAACATGTTCTGCAAAACATCAAATTTTCAGTCGACAAGAAACTATCGTTCGACTCCTATTTTTGGAAAACGCTTCAGCTCTAGGGAGAGTCGTGAAAACGGCTAATGTCGCCAACCATAACCTCATCTTTGCTAATCCTGCTCTTTATGTTACCCTTGGTACTGACAGACTCAGTATCTGTGACACGGTTCGATACGAAGCCTGGAATTTATTATGAAAAAATTGGAACAACGAAGAGAGCAGTATCCGACTGGACCATAGTAATATACTATGAATTGGAACCATACTGGCGCGATATGAACACATTTAAATCAGGCATAGACGAATTCAATTACATATGCCCAGAGTTAAACAATAATCACATATGTCCATATGTCTCTATATCTCAGCATTTTCGTCACTTGTATGATGAATTACAAATGACAAATTCACTTATGCAACGTTCACGACACCGCCGGTCCCCATTTGATGCAGTGGGTAACATTGCGAACAGTCTATTCGGAGTATTAGACTCGAACTACGCTGATAAAATGAGCAAGGTGATAGAGAAGGTAAAAACAAACGAAGAATTTTTACTGACATTACTGAAGAATCAAACTTCAGTACTTGACCAACCATTAACATTGTCAAGAAGACAAGATCTGAATCTGACAAGCGATTAAAACTACTTGAAGAACAAGTTGCTGTCATTAGCCAAACCAGAGGAAAATACAGTGGTGCACGTCTCACGGAGACTTACCTGGCGCTAACAACTCAATTAACACTGTTAGCAGCCAGTCTTCAACGCATGCAATCAGAAATAGTGGACGTACTTACTGGAATTCGCCATCGTACAATAAGCCCAATATTAATTTCTCCCGATCAATTAAAGGAACAATTGGATCAAATTCGGGATCATTTGCCGCCAGATCAAATGCCACCAGTGACATCATCTAACGTTATGCACCTGTACAGGATCATGCGAGCAGAAGGCACAATCACCGACACTCATGTAATATTTAGAATAAAACTACCACTAGTGTCAACATCAATATTAGAACTGTTCAATATTGTCCCGATTCCGATGTGGGACTCAACGAGCTGGCGATTATTTGAGCTTAAAACACCTATTATAGCTGTAAACAACCACAAGAATCAATTCATGGGACTCACGACAGACAATCTGCAACACTGCCGAACATTACCAAGTGAAGAATACATATGCTCTGACCATCAAGCTATGTTTAATGCCAACAATCGATGTGAGTTTCAACTTTTTAACAACAAAACACCAACAATGTTTCAAGTAACTCATAGAAGAACCAAAATGGTATGGTCAAAAACACACCATCCTAATAATTGGATCTTTGCAACGCATTCTACAATGGAGTTACAAGCCGTATGCAACGGAACCCCGTCTACTATAAAACTGAAGGACACCGGACTATTGACGTTGTCATCAGGTTGCATAGCACGCAACTCAGAAATTAGCATCAGTACTTTCAACACTATTATAAGTCAAGTGAGAAAGGGCTATGCTCATTTTGGCAATATAATCGAGCCAAATACCATTCAAGGACACTCAAGCATAATGTATTTCTATGTATGTATTTAGATTTAAGAATTGTGGATAAATAAAGGCCTGCTCGTCAGAGCAGACAGTTCGAAACTAATCGTCGACTCCGCGCGTTTGATTTCACCCTATACGTGTCTCTAACACTCAGTATATTCATACATATTCACTCATTTCTACCATCGCACTTACTGTGCGCAACGAAGGACCTCACTCTCCGTAGTCCAACTAGTTACAAGTGCTAGTTGCGACGACTTTTAGTACTCAGTTTATGTGCTGACTGCTTCCCTTTAAAATATACACAAACAATATATCTATCTATAATTATAACATAGGTTTAATTTCATAATTTGGTAAGGAACGTTGCATTTAAGTAGATCTCAACTATAGTAGGAACAACACTTAATAGTTTTGCAAGGGCATTCAAATTTCGGCTCGCCGAACACATATCTAATCGCTCCATTATGTGGAGTATAGCTAACTAGCTAGCTAATTAATTCATTTGGTATTTTTGCTGGCAAGGAGTCCGTGCACAAGCGCACACACACACACACACACACACACACACACACATACATAAATACACACACAGATAGGAAACTTTTAGCATAATACTATAATGGAAAATGCCAGAGTGAAGGCGACGCCAATTCCTCAACTGGCCTGCTGCTTTCGAAGATTAAGCACGGTGATGAAGTCGATGTTCTGGCGATTGTTAAAAAAGAGCTGCTCCATTAGTCGGGTGCTGCCCAATGAATTGGCTTTAGTGCCAAGGCACATGTTATACTGTGGCGCATCTAGTTGCACATCGCAGCTAATGTCATGATATATGTGCACCAACGTTGGATCTGGGGCACGAAAAACGCTGAGTCGTCGCCACTGTTCGGCGGCTTCATTATAGTCGAGTGGCACTTCGGCCGTGTTGGATAGAAATCCATGTTGTCGCGTACCGACGCGCACAATTTTCTCGAGAAACTTGACATCCTCCAGTCCCCAGCCCGTGATATCCTTATCAAAGCCATTAATATCATCATCCAGTATGTCTGATTTGTAAATGGCACAAATACCAAAGCCAAACTGCCGGAAATAACCATTCTCATCGTCAATGGGCAGCGATTCAAAACCGCTGGCAGTTCCACGACGCTTCGGATCATACTGGCTAAACACAATAGGCAGATACACTTGCCGTCCGCGTTGCGTGTGCATTCGGACGCGCTGGAGCGTCTCCACGCCAAACACCATATCAACGTCAATAAACAGAATGATGTCCTGCTGCTGTATGTAGGAGGAGCGTGCGGCAATATCCAATGCAACGCCGCGCGAGAATTGTCCACTACGCTGTATATAGTTGATCTGCTTGTAGATATATCGGTCACGCAGCTTGTTGAGCAGCCGCAGATGATCGGTCAGCTCGGCGGGTGGGCCAAAGATGACCACCAGCAGATCGCAGTGGGACGCAGCTTCAATACAGACACGCTCATAAGTGTGCAGAAAACGCTGAAAGGTCGTCAGCCGACCAGCAATGGGCAGCACGAAAACGATCTTGTCCTGTTGTGGAGCCAGCAGATTGCTGGCCATTGTAAAATGACTGCTCAGGCGCGCCATGCCGTTTTGCAGGATGCTGCCCAACAAACCTGCCGAGTCAAATGGCAATTATATCGCTGGAATAAGTAATATGCAATAATTACTCACTTTGCTGCAGCGTCACATTGTAAAAGTCCTCGTCCAACTCCTTGACAAAGATGCCAGTAAAGGCGCGTTGCACATAGAGATGGCGGCGGACGGGTACAGTCATCTTCTTGCCCCTGTATTTCTTGTAGATGAGCAACAGGTCGAGTATCAGGTCCTGGCCATGTAATGCATCCAGCCGATGGTAGCCATAAAGCAGCTCACGAAACTCAATGACGCGACCGCGTTGTCGCGAATAGTAATTGATGTTCTCCATCACCTCGGTTATGACATCCTCGAGTCCCTCGCGCATCGCCGAATCGATTTTCTGCTTGGGGTTCGCTGAGCCAGCCGAATACAGGCTACGCGATATAAAGGACCAGTCCAAGAGATCCGCTGTACTTGCCGGCACAAATTTATTCAGCTCTGGACTAATGCCTAATGCAAAAGAACAATTGAAATAAAAATAAAAATATAATAATAAATAGGAATGTACTTACCTAAAATGTTATGATCTTCAAAGTATTGTTTGCCTTTCTCCTTGTCCAATACGGCAGCTGGTGAGACGCTGGGTATCATATATGTGCTTTCATCCGGCACTTCCAAATATTTGGCCATCCGCTTGATGTCGCGATGCAGCAGCAGCGACTCCTGACGCAGCTCCTCGGCCTTGAGCCCCTGTATGTAGGAATGTAGACGATACATTAGCGGCGCCTGCTTGATCGGATGCAGCGTGATGGCGTTGTGAATCTCCTTGCGCTTCAGTTTGCCGGTGTACGCGTTGCGTCCGCTCGAATTGTGCCGCAATATATACTGCATCTGTAGTAAATTGGCAGAAAAGTCTTGTAATAAGATGAGGCATCACTCGGTGATCAGTGCTGAGAGCATGACCCACCTCATAGTTCCAGGTACAGGGTATACCGGCAAACTTTTGGACGCAGCGCCCCACCTCAACATCCTCGTGAGTGCTGTACAGATTCTTCAAGCATGTGGGTATGTGTGGTGCAACGCGACGCAGTGTTTCACTGCTAAGGATGACGCCGGGGCCGCCCATGCAAAAGTTCTCATCGAATTCAAGAGAGAGCAGACCAAACTCTTCGCTATTGCCCTTGCCCGCCTGTCCAATGAACTGCGGCTTTGAGCTGTCAATGGAGCGAAGGAACCGTTCCAGCTTGTCTGGCTCCATGTACACATCGTCATCGGCTCGAATGAACCACTCGAATCGGTCAATGTAATGCTCATACATATAGTAAAGCATCATGAATGATTTCTTTTGTGGCGGATAACGATCGTCGACGTTCTTGAGACCAACAACGGGCAGCTCATCCGAGTAACTGCCCTCTGAACTAAAGAACGCAATGCGTCCGGGCACCTCCTTGCCCCACGTATCGTACACTGCACGTGCACGGCCCTCAATAAAGTTCTTGGCGGTCATAACGCCCACAAATACCAAATTGCGCTGAGAGTTCTGTATGGTGTCCCTATTATCGAGACCAATGATTTCGTGCGGTGATTTCAGATTTGTGGGCCGCAGGCTACAGTGCTTGACTATCTCCAGGGCTCGATAGTTCTTCAGAACGGTGCCGATGCACAGGCCCAGTACAATCCCAAACCAGGCAATGATAAGCGTTTTACGTTTCGTCATCGTGTGCTGCAGCATTGTGTTGGAGGGAGAGTCCACCTAATGTTTACCTTACGGACATGGAGGCGCTGCCACAAATGCTACAGAATGTATGAAACGCAAAGCAATTGTTGATATTTAATAAATAATCCGATTAAATAAGTTCATGTGAAATTAAACAACAACAAAAATAAGCGCCTTCAGCAGTATACCATTTCAAGTATGGATTTCAAATTGCTCTTTGCCATAAACAGAAAAGTCATAAACAGAAATGTCATAAACAGAAAACTTATAATCTCCAATTTCGAATGAAAAAATAAGTTCTGCAAACTCAACCAGAATGCTCAAAAATCTAAACAATAATTATATTTATGCAAAGTTTTCTTTGAATTGTTTGCGTTAACACTTACACACGCACACTCGCATTTTGGAGGTCTGTTTGGCTTAGCTAAACAATATCTATCTCATATTTCTCAGTACACTTGAATCCGATACATATTTTCCGGTCACTTTGCTAGTTCAGCGCAAAGACTGTGCGTAATAAAATCCATCGTCATAAAAAAAAAGATAAAAATTGAGTGTTGCACTTGAGATTAAGAGTGAGCTCAGATTGAAAATAAACGGTTGGTGGCTGACGGCTGGCATTTAAATTTAAATGTTCGCTTGATGCAACGGATAAATTGAACGTTGTATGAAACTCAATTGGATTGTGCCCCATGAAGATGCGCGTCCACGAGGCATGAGAGGGGTACGCCTTACAAAATGCCTCTGATTTCTTGCGGCTGTATTTGATCACTTTAATGTTTTGTTGTTTGGTCTCACTCTGTTACCCCTCTCCTGTCTGCCCACGGGCAGCTTCTCCAACTTATTTCCACTGCCCGCACATAAACGCTAATCAAATAAACAAACAGCTCAGAAAACTATTTAGTCTACAAAAACTGACGAGCTACAAGATGTGTTGTGTTTCATTGCTTCGACTTTGATCGGTTCGAGGTGGGGATTGCGTTGAGTTTGTTTAGTTAGCAATCTCAGCATTTGTAAAATGTACGCATTTTGATCGCCTAATGGACATCAGCACCTCTACCCTCTGACCCCTCCTTTGCAGCAGCTCTCTGACTCATCACGGCAGGTGCTTAGAGTCGAGCGGTCAGTTTCTGTTGAAATTATCTTACCTCTTCGCTGCGAATTTGAGTTATGCAACTGGCTATTGCTGGATAGCTCGAACATACATGTACATATATGTATATATATATATATATATGTTCCCTAATGAACAAATCTTGTGGTGTTAGAACTTTATTTTAACTTGTTGTTGGAGTTGTTGAAGACAAATATACAATTAAGATGACCTCGGTTGAAATGGAACTCTAAACAAAACTTGTGAAGTACTTTGGTTTTAAAATACAAAACTTAATATACGAATTTCCAATATCCGAATTTTTTCCAAATTTAGTAAAATTAATTTAAAAGAAAAAAAAAAAAAAAATCATATTAGTACCATCATACATACGAAAGTATCTCAACAAAATCAGATTAAGTAAAACTTATTATCTATAGTGAACTAAAGGAACTATCCTAAATGAAATTGATTTCGTGCTTATATAATAAAAATAAGAGCACATAATCAGATTATATGTACATATTTAACTATTGTGTGTAATTTGCTTAATACACACTTAAGCTGTTGCTTATGTTATTTGGTCAACTGAAAGTAAAATACCCTTCAACAAAATATACTCACGTGTCGTTCCCGTTTGTTGCCTTTGTGTTGTTGCCACCAATCCGAAAAGTTGTGCAGATTAAGGCTGGGGCCAGCCGATTAAGTTTTGTGCTTTGTCAGTTATCTCTTGTGGCTTTTTAATTTTGCACAATTGGCACGTAAAAATCGGGACAGAGACGGAGACGAAAATGTATACGGCGGGCACAGGAAAGGGTGCGACGACCGGACGGATAAGCAAGTATCTGTTGGCTACGTCTACAACGCTGAGGCAATGTGAGTTTCTCAAGCTCGATTATGTGTTGGTCGACAGACACTGGGCAGGGAATGTGAGACTGACACTGACACAAACACACACACGCACAAACACGAATGAGCGCGCGAAACTTGAGAAAAAAATGCGAATTTGAAGCGAGTCGAAATTGCTTTTTGCAGACCCAGCAAAAGTTTGATAAACTGTGCATATATATGTTGAATAATGTGCAGATGGAAAACACAAAAACAACTGTTTTCAATTATACAGCGTTGTGGCAATTAATATGCTGGGCTTTCAACTTCAACACCGATGCACTGGCAACACACACACACGCACACAGAGACACACGTTCGCAGAGTAAGTGAAACAAACATGCGCTGTTTAATTATTATTTTTAGCTGATGTTGTTTTATTGCCGCTGTTACGACGATAAGTTCACAAAGGTCGATCCACAAAATATATAGCAACAACTTGTTATGTACACTTTTCAATTTTTTTCAATTTTAATTAAGTTTTTCTTTGAAAATGTTTAAATTATGAATATCGGTAATGTCATACACAAAATAACAGAACAAAATAAAGAAAAATTTAATTTTGCGACTCGTGTTTAGATTTGTTGGTTGGTGGTTGTGCATTAATGTGTGTTTGTGCTTGGTATGCGTGTATGCAACAAGAACAAACGTCAAAAATCGCTGAATTCCGTTGAAGAACTAACCGAGCGAGCAGTCTGCTGAGTCGGCGGCCGGTGCTCCGTTTGCCCAACTTGGCCTCTGAGAGATCCATTGAGAGAGCCACAGACAAGAAAAAAATTTACTGAGCCAAAAGAGAGAGAGAGAGAGAGAGAGACATGGCTGGTCGCGGCTGGTACCTTTGCTGCAAAAGTAACTCTCAGATACGACGCTCACCAGCTGTATGTGTGTGTGTGTGTGTGTGAGATCTACGTAGCTGATAGTCGGCGGAGGGAGCGCAATACAAAACCACCACACACTTCATTCTTTCGCACAACGTGCCTGCCCCTGCAGCTGCCAGAAGCGCGGCCATGTGTTGTCATCGTGCCATCGACGCACATCGACGTCAAATGCTCATGGGCAACATGTGGCTCAATCTGAATCAGAGAAAGGTCGGAGTCATTTGTTTGCCACTGCTTATAGTTCGCAGAATCATCAAACAATACATCATTAAAAGTTGATAAGCGGCACAGTTATGGACGCGATTCCAACAAAAGCTGAACTCCATGAGGCTTATTTTGTACTTAGCTTGGGTTTTTTTACAACAAACAATTTCCACGAAGTCGTGTATAACATTTACTGCTTTCAGTTCATTTCAACAGTTCTGAAGTGCTATTATTTTTTGTTTCTTAGCATTCAAGTATCTAAAATATTACATTTTTTCAGTTTAAAAATGGATGAAGTTTTTCAATGAGTTAATTTTTGTTAAAGGTTCTTGTCTCGGCTACGGCTAGAAAAACAAATAGAAAATGATGGCAGTCTTTTCGGCGTTTCTTATATTCCTTTCCTTTTTTGTAAATGTTTGAAATGAATTTTAATTAATTCAAATTAAATTAAAATTCAAATATGTTGCTCTTAGAAAAGTTTAAGTCAAATCATATTAATTGCTCCTCAGCTAGCATTATTACTATATTGGTGCTGCCAGACATTTGAAAAGAGCAGAAGCGAGATGGCAACGCAGGCAAGAAACGGTAAATTTCTTAAATACAAGAAAAAAATGTGCTCACGTGTTGATTGTTAATATTGTAATTAAATACAACTAACTGTTTTGTGGTACTGTGTATAAAAAGCAATAAAATGAAATTGCTTCTCTTTCTGCTGTATTATACGATATGCAGCTGCAGCGACTCACAATCCCCGCCCAACTCCACGGAAGCACGTCGTGCGGAGATCGAAAAGCTGCGCACCGAAATAAACGCAGCATTTCAGGCGGAAAATGGAGATGCGGTAAGTGGAAAACATAATTTTGAAAAAAATTTGAGAACTGGCATCATCTATTTACAGGAAGGCGTTATAGTGCAGCCGGCATGGACAATGCAGGAGCATAAAGACAATTTTAAGCCCAACAAGGTGCTAATCACCCAATCTGCGCTGAGTGCAACAAAAGCTCTACGTTCGGAGATCAATAAGGCGGTAGCCACGCAGGGTCACACAGAGGAAGTGCGGCAACTGGAAGCGGCCATCAAAGCGAAAACAGGCGGTATACAGGATCACACAGTTGTTGGCAATGCACATGAGAATATGCTGGGCAGCAGTATGCAAGCTGCTACAAATGTGATGGAAGTCAATGTGGTGGATGCCATTCCGCTGGGCATTGATCTGGCGCAGCTAAAACAACTGGAGCTAACCAAGCGGCGCACACGTGAAATGCTTGTGCTCAGTCGCATCGTAGAGGATCTGCAGTTTACGCTCGGCGCGGATGTATCGCATTGGCATCAGCTGCAGCAGAACGGGAGCGTCTATTTTGTGGGTCGACGCAACGACAATTTGTTGCTATGGAAGCAACGACAAATTCCCGTCAATGGCACCGATTTTCCAAGCTATGAACCATTGCAACCGTTGCCAGTGACGAGGGGCATTGATGCAACACACAGCTACGAGCGCTGGAACGCAAAGGCGCAGCTTCAAGAGAGTCTGCTACTCCTGGCCACACAGCAACAGTTGAACTGGTATCGACTAGACGCTGATACGGGCCTGACACAGTTCTGGCACTGGCCGCTCGGCAGCCACATTAGCAAGCTGTTGGCATTTGCCATCGAGAATCGCGAGTATCTGGTACAGATGCACAATCGAACGCTTAGCATTTATGCCTACGATGTGGATGGGCTGGAGTTCTGGATTGTGCAGCGCCTGCAGCTGGAGCAGACGATTTCGGCGCTAGCTGTGCTGGACACGGGTCGCGATTTACTACTGGCCGTGGGCCAGTCTAATGAGGCGCTTATTTATGCGCATAACATGCGTGAATTGCCGCCGGATGCGGGCCTGCAGCTACAGCTGCGTCAACGTTTGGATGCACCACAGATCGCTGACATTGCCGCTTTCCAAATGGGTGGAATCAGCTATCTGGCGTTGGGCGGATTACGGCCACAGATACTCGGCTATGTGCAGGGCCAGCTGGTCCCCAAGACGCTGCTGGGTCAGAACTATAAACTTGTGGAGATGTTTCTGCCAGTGCCGGTGCGCAGCTATCGGGATGATCTGCTGCTGCTTGTGCAACATCGAGTGTTCTTCGACACGCACTCTCTGCTGCAGTTGGAGGTGCTGGTCTGGAATGGAGTGGCCTTCGAGGCGAGCCTGCCGGCCCCTTGTGAGCTTGGCACCCAGACACGGTATGGCGCTGGCTGCATTTTGGATGAGCAGCGGGACGCGGGCTTGGCGGGTGCGGTGCTGATTCGCCAAATGCAGCCGCCACTGCTGCTAGTTCCTCGCCGTGCGGCGCCCTCGGGTCTGTTTCGACTACACACACAACTGCTACCGCGGAATTCAGAGCTGCACGATCTACAAGAGATACAGAAGTTTATGCACGACTGGGTGGCGGAACAGGACAATCTCCTAGCGCTCAGCGCCGATCAGCTTCTTCAAGCAACAGCTGCTGCAGAGCTAAGCCATTATGATGAGCTCAACACACCGCTGGTCATCAATGATGACGCCATTCTGGAGTCCCTGCTTGTAAATGAGGAACCTTGGACCGCGGCGGATACTGCCATGGATCTACATGAGCTGCTGCGGCACATACGTGCATTGAAGCAAGAGCTGGAAGGTTACGACAGTCGTCGATCCAAGCGCCAGCCGCAGCTCTTCAGCTATGACTATGAGCAACTGGACTTTGATGTCGTCCAAGTGCAGCAACTAAACATCGAGATGCTGAACCATGTGCCCTTCTACGTACAGAATGCCACACTGCAGTTCAACGGTTCGATCAATGCGCAACGCCTGGAGCTGCTGCAACCGAAAATCATTGAGCAACTCGAATCCTTGCCCTCCAGCACGCAACAGCGCTTGGACCAAGCCGGCGATCTAAGCTGTGAATTCATCAATGGCTTGAAGTGGACGCAATTCATACAGGATTTGGTCTGGCGTCAAAAGCCGCTTCACCTCTCGCATCTACAGGTGCATGGCGTAAGTTGATATTTACCACACAATTCCGTTAGAGCAGTAATTACAAACAAACCACATTAACACAACCCGTTTCAGGCTGTTGTCTTTGAGGACTCGCTGCATTTGAGTTCGCTGAATGAGCTTAACTTTCCGGACGATTATCTTTGGTCTCAGGGCAGTTCCACGAGCATCATTCACTCACCCAAACAGTTCACCCAGACACTGTGTACGTTGTGTCAGATATAAAGAATAACAGCTCCAAGCTTCATGTGCATCTCTGTCTATTTCTAGCCGCGAATATGGTCGACACTGCCGGCAGTATCAATGGAGTCGATCCCTCGAATGTGGTTACATTGAGCGAAAGCGAAGACTGGCCGGGTTGGGTCACTTTCACACAACTGGAAGTTTCCGAGGAGCTGGAGGTGATTACATAATTGGTTTGCATTCAACCCCATCCCAATAAAGGAAATCCCATTTCCAAAATGCGCAAATAAGGGAATTTAGGAAATAAGAATCTTAATTTTCGATGAATCCAGTGTTTCTGACCACAAGATAGTAATTGAATGCTCATCAATTTACAGCTCAAGGGCAGCGCTCAGGGTCGCCAATTCGAAGAGGCGCCACTGAATCCCATGTTGACCGAGTCGCATCACATCCATGCCGCTTGCCACTTTGCCCAGCTGATTGTGAACGGGGAATTGCAGTTGCGTGGGCTGCTGGACAATAGCAGCTACGATTCGCTGCTGGGTGATCTGGCGCAGCGAACTGGCGATGCCAACGAGGAGCTGCTCATACCAGCGGCTAAGCAAGTGCAGCACCTGGCGCTACCAACGGACTCACATGTGACAGACGGCACCGTAGGCGGCATTCCCATCGAACGTTTTGTGACGAAGCACACAGAGCAGACGCTGCACAAGCTGAGCAGTCTGGCGGGCAATGTATACATCCATCAGCTACAGCTTAGCGGTGACTACGACGGCGTCCAGCTTGAGCAGCTATTGGGACAAGCATTGCGTGTCGATGCACCGCTGCTGGCGCCAACGACACGACTTCGGTTTGCCAACGATCCACAGCTATCAGAGCTGCAGGTGACACACGTTCTGAACGATGTGCCTCTATCCAGCGGATATCAGACGCTCCACGAGCCGGTGCACCTCAGCCAGGCGCACTTTGATCACCTGCAGGCCAACCAACTCGATGTGACGCACAATGTGACGGGCACGGGTCGCCTAAATGGACTCAATCTCACCAGCGTACTGTCGACGCCACCGAAATCGGACACTTTGCAGGTGGAGGACTTGATACTGCCGATGGGTGCGCATGCATTGCAACTGCAGGGCCTCAAGGCCGAATTGCTGTTGGACTTCCTTCGTCAGTTTGATGAACTGCCGCTGCTCATACTCAATGGCCAGCTGCAGGTGCAACAGATTGCGGTCAGTGGCGCTATACAAGTGTTGGCCACACTCAACGGTCGCGATCTGGCCCAGCTGCAGCACGATGTCGTCTGGCTGGATCAGCGCAATGAGCTGCGCACTCGATGGCGTTTCCAGCAGTCGCCCATATTTGCCAGCGATCTTGTGCTTCTGGGCAGTTACAATGAACGTCTGTTACCCGAACTGCTCAACGATATAGTCTTCCGCAGCGATGAGCACCAGGAGCTACTGATTGTGGGCACCAAGAGTTTCGGGGCTCCTGTTAGTGTCCTGGATGCCTTGCAGCTGCAGGCACTAAATGGAGTGCCCTTCGAGAGACTTGCCAACAAGCTGCAGCCACTGGACTTTGCCGGCGATATAAGCTTGGAGGGGCGCTTGCATTTGTCCCATTTACAGCTGCAGGGCCAACTGAATGGCGACGAAGCTAATCAGCTAGAGGAGCAGCTACGCTGGGATCCGCAGCTAGGCGCCTTCGTGCAGCGTGGCCTGGTACGATTACCAGCCCAAAACCAACTGCACCAGTTAACGGTTCTGGGCCACCTGGGCAATCGCAGTCTGGAGCCGCTACGTGAATTTTTTGATAATCTAGTCGAAAAGCAACAGCCTCAACTTATTCTTCAAGGCCACAAAATCTTTACGGGTCGCGTAAGTATTCTAGGCGACACCCATATTACCAACCTAAATGGCATCCAGTTGGAGGAGCTACTGCAGCAACTCATCTTCATCGATGTCGTCGGCAACGAAGTGACGATACAAACGCCGGTGCACTTCGAGGCTGCTGTGCAGATGGATGAGCTGCATGTGGATAACTTGGTGGTGCAAGGTGACCTCATCAATGGCTGCAACATCAGCGAATGGATTCACGACACGCTGCGTGTTGATCGCAACTGGCAAGCAGAACGTAAATATAATTAATACACCCCTTGTGCAAGACTTACTTTTGTGCATCTATTCCCCAGAACCGGTCAGATTTGCTGAAGGCGCTCTGGACACCAATGCGCTGCACGTCGGCCAGCTGAATGGATTGAATCTCTCGCGCGTGGTTACTCTGCATACGCCGCAAAACTTTAGTTTCCCCTTCATTGCCAAGGAACTGCATCTGGATGATGGCCAAGTGCAACTGCATGGCCTAGTCAATGGACACAATCTAACTGAGGAATATGCCAATACCCTACTGGTTAGTTGGACGAGTCCTTGCAGAATGATATAAGCCGATCTTTATCATTCTGCCTGTCTGATTTTTATATAAGCACATTTTCTATTTTAGATCAATGCGCCGCATGAGCAGCGTGTGGAAACACCGCTGGTGATGCAGTCAGTGGACGTAAGTGGCTCCTTGCTGGCCAACTGGCCAATCAACGGGGATCCCAATCTCAATTTAAGTGATGTTGCCACGCTGCACGAAGACCAGCTGCGACTGCAGACGCCGCTCAACTTTGCCACGCTCCATGCGCCAGAGTTGCGCACGCGCCTGAACATTAATGGATTCAACTACAGTGCCTGGCATGAGAAGAGCTTGTGGGCGCATGGTCGGGCGACGCAGGTCATCAGTGGTAATTGGAGGGTGCGCTGGTTGCGCCTGAAATTGCCACAGCAAACGCAGCAGCCAGCACATGATGTCTATCGCCGCCAGATTACAGCATTGGCCGATCGCAACCAGAAGTTTTGCGCTGGAATGGCCAAACTTTTTGGTCTTCTGCGTCTGCCGTATCAGGTGAAGCTATTGCGACGCCGCTTTTCATTGCACCAGGCTAAGGATCAGGCGGATGTGCGTCGCGTCTTTGCACTGCAGTCACAGGCAGGAGGTGCAGAGAACTATTTACTGATCAACGAGCTGGGCTGCTGGACGCGCATCTATCGCTGGAATGGCACACACTACGACAGCGCTGGTGGCTTCGAGAGCGGACCCGTTGATGACGTTGCTGTACTGCAGCTGGGCAACGCAACAAATGACCAGTTCAGCTTTATGACCAGCTATGACCTAAGCGAGGAACAGCTCGAACATAACTGGAACTGTAGCAGCCTGGCGAATCTGAAAAGCTGGCGGACCAGCGCCAAAGTTGATATTGAGCCGATGGATGTACCAGGTCCGATGCTGCAGCAGCTGCACGACACACAACAAAAGCAACGCAATGGCCCAATCTATCAAAAAGCCATCAAGTATTTAAGCCGGCCCAGCATTGAATCGCAGTTGCGGCCACATCTCGATGCATCGCATACGCTCAGCCAGCAGCAGTACGAATCGTTGCGGGAACGCCTGCTGGAGCATCTCAGCTTTCGTCTGCAAACTGAGGTGAACATCACACAACTGAGCATACCCGAGAGCGATCTGTACGATGATGAGCAACTTGTGGAAGACTTTCTGCACCTAATGCGTCAGCTGCACCTGGCTTCCAAATCGAAATCGAAGTTGTTTGCATCACTGCCAACTGATACTCTCCCATTGCCGAATACGCCGGCATGCGTGTTGGCTGCTCGCAGTGCCCAGTTGATTTGGGCAGCACTGGAGGAGCTAAGGGCGCTGCATGCACGCCTCGGGGGACAGGAAGAGCAGCAGCAGCATCATCAAGAGCTGGTGCTTTATCTGGAGCAAGCTATTCATGATGTGCTGATGTTGGCTAACACTGACAGCAGGCCTGAGGAAACCTCCCATGTCAATGATGAAGACACGCTGCGACTGCATGCGGTGATTGAGCGATTGCGTCAGCTGCAACAGCAGCTGCAAGCGGAAGAGCAGCAGCAGCGTTACCAAAACATTGATGCTGCCAGCAGCAGCATGCATGCCATGCTATTGCCGCATCCAGCTGAGCAGCCGCAGCCTCAACCTGTGGAAACTGTACGACTACATGTTGGGCCATCAGAGCGTGCCAAGCTGCTCTATGCGCGTCTGACCATAGTCGCTTCGGATGAACCGCCCTTGGTGCCGTCGACTGCGCCAGCGGCTCACATCCAGCTGCATCATGCGAATGGCAGCCTATTCCAGTCGCTGGCCGCCAATATTGGTGCCCGCCAATTGACTGCGATGCGGGTGCGAGACGACGAGACGCTGCTGGCCTTCGTTGAGGGCTGTTGTCATGTGCGCGTCTTTATCTATCGCGGCATTGAGGGCTTTGTGCCATTCGCTCAGTTCCACGCCAAGGCGCTGTCGGAAACGGTGCAGCCGAATGTGCTGCAACTGCTGGCATTGCGACTGCCTTTGCAGCAATCACCGGGCGCTCTCTATATGCTGGCTGTGGTCCAGGCACGCCATTCGACCTTCTATGAGTTGGTAATGCCAGGATTCTTTGAAACTTGGCTACGTTGTAAATAATGTACGAATGCGGAACGTATTTGTATGCAAAGATGTACATTTGAATTTGAATATTTAATCAAAGTCGCTCGGTTTGCAGCACTAAATTAATAATTATAATTATAAATATTTATGTTTTCTCAGAGTGCACAGGTTTGAGCCGCTCAATTATAGATATGCAACAACTATCCCAAGTTGTTTTGGATTCGACATTGATGAGTTGCACAATATAATACTTTACTATTGCTTAACACACATTTAAATGTAGTCTTTTTTATGGCGTCTCCCAAATATATGCAATGTTGTGTGTGCGTGTGTGTGTTGTTTTTGTGTTGTGTTGTGCTTGCTGTTCGGCTTCAGCCAGCTATAATATAATTTGGTTTTTATAGTCTTGTGCTGACAATCTTGCAACTTTCTCGCTGTTTGTAGCTTTAAGCTCTTTCACATACATATATTTCCATTAATAAATAATATTAGCTACAACGAATACACTCACAATGCACTCACGACCATATTCAAACGTTAATCTCATAAAATTTACATCTGAATATTAATTGAGGGAGGCCCTTAGATACATCAATACAGTTATTTGCATAATTTATCTATGTACAAATTACAAATACAAATATATAAATACTACTGAACGCACACAAAAAATGACTTAATTTAATTTATGCAAAAATAATCGAAATTATAATTTAAGGTAGTTACTACATTGACCCTTAATTTAAAAACTTATTCATGGCATATCTGCTCAAGGAAAATATCTCATTTTGACCAGCTGTACGCTCTGCAAATGCATACTAACAAGAGCAAACAGGTTTATGTTTATGTTCGGTTTTATCATTTTATTATTATTATTGTAACTATTTTTTTATATTTTTTATTCACAGCTTTAGCTTTTGGCAATGACAGAGCATATCATCAGATCAGCAGCCACTCGTCGGGAATGCCGCTGAGCCGAACTGAAGTTAATGGCTTTGGATGTGGTCGACTGGCTGCGGTCACCTCTGACTTAGATACATAATTCAACTGACCACAACAGCTGTTGGGCTCAGCAATCTTTTGGCATGACATGCAGGTTGAGGAGGTGTCGCAGTCGCTTTGTATGGCGAATTTCGCCTTCGGCTTATCTGCTGAAGCCGCAAGGGGGCGCGACATGATTGTTACCAATTTCGCTGCTGATGGGTAGCAAATTGGGAGCCATTGGATTCGGAGCGAAACTATTACAACATCGGGCGTTTGCAGGCCACTCAAATGTCTATCTGACAACTAGTCTTTCAAATATGAATTACAACGCCAAAAACTGTCATACATATAATTATCACATCATCTTTCTTGATGTGGCGACTTGTAATGTTTTAAGTCTTGTTTCTAGTTGTATCCATGTTAGCACTCTCCTCCACTTATCTGACAGTCTTTTTCTTTAGCGTTTCTTCACATGATATTTGCAACTAATTAAATTCACTGACCCGATAAATGTTTTAATAAGATTAACATGGCTGATGCATTCAGAGCGTTTCACTATTCAAATTATTGTTGGTATTTCAAAATACATTGGCTTAAGCAAAACCCAAAAATGTTTTGCTTTTTTTTCAGCATGCGAAAGTTGCAACTCAATAAATAATCTATATGTCTTAGATGAAAGTGCTTAAGTAGCAGTTATTCTTGATTTTACATTTTTCAAAAACTTTCTAGCATAATTAATAAGCAAAAAGTTGGGTCAATTCCTATTTGTATATCTAATTAAAATGGTCGATGCGATGCGTCGGTGTTGATCTTATATGGAGAGAGTCATTGCCTACATTCAAAATAACCGCAGATTTCAAAACATACATTCCATTAGCTGTGGCTGCCATTAAAGATCAAACTTTTATACTACCATTCACTTTTATAATATACATATGTGTGGTGCTCTACCGAATGATATACATATGTATTGATAATATGGTTTAAGCCCATTAAACAAATATTGAATAACTTACGGACTGGCTTTGAACTTCTTTTCGGGTTCACTGCAGCTACGCTGACGTTGGCGTCAGCGTTAGCGTTGATGTCAACTAGCTTTACTTTGTTGTTGTTGTTGTTGTTGTTGTAGTTAATTGGGCCATTTCTCTTTGGGCAACAATTTTCTTGATGCTCTTTGGATCGGGATCGCGTATAAATAGCGGCTAACGAACGTAGCATCAATATTAGTAACTGATAAAGCTTCAAGGCTTCACATCATCTGACAAGCGCTAAGAGCTGAACCTAAGCAGAACCGACAACAAAATGAAGGTAAGATTACGAGAAGAAAAACAAAATCATCTCCCTTGCTGAAACTCCACTTTTGTCCAGGTGTTCGTTTGCCTGATTGCCTGTATGAGCCTAGCCCAAGCTGGCTTTATTGGTGGTGGTGGCGGTGGCGGCTACTCTGGTGGTGGTGGTGGTGGTCACTCTGGTGGTGCTCCCACCATTGTCAAAGTGATCCATGAGGAGGGCCATGGACATGGCGGCGGCGGTGGTGGCGGCCATGGACATGGACATGGTGCCGAAGTCAAGATTGTCAAAGTAATTCACGAGGAGAGCCATGGCCATGGACACGGTGGCTTCGATCATGGACACGGACACGGCGCACCTGAGATTAAGATCATCAAACTCATCCAAGATGGTGGACATGGGCACGGCGGTCACGACCACGGTCACGGCGGCGGAGGCGGCGGCGGCGAAGTGAAAATTGTCAAGGTGATTCACGAGGCTGGCGGCCACAGCGACCACGGCCACGGTGGACACTTTGAGGCTGATCATGGACACCACGTCGCGGATGTGAAAGTCGTGAGCGTCATCAGTGAAGGCGGCGGCGGAGGTGGTGGCTGGCAATCCGGCGGTGGTGGTGGCGGCTGGCAATCCGGCGGCGGTGGTGGTGGCTGGCAATCCGGCGGTGGTGGTGGCTGGGATTAATTCAAATTCCAATTCCCATTCCCATTCCCACATAGCCATGTTAAGTGCCAGGCATTCGACTCGCATGTTTCTGTTGTCCGAGTTGAGCAAGGGCATTGGCCTTGTCGATGTTGTTACTATATCTTTAAGATGGCACACATATCGTGTGCCTGCTGTTTATTTCCTAAGCTTTTTTTTTGTCTGTTAAATAGTTAACTAAATGTACAAAGCGTTTTCAACTATGTTGAAACTCGAAAAATACAAAATAAAAAAATACTAAAAAAAAAGATATTAAACATTTTCTTTGACATGCTGCACTGTGCGCGGGAGGAGACTCCAGGCCACATATCAAAACCAAATAACCAGTTGGGAAACAAATTTTCCTAGAGGGGTGCCTAATTATGCCCGTAGGAATAATTGGGAACGACAATCATCATTAGCTTCTCATGTTATCGGATGATGCTTCTGCTGCAACTAAATCCGGCTACTTGGCTATTTGGATATGCGACTCCATTCCTCTACATAGATACATGTACATATGTACATACGTTCATCAAAACATACATAGTAACATACATACATACATACATACATACATACATACATACATACATACATACCATACATACCATACATACATACATACATAGATGCAACTATATTCGTACGTAGTCAAATGCGTCGTCACATAACCCACAAATGGGTCAAGATAATTTACGCATAGCCACAACCGACTTTTACTGAGACAGATGTTGTTGCACTTTTTTCGTTAGTTTTATTGATATTAAGTAACTTAAATTAGCTTTACTTTTTTTCTTTTTTTTTTTATGTCTTTGTCTTGTTTTGTTATTCGAAAATTGCAGAAAACGACAGCAACATTGCGACCATAAATTAAAATATATTTGTCACTCTGCTCGAGCGATGATTTGCCAGAAAGGAAACTTGACAAGTATGATGAGAGGATTATTTCGTCACGCTTCCGTAATTGATACAATGCTATACAATAGGTAAAAGTAGTACAGCTTGGAAAGAAAAAATTAAATGGGGGAGTTCATCCAGAGATCTCTATCTGCCCACACGCCTTAAGGAACTCCCATAAACAATTTGAAGCGATGCTGAATGTTTTCTCCAGTTGTTGCATGTTCGACTGAACAAATCTAAAAAAAAAATTCCATATAAAATTTTCCAAAACAAAAGACATAATTTATGAATTTATACAAATTTAAAGTATTGATTAGCTATAGGAAAATACCAATGATTGTAAACAGCTCTTATGGACGTGAATAATTTAGATGTTGCATAATGATTTGAAACAAACAAAATGTTACAAGAAATCCATTCGTGTGTTCCTACGAATGTGATTATGTAAATATATATTTATGCAGATATGCATTTAGTATGTATATGTATGTTGAAAATATGCAAGATGATGTAAATTGGAAACCAGTTTGGCACCAAACAAGCCTTCATCGAAAGCCATGGATGCCAGCAGCCCTGAATTGATATTATACTTGCACATAAATTGTTCAAATTTTCAAATAGCTGGCACTGTTGGACTGTCATGGTCTTCAATTTATTTATTAAATAATATATATAGATGGTTTTCATAATCGCCGACCAATTATAGGACGGACCCGTTAAAAACCAGCGAGTTGTCGTGACTGCGTGGGATTCGTGCGCTTCCGCAATGTCTGAGTAGAAGATGTAGCAATTAACGTATCGCAACACTGGAAAACTATTTACCATCTATCAAGTGCCGATCCGAAGGTTCCACTACCAAGCCGTTTAATTTTGTGGGGGCCAACAATTAATAAGCGTACCGGTTGACCCCTTCGACCAACATTGATGGTGGTGCACTTTTTCAAATTAAGACTAAATGAACAGCAGGTGGCATCGCAAAGCCGATGTTAGAATACCCTTCCACTTGCAACAGGTCCCGGGGAAAGTCATCATGCAGTAGATGATACTAGCGATCTTTAAAAACAAATCTTTTAATATGAAACATACATGTATTTAAACATATACTTGCATGTATTTTATGGCATCAAAGTAAGCTCAAAATCATAAATAATTAACAAAAACTTAACTAAACAGTTATTTTTTCGTAATCTAAACACATACTTGAAAAAATCATCTGAAGTAAGTCTCCATATGGGACTCAAATTATATATACAATTATATATACTTTCTATGAGCGGAGATAATTGTTTTAATGGGGTGCACATGCTCAGAGTAAGCTGGCATAACCCCTTGATAGTTCAGTTGCGAAGGTGGAGTTTGATTCGAAGTTGGATTTATAGTTGGAGTTGAATTTGGAGTGTTAAAACGCGCTACTTAATCGCCTTTGTTTTGTTCCGTTAATGCCTTTGTGCACCTTCTTTTTTGATGAATTGCATAACGAGCCAATAAACAGCGGCAGCAGTTAAGGCCCGGTCGACACTGAATCGAGCTGAGTGGAGTTACGGCCACTGTGAAGACGGCGGCGGCCAGCGAAATGATGGGATGGCCAAGCTGACCAAGACACTGGCCAGAGACACAGCCAGAGACAGAGAGACACCCCACGCGTGTCTTACTTGATGATGGCATAATCCGGTAAGAGCATAACGTGGACAAGCAATTAGAGTGCCATACATTAGCATACAGCTGTGGTCAGCTATTTGCTTTTTTTTTTTGATTTTTTTTTTTGGCCAGCGGCTCTGGTTTTGGCTGCCGCTCTGGTTTTGGGCTCTCAGCTGTGAGGTTGGGTCGTGGCCCATAAAAGCATCGGCTGGTGCAGTGTTGAGGCACAGTTGAAGCTCAGCACTCGTCGTAGTCGCAATCCAATCAACTCCTAACTCCTAACTCTACACATACACACAGCCAACATGAAGGTGCGTCCTGCCTGGCGGCTCAGCTCGAAATCTCGTAGCCAGGATTAACGAATTTTCGAGCAACTTTTTTTTCAATATTTTTTTTGTTGTTTGTGCCGTGTTGTGAAATTTTTGTTGTTAATGTGCCTGTTTCTCTTCCACGAAAGGTATTCGTTTGTCTGCTTGCTGTATGCAGCATGGCCCAAGCGGGCTTCCTTGGCGGCGGCCTTAGTTCCGGCGGCGGAGGCGGCGGCGGCGGCTGGGGCGGCGGCGGCGGTGGCGGCGGTGGCGGCGGTGGCGGTGGCGGCTGGGGCGGCGGCGGCGGTGGCCACGGCGGCGGTGGTGGCGGTAGCGTTAAAATCATCAAGGTGATTTCTGAAGGCGGCCATGGTGGCGGCGGCGGCGGCGGCGGCGGCGGCTGGAGCGGCGGTGGCGGCGGCGGCGGCTGGAACGGCGGTGGTGGCGGCGGCGGCTGGAACGGCGGTGGTGGCGGCGGCGGCTATGGCGGCGGTGGCGGCGCTATCAAAATCGTCAAGGTCATCTCTGAGGGAGGAGGCGGCGGCGGCGGCTACGGAGGCGGTCATGGTGGCGGCTATGGCGGCGGTGGCGGCCATGGTGGCGGTCATGGTGGCGGTCATGGTGGCGGTCATGGTGGCGCTGTTAAAATCATTAAGGTCATCTCCGAAGGAGGCGGCGGCGGCGGCGGAGGCGGTGGCGGTGGCTGGGCACCTCAGGGTGGCTGGGCCCAGGGCGGCTGGTAAACAACAGTCCACACTCGGTCCGAACGCGCTCCCCCGATACCTTGTGGCTAGGTTGTGACATTTGTGCCCATGTAGGAGTTTGGGCATGCAATTGGAACGCAACCCTTTCACAATTTTGTTGAATTTTTTTTTATTCTCGTTTTCGTTGCGGCGAACACTCGAATTGTAAATACTCATTAAATTAAAAATAATAAAAGCGAAAACAAACAAATGTTGCTTACTTTCTGCCATTAATCACGCGAAGGTTCACTTGAA
The DNA here is from genome assembly GCA_035044025.1 of Drosophila paracracens. Classification (NCBI taxonomy): domain Eukaryota; kingdom Metazoa; phylum Arthropoda; class Insecta; order Diptera; family Drosophilidae; genus Drosophila; species Drosophila paracracens. The sequence continues at coordinate 1,286,058 of JAWNMN010000838.1, forward strand.
ACCGACTGACATTTCCGGTGGCGACCCTCTCTGGAGACACGCGACCGAATTCGGTTTCACTTTTCAGCACTCGAATTCGCTTTTTGCTGGCAGATTTAATATGCTGCAAGTTTTACTGTGCCACAAGACAGACCTACGAATACTCTGTCATACAGCATTGTCCTAAGACACTTGCATAGATGTTATGCATAATGTTGGACGATCTCAACTTGAGCACATGCTACATGTATCTTAAGAGACACACCTCTCATCCTCTTGTCCAAGTTGCCACATCCCAATGGATGGAAGCACTCACATGTGGCACACACATTACAATCTAATTGTCATCCAAACACTTGCCAAATTAATAATGACATTATATAAACCGAAAACAAACATTAAGTTTACCGGATGTTTATCTCCAGATTGTTTCCCACTGACAGCAAGAGCTACAAATTTGGGCCCAACTATTAATGTACAGTATGTGTATATATATATATATATATATATTTATCAATTTGATTGTGTTGCGTTTGCACAACTTGTTGATGGGGTTTTCATTAAATAGTGCCGAATGTGTGTGGAAACTCAAGATGATTGATGACTGCTCGAATGGTGCACATCCAAGGGATATCAAAGCGTAGCTGAACCAAAATCTTGCAAATTAAAACGAAATATATTTGGATCAGCTCTTTAGTATGATGAACACATATAGTTAGTCTCTAGGTTGCAGCCATCCCCAGCAGGACGGAAACGGAAACGCTTTTGCCGCAACCAAAGCTTAGCCATGAAAATTGATTGGCCATTTAGGCCAGGGAGAAAAGTTGAGTTCCTCAAAAACGAATGTTGCACACAGTTGGCACACAGGCATAAAGAACATCTTCACACATGCAGCTGCAACATGCAGCTTGCATCTACTCAACCTAATGAACTTCTAAAATGTTACTACAGTTTACCATTGGTGGTGGCACAGTTGCCAACATCTTATAATTTGCTATAATCAAGCAGCGTAATAATTATCGTCATTTATTATGTGTTCCCCTCGTTCCCCTCTCTCTTTTCCTATTTCTGTCTCTGTCTAGGTATTTATCACCATCATGCTGACACAATTGGGAGCCGTTTAAATAAATCATATAAATAACAATTAATAAAGTTGCCCCATTGAGAAGAAACAATGCAACATTTAAACAAAAATTATTTTGTTGATTAAAGCCCAAAAGTCGGCCATCGACATACAAAAAACCAGCTGAGCCATGTATATATATATATATATATATACATATACATATATATATATTTATATATAAGTTCAAAATCCTGCTTCAGCCTTAGTTTTCACAGAGAATACATATATATAAATATATTCGTAGAACTCCGTCCGGAACTTATTACGCTGGATGGCGACACGTAATTTGCTGAATTAGGTGTGCACAGCAGCTGTCGACTCAATTTATTACATATAAGGATGCACATGAGAGTGTGTGTGTGTGTGTGTACCTAATACTAAGTGTAGTAAAATAACACCACCCGTTATCAGCCATAGAAGTTCAGAAAATTGGCTTAGCCACAGGAAAAGCTGCGAAATCTTCAGTATTACTGAAATTCAATTACTAATGTAACAAAAAAAAAAATGAAAAGCTTTTTCCATTTAAGAATTTTCTATTTTTTTTGTTAATAAGTTTTATGGCTATGCCAACTTTTAATGTTCGCATATCTTCGGTATAAATTGCTTGTGCTTAAATTAAGTTTTCATCATTTTTGAACTATATTTTAAGTGTTTTTTTTTCTTTCAATATTTTCACACATACATATGTATTTTTGTGACTGCAGCTGCAGTATGTAGAACAAGCAACGCTTGTTTATCGACTGCATCTAGTTTTTTCCCCCATTTATTTTTCTTTTGTTTTTAATTTGTGCGAGCAAAAAATAATTCACTCTTGATTTGTATGGAGGCCCAAACAAAAGATAGGTCGATGACCTTTGGGCGCCCACATATGGGACACCTGAACTGTCGCTATTGTTCCAGCGAAAGGGAATGGGGTCGCAGGGGGAGGCAGGGGCGTGGTGCATCGCAAACTATAAATACCGCTCAAGCATCGAACAAAAACAACAAGAGAAGAATGCGACCAGTCATCCAATCAGGCCAGGACAGTTTGCTGCTGCTGCTGCTGCTGTTGCTGCAGCTACTTCATTTGGCTTTGGCGCAAAACTTCTGCGATCGGTCACTTTGTCCAAGGGGCGGGCATATCGCCTGTGGCCATAGCGGCGTAAGTGAAACATTTGCAGCAAGCATTGACTCTGCCGTTAACTTTTAACGCTTTAGCGTTTTGCCAACGGCTGCCGCGGTGAATTTGTGAACATAGATGGGCACAGAGCCTTAATCCTGAGCCTGCACAATGAGCGCCGGAATCAAATTGCGGGAGGCGGCCTGCGCGGCTTTCCCAGTGCGGTGCGCATGGGGACCATGTCCTGGGACCCGACACTGGCCCGCCTGGCCGCATACAATGTGCAGCAGTGCCGCATGGCACACGATCAGTGCCGCAATACGAACGTTTATCGCTTCTCCGGCCAGAATCTGAGCGTGCTCTTCACGCGTAACGTTGACACAGCCCAGTTTCTGAGGCAGCGCATCGCAGACTGGTTCAACGAGTATCGGTTTGCGACTAGGGCTGATATACAACGCTTTACGTCACGTGGCGGACCGTAAGTAAAAAGCTCAAATGATCAAATCAAAATTCCCACTAATTGCACCCCCTTTCTCTCTCTCTCTCCCACACTCTATCAGCGCAATTGGTCATTTTACGGCGATGGTGAATGAGCGCAACAATCGTATCGGTTGCGCCGTTGCCCGTTATACGAATGCGTCTGGCAGCAGCGGCACACTGCTCGCCTGCAACTATGCGGTAACGAATATGATCAACAATCCCGTGTATCGGTCCGGAGCAACTGCATCCCAGTGCACCACAGGCCGCAATCGTCAATACACTAATTTGTGTTCTGCCAATGAGGGATATAATTACAATAACTGGTCGGGTTGATTTCCCTGCCAATTCTCCTGTTTAAAATTCCCATTTAGTAAATTCACCATTATTTGTATGCTTGCACTATGTCCCAAATCAGGGGAAAGTAATTTCCTCAAATGTTTCCAAGCTTTTGGCACTGGGAAATTAAAATTGAAATGTGGTATTTGCAATATCGTAAGTGTGTCCTTACTATCTGTTTGTTATCCGTAACCCTTCCTATAAACATTTGTCTCAGCTAAATTGGGAAATACTTATTAGTTTTGGTTCAGTATAGAAGTGCCAGGTTTACGTATCCGCTTAACGAACAACATAGGGTTGTGACTTGGATAAAAACAGGCAAGGACAAGCAATTTCCTAGCCAAGCAACACTGCATACTTTCAGGCTCAACAAATATTCTTTTCAGATCTCTTTGCATTTCTCTAACATTTATTTTGTAAATATTAATTAATAAATAATTGTTGTTAAACAAGCTTTATTTCGATCAGAATTTAACATATCTTGTATTACAGAAACTTATAAGCTTGTGGAAACCTATTAATCGGGTTGCTCTGACTCAACGATGCGACTGTAGATGGGTAAATCCTCGATCTTGGTGGGATTTGTGATCGAGTATGGGTATTGCGCAAGGCACTCGCCCTTCAATTGTGACCATTTGCGCGTTTTGATAAAATCCTGAAAGAGCATCTCCCTGGTTGGTATAGTGTGCTCCAAATAGAAACGCATTCGCTGCCAAATGTGGCACGGATTCTGATCCTCGACCATTAGCCAGTAGTTTGGGATCAGCAGGCATTGGACTGTCGTTCGGGCCATAACAACACGATGCTCCCACTTCTCGCCAATACCGAACACGCCACCTAAGCCCAACGTTCCAACGTCAATAAAATGCGACTCATAGTTGTTCTTCTGTTTTGCCGACCTTCCAAATGAGGTGCTCGAAGAGGAAGACGATGACGAAGCTGTAAATATTTCCGACTCTTCAGATTCCGCTTCCTGGCTCAACAAGTTGTGCACTTTGTTTGACTTCCTGTGCTCGTGTACTGGCAAAGTTACTCGAATTTTGCTCAAATCATCATCTTCACATGATGGATATTCAATATAATCTTCGTAGTCTTCCATCACAAATTTGGTCCCCTTCTGATGATGACAATGACGATGATGCTGATCGTGATCGTGATGATCATATTGTTGATAAAGCGGATAATGCGGTGGACTCTCCACAATAGTTACTGCTTTCTGATTCATCAGTTCACAGTTTGCCACGATTTTCGCCAAATCGTTTTTGCGTTTCTGCATTTTTGAAAAATTGCATTCAAATTTTCAGTTTCAGTTTCAGTTTAAGTTTCAGTTTGAATAGAATTGAACTAATTGCTTACCACTTTCTTTCGGATATGTTTGACCTCCCTAAGCGATGAGGTTGAGCGCAACAGTTCCGTAACATCAAACGGATCCGTTGGATCGTCATCCTCATCACTGTCACTGGAATCCACCACCACATTGATTAGTTTATACTTTGCCTTCCCGTTCACATATGAGATCTGCGTACGCCTCAACTGTAGTCTTTATAGATATAGATTACAAGTATATAGATTACCGTCATGTGGAGGCACTGCAATAAAACGCATTCGCCGCTTAACATGAAATACACATGGCTGTTATCGTTATCTTCCGGAAATATCGTAGTTAGCGGATCATATTGCCGTAATAATCCAAACCTGCAGGCGCTTATAACCTGTGAATAAATGAATGAATCTATTAGCGGTATTCCACAATTTTGGAGTTCCGTTTCAATCACTATCAAATCGAAATTGATCAAAATTGATTTCATTCAATTTCGAAGTTGGTTTTCGACTAATTGTGAATAAACGAATGAATGCAATAATTCAAATCGAAATCAATCAGTTTCCATGTTAGTTTTTGACTAATTTTTTGGCACCTGTCCGACACTCATGAATCTCAGGTAACTGATTGAGGCAATTGCTTTTTTCTTCTCATTCCAAACTTTTATCATATATGGCTTCAGCAGAGCATCGAAGTGAAAGTCGTTGAGTACCAGAATTTCCGAATTAGCTGCGATCAGAATATCAATTAAGACCATTTACAGTACGGAATTGTTGCTATCATCAATATATACCAGTGGCTATATACGTATTTAACCTGACGCAATCCTCTAGAAGCTCACCCTCACCAACCCAGTCGCATGGTCCCATAAATACCTCAGGCTGTTGTTCGAACTGGTGGGTAACCTGCAATGGACAACCTAGTATTATGAACTCATATCTATATATATATATATATATATATATATATATACAGATATATAGATATATATTTCATGCCTTGTTAAATATTTTCCTTGACATCTCGATGCCACCGCTAACTATAAAATAAACAGCAGTCGGCAGATCGCCTTCCTTCATCAAGGTGCGACCCGATCTGATCTGCATGAAATGCAAATGTGGCATCAAACGAGCACGGATTTTCTAAATATGTAAAAAAAATACGTGCAACAAATTAGGCGTATTAAGTGTAAGATTTTTGCTTTTTGCTCACCGGCGGTATTTCCTCAAAGCAGCCGAGACCGGCAACAATGCCGCACAGTTGCTTTCTCTCTGCTATGGATCGTGTGTGGTGCGCTGTGGCTAACAAGGCTTTTTGCTGCAACACACATACACACACACACACACGCACACCAATGTGTGTTAGACATGTATGTATACTATATATATGTGTGGATATGTCTACTTACGGCAATGGTGAGAATGCCCCCCTTGTGCTGCTTGCGTATTAGAAATGCAACTTTCTTCTTAACATTCAACGTGAAGCGCTGCTCATCCATTTCGGTTATCCAATCATTGTTGGCAAACGCAACTTGAACCAATCTCTTGAAGAGCAATTTCGCATTCTGGTGGCGTAGCGCCTCAGCCTTCTGCTTAAGGATGCGCTTCGACATTGCAGCTTACATATGTGTGTGTATACATATGCGTATATATGTGTGTGTATATTTATACGTGTGTAGGATGTTGTCTGAAACAAGTTTCTGTTTTAATCGAAATATATTTGCGATAATTTATATTGTGCTCTGTGCGTTGTGCGTTGTAAACTCTGTTTGTATTGACTGACAGTGGCATGAAACGGGTGGCTGCGTTACAAATAAATTGAAAATCGACTCGTTTTTTGCTCTGTTTGTGTGTTTGTTTATTTTATTTTTTTCTTACTTTTGGATTATTTCGCTTTGTTTAGTACTGAAAAAATTAGTTTGTTTCCACCAAAAATAGCTGCAAGATATACATATGTGCAACGAGTGTTCGATGTTCAAAAGTAAAATAAACAATTAAACCTCCCGCGTGAACAGCAATCAGTTGTTGCATTGTTTTGCGTGTTGCCCTTATTAGCATGCCATATTTTTGGTCCATTGTTTCATACTTTAATGAGCGTCTCTAATTCGCTCACCTAAATTATTGAGTGGGGAAAACTTTACCCCATGAGCGGATGCTCAATGTACCCCTATGTCTGCACAGAGCACACAGCATCAGCTTTGGGACACATATGCAATCCACGCTTGGGACAAGTCAACCTAGCTGCGGTGAGCAGAGAGCGACTGCCCCGCTGTGTGGGTCAGCTGGAGAGGGATGATGATGGAGTGTGCAGCCAGAGAGAAGCAGAGAGCGCGAACGACAGCGAGAGCTTTCACTCAAAGCGAGTCGAGCTGTTCATTTGGATGATTCGCAATGTGTTGTATTTTTGCCAACGACAGTTCATTACTGTTTTCAAGGATAAGCGAAGTCCACGTGCTGCCCGCGCTGGCAAAACATCAAATTCAATTGTCGTCTTTGCGTTTTATCTACTTTGTCGGCTGTTGTGGTCGTCTCGCTGTCGTCAATTACTCAGTAAGAATAAGAATAAACAGAAAATTGCCGGAATTTGTGCTTGCTTGCTCAAAAGCAACTGGATGTATAAAAAAAAGGATCCAAAAGAGACAAAACAAATAATAAAGCAAAGAAACTAGTTGAAATGCACAACACCAAAAACAAATAAAGTTTCGGGCGAATAATATACAAGATCTGTTTGTTTTTTTTTTTTTTTGTTTTTTTTTTGCTGTTTTTTTTTTTGTTCTGTTTCACATGGAATGCATACAAGTGCCAGTGATGTGATGTGCCCAACACAACAACAAAAAGGATAATATAAAATTCGCCACAACTCGCTCGTAAGCGAGGACTTTAGGAATATGACTCACACGAACCATTTAACGCAGTGTAAGTGAAAGTTGCTCAAAGTTTGTAACAATTTTCCAAAATTAGAAAAGCTAGTTGGCGAACAACACTTCAATGACGCGGAGATTTATCCACTTGCTGCACTTGCCGCACTCGCTGCACTTGCCGCACTTGCCGCATCCGTGTGCAATTCCACTCAACAGCAGCTTATTCAACTTAAGCCCATTTCCTTTGCGACAAACTTGGGCCAGATATTTAACCTGGTGTCGCCGGCCCAGCACCTGAAGCCTATTCAATAAAAATAAATAATATATGTATAAATCTATGTACATATACACAGATAACTGGTTTTCATGCATACATTTAGATCTCAAGTCCCATGTGATTAAATTCAGCACAGAATTTTGATTTGCATACTTGGAATGTCCCATATAGCAATAGGAGGAGGAAAGCACAAAGATGCCTGTTTATGTTAGAACCATATTGCGCTGGAAAAAACGGATCAAGCTCAGACACATACTAATTGGGTATGGTGAAAGTACGTTGTATGAGAACCACAGATGTGTATCTTAAAGTTTAAGGAGTAAGGAATTAAATGGGTCATAGGAATAGAGGCACTCAAACAAGGACGAATTATTTCTCATACTCTATTTACCACACTCTCTTTCTGTTAATCAACATCTTGTTCTCTCTCTCTCTCTATCTTTCTCCTGATTCCTTATATCTCTAACTCCCATTGCCTATCGAAGTTGAAGGATCTGAATTGCAATCAAATTTGTTTGTATCATAATATCTATTTTTTTTTTTTTTTGTTTTTTTTTATTAGTTTCCTTAAATAATACCAATCACCAAAAATAAATTGACAACAACAAATTACAAAATGGAAAAAAAAATTAGCTGAAAAAATGCTTTTAAAGGCTAATTGGATTTTGGCGAGGCAAATGAATATAAGAGAACGCAACAAATATTTAATTGAGGACATGCTACATTTATTTAAATAAATAAAAAAGATACATCAAAGGAGATTCAATTTAGTTAGTAGCACGCACAGATCCCAAATGTTTTACATTTTATACCTAAACAAATACCTCTCAGCAAAAATTGCATAAATGTTTGAATGAAATCAAATTTACATAATTCGAGCAAACGAAGCAATTAATATTTTTTGGTTGCAAATCATTTGAAAATAATGAAGGAATAATTACTTTTCCATTATAAATGTTATTTTGAAAGGCACAAGGAAACCAAATCAACCAAATCAATTCCTATACTAAAAATGCGTACGTCTTATGCTCGACTAGGAGATACCCTATGAAAACGGCAAAGATGCCAATTGTTCACATTCATTAACAGTTCATATATAAACAAATAATATTGGAAGTGAATGTGGAAAGGAGGCGAGTCTTGACTCCAACCCAACCTCACAAACTGAACATAAAAGTGGGAGAGCGCTGTCTTAAGGGAGATAGAAAGGAATTTGGAATTTGCTTTAAGATATCTGAGTTTTCATGGCAATATAATTTGCGCAAAGGGGTACCAACCAAATTGAAGGGCTATATCTTATTGTGGCGTATGGCCTATGTAAGGTCTGCCATTTGGTTTATTCTGGACCGGATGAATGTAATCCAAGTTGGATTCAAAGTTTTCAAATTCAGACCAAAGGACGGAAGAGATGAAAATTGCACAAAATGAGTTGTGGTGCTTGTTATCCACTTGGGAACAGAGTATAAAAACTGTCAGTGTGACCAGAAGCTAACTTTTAGATTGCAAAATAAATGACCCAATCGGGTCAAAAAAGTATGAAAACTTTCATTTCAGCAGCTTCCATCCCTTTTTAAGCCTTGAAAACGGATTTCGTAAACAAATTTTAAAATCACGTTGCTCATATTTGTTGTGTAGAAAATGATGGGCAAAATTGTTGCATGCAATGGTTTCTCTGACATTAAACAGGCTTAATGATCAAACTTCCCAAGCAAAATGTGAAATTTCAAATTTGCAGCTCAATTACGTGTACAGACATCAATCGCTACCTATAGCCAACAGCATATAGGCTGCCAGGCAAGACAACATTTAATTCAATGCCGAAATCTGAAATCTGAAATCCAATACGAAAAGCACAACCGCAATCAAGTTATTCAGTTGACCGTCTAGGTAAAAGAGTGGCTGGGTGGGTGTGAGTGTGTGCGTGTGTGTCAGTAGCAAGCACGTCTAAAAGGAGTCAAAAAAGTTGGCGAGTTGGAAAAGCCAGTCAGCACAGTCATAATCCCAAGATGTCAACCAGCCGTCGCAGCCTGAAGAACTTTCTAATCTGAATATACGCCAAGGAGTAGAATTTGGTGTAATAAACTCAGCAGGGATAGCTAAAATGTGTACAGGACTTACTTTGTAATGCGTGTGAAACAAAACAAAGCACGTTTTGCACTCAATGGGGCACAGCAGGTGCTGTACTCCAGATATATACATATATATATATATATACATATATATTCGTATGTATACATACATGTATCAGAGTAAAAACACACATCCAGATTCAGAGGGGGGAGTTACTTGGAGCTGCCGAGTGTTATGAGCTAGTTAGTCAAAGTCAGGTAAAGGTAGCGAATGGTGACGATGTCCTGGGCCTGTGCTTTTTTGCTTTCCCCTTTAGCATAGCGTGAGCGTGGAATTGGGATTGTGCAAATAAAAGAAAGCGCTGCAAGGACGTGACGCTTTGCAACAGGAGCTCACTCGTTGTTGTTGGAGGCTGATGTTTTTATTCTAAAATTTCCTAGATAATAACTATGTATTACTGATAATGTTGAGAGCGAAGAGCGGAGAGCAGAAAGAATTTCATAAAATTAAATTTTACCCTACAAGCGTCGCTTTTATTGCTGCTATTTTATGAGGATATTCTGTTCGCCTGGTCGACGGGTCACCCGTGAAGTGCAATTATAATACGCAACGCCTTGAGGCTTCCATCCGTTTGTTATCATTGTTTATGTAAATAGTTTCAGGCAGGGAGCCCCCATAAATAAATGTTGCAGTGAATTGCGGAATCAAATGTAAAAAAAGAAAGGAAACAAATTATAAAAGGCTACGACTAAACGCGACAACAGAACAAGCAACAACAGCAAAAGAAACAAAAGAAAAATAAAAAAAATTTAAAAAAAAAAAAAGATACAAATGAGAATATCAGCAAAAACCAGAACAGGAACAGGAACAGGAACAACAACAACTTCACTAATATAATATTTATTACGGTGATTATGGCTTGAGCCAAGGGCAAACGCTAGCGACGCCCAACACACAACACACAACACCCAAGCGCCCCGAAGACTATAGGAAAATGGAAATGGAAGTGGAAGTTGAGAGAAATGTAATAAGCAAGCATTTTGCGGCAACGGGACGGGGTAAGGACATAAACTATGATGGACGAACGATGACGATGGCAATGTTGATGAAAACACAAAAACTTATCAGAAGAATCTTTTGCCGTGGTCATAAACTTGAATTCATTTTATTCATCTGCACGACACCAATAAAAATTCGCTTTAAAGTGAGTAGCTGTAGGGAAATGCTACAAATCACAAAACGTTAGAGCTTTGTGTTTTTTTAACCAGGCAATCAAGATTCTCAATTTAATATACTCTAGAAGAGTACGAGTCCATTGAAGAAGTAGTCCAGCTAAGAATCAGCTTACAATCATTTACAATCATATGATGAGCGGCGAAAAGTAAAGTTCTCAGAAAAAAAAATGTATTTTCTTTGGCTGTATAGGGTGCAATTCGTTTACGTTTTCAAAACAACAAAATTATTTAAAATAATATTTCATTTTCGGCTGGCTGTCTTTATTTGTTTATATAACCTGAACCCAATGAAAATGGGTACAAAAAAGTATAATGATGTTGTATATGAGGAATGTAACTGACAGACGCATTTATTATCTGCTTAATTACGCAGCAGCATTAGTGGCAAATTAACAATAAGAAAGAACATTTGCCTTTGCTGCTCTCTCATCTAAATGTGTGTCACAGATGTCTGCTTCAATGCGTTACACACTCCACGACAAGATGATGATACCCTTTGCAAGCGTAAAAAGCGACAAAATATGTTGTTTTAACCCAACAGCAAAAAATAAAGTTTCATATAGAACATTTAGCCTATGGGCAAAAACAAAACATTGAGAACGTACTGCATTGGGAAATGCCTTCTAGCCTAGATACACATTTTACTACACCGCTTGTTGGGTCAAAAACCATTTTCATACTTTTGCAACTTGTTAAATTGTTTTTAAAATTAAGCTGCTGGGTCACAACATATTTTAGATTTACAAGTTTGGATTCGATTTAAGAATGCTGGTTTCTCACTGTAGGGGTTCGCATTGACCTAACCTTTCGTATAATTTGAATGTATAATTTCAGTAATTCAATATTCATAACTAAATAGGACGGCAAGTTGAGAATAATTTGTGAATGTTGCTGCCTCTTGCTGCTGGAAAAGTCGAGGCCAGCTAAGCTTTGAGAATAAAATGAAGATTTCTGATTACCACGGACCAGCTTATCAAAGTCACGTCATCCCGTGCAAAGGATGAGGCGTTCAAGAGTTAATAGCGCATCATTAGCATCAGCATCAATCGAGGCCCACCCGCTCCGACTGAAGCCACATCAACAGAATATTGCGGGCCTGAACCGGAGCCTGAGCCAGAGCCAGAGCCTTATTTGGGCGATTGCCGTTGTCTCCATAATTGGATCACAAGTGCTTTGTGTTCGTGGTAAGTAGACGAAAACATGGATTATTTTAATCCCAATTCCAATAAAATGAATTGTAGTTGTGTTAAGCTGGTAGAATCCGGCTTAAAATATAGATGTCTGTGTGTGTCAGTTAAAGTCGATCTGTTAATATTTCTTGTATGCTATCCAGGCACAACAGCAGCATCCAACACTGTCTCAATATCAACGATTGGCAGCAAACCGAATACCAGCACAGAGAATAATTTTTATTTTGATGAACAGTATACTACCAAATCATTATCACTCAGTGCTGCCGATACGGCAGCCCCAACATCCGACGTCTCCCCAATGCTAGACGGGATATCAACGACGACATCTAAAGCTCAACTGGAACACATTGGACTGGGCAGTGAGGCATCTATGAAGATAGAAGCTGAGAGCGAATGGATTGCGAGTAGCATAACAGTTAAAAATTATAGCACTGCTGCTGCTGGTGTTGATTTGGCGTCCACGAGACCCGCAACGGCAACGGCAACGGCTACAACGACCAAGAATGCTAGAAGCACCATTAAGCAACCCATCGACTCGACACGCTCCAGGAATCACTGGAGCGCTGGCAACTCCGTAGATGCCGAGCGATCTCGCACATTTCGCAGCAAGTATCATCATGAGAACCATTATGGACCCTTCTTTGAGGAGCCATCGAACCTAATTGATCCGGGCAAGACATTGGTGTCCTCAGTCCATCTATTTACGGCAGCGGTGCTTAATTGTCGCGTCGGCATGCTCAAGGATAAAACGGTATATTCTGTTACAAATAATTAAATACATCTGAAAAATTCGAGTCAGCTCTAAGTTTACGTGAAATGTGTCTTAAATTATAGGTAATGTGGGTGAGGCGATCAACTGAGAAGGTCTCACTGCTCACCGTTGGCAATGTGACACACAGCGGTGATCCTCGCATTAGTGTCAAGTTTCAGTATCCAAACAATTGGCGTCTGATAATTAATCCCACGCATAGGGAAGATGCTGGCATTTATATGTGCCAGGTTTCAACACATCCTCCGCGTGTGTTTACCACAAATCTCACCATATTGGGTAAGCTATTCATTTATTAACTGAGCTGCTGGCTATGTAAATTGTGAGATGTCTTTCGTTCAGAGCCACCCTTAAGGATAATTGATGAGCATGACCGCGATGTGGGTGATCGGTATTACAAGTCGGGCAGCACTGTGGATCTCCAATGTCAAATATCTCGGAGTTTCTTTCAAAAGGAACGCCACAATATTACGGAATCGGGTAGCTCAAACTCTAAACTAAATGATACGGCCAGTGAACTAAATCTGATCAGCTATACCAATCAAACTCATGACACATTCTCTAGCCAAGAATTGGAGAAGTATTTTATTAATTTCATTACATGGGCCAAGGACGAGGAGCCTCTTCAAGCACAGACCAATAAACGTTTTAGGTATAACTGAGAAAGAAACAAACCAAATATTTACTAACGATTTGAATAATGATGGAATTTATATACATATATTTCGCAGTGTATCCGATAAATGGCTCAACAGTCGAATTTCTGTACCAGATGCCAAAATCTCAGATAGTGGAAATTATTCCTGCTCACTGGGTAGACTATTTACTGTACTTGTACACGTTCAAGTACTTACAGGTAATGTCCATAACTTACAACACGTACGTTGCCAAAGAAAAATACTAATAATGGATTTCAGGAGAGTTACCCGCTGCTGTCCAACACAACTTAGCACGAAGATCTGCCGGCTGCTTTCTGTTATCATGGAGTCTTATCATCATTGTGATTTGTTTTCATGTTTACAGGAGCCATTCGTCTCAGTTTCATAATATTCAAATAATGATAGCGAATTAATGACAAGGAATTGTTCTTAGCATTGAATCCTGAACCGTACAACAACATACAAGTACCAGTGCCATTGAATAGTATTGCACAAAACATTTCGAACAAAGTAAAAAAATGTGAATGTGAATTTGTATGCTTCATGCTGTGCAACTGCTAAACAGATTAACTTGTCCAATAAAAATTCGATTAAATCCATTACGTATATACATACATGCAAACAAGCAGACACACGTAATTACATATATGTATACATAGAATTTTCTATATCAATTTACACGACTTTTATTGATATTCTTCTTAATGAAATAAAGTCGAAAACTGGGTCGTATGGTTCAGAAAATCAGTTGAAGTATTCCGAAAAGAACTTGCCCATAATTTATATAAATACTAATACATACATATGTTATATTACAAAGAAATTTAAGAAATTTCTAAAAACAAAGTGGAAAATCAAATAAAATTTGTTAATATATTTGGTTATCAGTGTAAGTACAAGTTTAACTATCACTTACATGAGTTCGGGACATTTAATTGTGTGTTTTGGCAATTATTATGTTTGTAAATATTGTAAAATGACAGACGGTAGGGTTTTACTCTATCTGAAATACATACATACATAAATATTCTAAATCCTTATTCTGATAGCCCAATTGTATAGTTAATCTATTAAATTTAAATTGATTTGTATACATCACTTAGTTAATGGTAATCTGTGTGGGTGGATTAAGGAAGAACTAACATCCACCAATATTGTTAAATTGCTATAATTGTGTATTGTCATGTTCATTCATGCTATATTATGACTAAATCAAAATACATACTTTCAAATATAAGATAAATACAAATTGGTTTTCTTAATGTTATGTATCAAGCTACACACCGGCCAAATTTTTGCTTGCAAAAATCGTGTTCATCGCTACGATTAATTTGGTAAGACTGCTGACACCTGTGAACGGGCTTATGCAAATATAACTGCTTTTCTTAATTTTATGTGTGTGTGGTTTTCGGTAGATGTCACCCACGAAATGGAAATGGTAATTAATAGTAATTATAGTGTGTACCATGATTTACGAACTCCGATAGTTTCACTTAATTGTAAATACAATAAAATTGCATTCACCCGATAAGCATATGCGATATTCTTGCAAGCTCAGGTGCATAATATAGGGTTGCTTCCCAACTATCGGTTGTGCTCGAGCATAATCGAGTAGCAATCGATATTAATACAGCCTATCGCATACCTATTTCTAGCACGAATTTGTTACATTCTTTTTGTTTAAATACATAACAACATTAACATTGCATTTCAAATAAATAAAAGTGTAATTTGAAGAAAAAAAAGACTGCAACGCATTAAAAGTAGGTCTACAAGTTGTCACAGCATAAGAGAACTGTGTCTTAAATATTTGCATTGACCAGTGATAAGACGAACGCACATATTCACATATGGTTGTATTTCTTCAAACATATGTACATATTATACTAAGGAATAATATTTGAATGCAGCTTCCAATAAAATTGTAAAAATATAACATTTTTATGGAAGTTTATAGATCGTCAAAGTTATTCCAATTCTGGGTGGACCGTAGATAACAGACAATATTTACAATCGATGGAGGAAAAGTATTCCTTGTGCCACTTGTTTGTCTGACTCTGACTTCACCTTGACTAAAGTACAAGGGGGCAATGCAAAAAAAAAAAAAAACAATTAAAAACAAAAATCGGCTGGAATGATAACAGTAGCACAAATAACATGCAAATGATTTCCCACAGCTACCATCCCAAGCATCGTGAATTGTCGAAGCGAATATGTTAAAAGTACGTAACATCTTGTCTGTGGGCAATATCACCGGCCCTATTACTTTCCGGTAAGTTGAAATTCTAATGCGAAATATATATATTAACCCAATAATACCATTAATTGGAAAATTAACTTTTTTTTATACAACCCGCTGAAATCGTTTTAGTGCCTTAGTTAACCGTACCTTATTGTTTTTGTGTACATTCAGATCAATTTCAACAACCTCCAGCTGCAAGGAATCAGAATCATGGTTTTCCAAGTTACTGGTGCGTAAAATCGAGCCTACCAAGGAGTCGCACAGTCGCATGCTGAGCGATAAGGAAATTATATATGCACTGCATACACATAACGTGCGCCCCGATTCGATGGGCAACTATCTGAATAACTAGTAAGTGGCTTATCAAATCAGATAAGTTTTCAATTAAATTAATGAATTTTCATTTTTTTAGCAAAAATACTGTGGGCCTGATTAACGAAAAGAAGACGAGCTTGTCGTGCAATTTGGTTGCATCATGGACTGTCCAAGTCGGCGATATGGATCAATGTTTACATTTATGGAAATACACGGGAGGTTTCGAGAAAATTGATCAGGCCAAAGAGGATCTGTGGAACGATCCCGAGTATCTTAAACTAATGAGCGAACGTTCCAAATTTCTTCGCTCACGTCACCTGCAATACTTGTTGGCCTTCAGCTATTGGCCTCAAATCGCGAGCCGAACTGGCAAAAACATCTACGAAATGCGGCAAGCAAAAATTTCAATTAATTCCATATATAATAGTAGTAGTCGCTCGAAAATTTCAATCTCCAGATAATCGAAATCCAGAAATTTCAGACTCCAACATTTGTGGTTTTTGAGAATGTTATTAATCTTTCATAATTGGGCTAAAGAAATTTCAAACAATACCTTTACTTTTTTGCATCGAAAAACATTGTTATTTATGCGAGACTTTTGAATTTTTGAAGCGATCACTACATTAGTTCGACAATATTTAATTATAACAACGATATTTGTGAACAGATCGTACCGACTAACCCCAGGCACCATGATCGAATGGGGCAATAACTGGGCACGTGCCATTAACTTCCGCAAGCACAACAATGAAGCCTTCGCTGGATTCTTCTCACAGATTGGTCGACTTTATAACGTTCATCACATTTGGTGTAAGTGACAGCTGAGAATCATTCTCAATTTTACCATCTACACAGCACATCAAATTGATTATGATTCGTTGTTGTTCAGGTTACAAGTCGCTGCAGGATCGCAAAGAGACCAGAGAGGCGGCTTGGCGTTCACCCGGCTGGGATGAGTGCGTTGCGTACACTGTGCCGCTGATTCGCGAAATGCATTGCCGCGTCCTGTCGCCCACCGAGTTCTCGCCCTCACAGTAAAAGCAATTACATATGTATAATTATTCGTTCGGCGTACGGACTCTGTGTCTAACAATTTGATTTGATATGCTGTGAAATATTGAGTAGCGCTATAAAGATAACCGCTCCTGACCCTCTCCCCATTTCCTACTGAAAACTTGTAAATAATGCCAGCATTCAAATGATATAATTTTAGCTCTTACTTCTAAAGATAAAAGTGCATTTTTTAGTCAAACACCTACAAGACTCCTAAGAGATTTGAGCTACGTCTATTGTGGATAAGCATAGACAAAAAAAAAAACACTAAACTTGAAATCAAAATAATCAGAAAAGATTAAAAAGAAAGAAAAACAAAAAAAAAAGTTTTATGTTATTATGTATGAGTAATAAAATGTGAATGAAATGCATTTAGTCAATTTTGGTTAACGTATTTTATTATAGTCAAGCATTTCTTATACAAATGTATTTTGTATACCCTTGCAGAGAGTATTCAATTGTCGCGAATTTTGTAACGCCCTAATGGAGACATTTGTGACTTCATAAAGTCTATATGTTCTTGATCAGCCTCGCTAGTCGAGCCTGTCTGTTTCAACGCGAACTAATTCCTCAGTTAATAAGCTATCTTGAGGAAGCTTGGAATATCTCCGTGTTTCTGCTGCAGGCAGTACATAAGTCGGAGCTGCCATATGTCGTACAGCTGCCATAAAAAGTATCAGTCGAAAGATGAGTTCTTGTATGAAAAACTTGTTTGTTCGCAGGTGGACTCCGGTCTGCAAGGGTACGTAAACTTCGTTGTGCCTAAGATATCTGTTCATTTTCGGGATTCTAATGAAAAATCGCTTCTGCATTCTGACGAACAGTCTTCAGATGCCTCTTGCCCTGAAGATGCTGTTGCAATATGAATATATGATTCATGGCCTTATTGCACAGTTTGCAGTAGTACGAGCCGGAAGGTGTTCGATACATGGATAGTTCCCCATCAACATCAGTGATAACCGGAGCTGATGTACTTAATGAGTGCTCAGGCTCGCCACACACAGCAGTCGTTGTTGCCTCATCCTCCAGGTTCTGTTTGCGTAGATTTTTTTGGTGCTTTGCACCGTCCAAATGCATTTTAATTTGCGATGCGGATGTGACGCTAATCTTGCATATTTTACATGTGAGACTTTCGTCTAGAGCGGGAGTCTTAAATTCCAGCTGCTGGTCTCCATTACAATTGGTTTCAAATATTTCTGGTGCAATGTCCTGCAGTTCTGCAACAGCCGCCGCTTTTACAAACAGTTCGCCAATACCAAATCTACCGTCGTCGGCGACAACCTCCGCTTTTGTGCCAGTGCGCACCCAATTACCTTCAGCATTGTAAAACCCAGCACCAGACGGCCTCGAGCGTCTCTGCTCTACCAATTGATGCTTGCGCCCTGCATAGTGCTGGCGAGCATGAGTCATCGATGTGAGGGCCAGGTCGCATAGATTACAGTGGAATGCATTTGGACCAGTTGGGCCCTGTTTCACCAAACGCTTAACTGGTGGCGTCTGCAAGCCCACCTCGGTGTAGTTTTTCGCCAGCCAGGCGCTAATATGACGATCGTGTGCCTTGGATTCATAGTGGTCCTTGGCGCTTTTCATGGAGGTCATCTGTGCCTTGCATAATTGACAGGACAGGGGCAGTATCAATTTGTTCAGCTCTTC
Organism: Drosophila paracracens; assembly: GCA_035044025.1. Classification (NCBI taxonomy): domain Eukaryota; kingdom Metazoa; phylum Arthropoda; class Insecta; order Diptera; family Drosophilidae; genus Drosophila; species Drosophila paracracens. The sequence goes on from JAWNMN010000838.1 coordinate 1,304,725, forward strand.
TGGATAGCTTTCGTCTCGACCTTGAAATATAACAAAACTGTTGGCCTCGGACGGATCGCAGATTTTCCTTTTAAGATTACGCTGTGATGATATTGTGGGAATTTCCTTAATATCCTGCATCATTTCAATTGTATCTTTCCCGGGTGGTAAAAAGCGATTCGAGCTCATTGTCGACTCCGACGCATCAGCACTCAAGCACTAAATTGCAACACGAACAGCCACACAGACTGCGGTTCTGTTGTAGTTATGTTTGCAATTATATGATAACCACATAAATATTCGGAAGGCATTTGTCCACAACATTAAACGAAAGGCAACTTTAAATCTATTTAAAACAGAGCTAGTGATGTGCACAACTTGATTGTGCATCACAGCGCAGACTCCAAAGTTATCGCCACTTAGTCCATCCCTCAATATTCGATGTGGTATTTGTGCATTTATACGAGCTCCTCACAAAATCAAGTTTATTCGCCAATTCTTTGCTTTACTATCGTCGCAGGCATATATCGTATCCATGCTACTATTATCACTACTAGAACATTGGGCTAACCTCATCACCTCACCTCTCGCAAGACAAAACTTAAACATGAAATAACAAGAGTTAAAACTCCATGCATACAATTTTAAAGGGTTTTTATTACAAATGTCCGATTTACAATATTATATCTCCTTTTCATTGTTTAATTATCGGGCAAAGAGCGGATGATGTCCGAATCTCCAGGATCGGTAATCGACATCGTGCACACACGGAAGTATTTACCACAAGCGGTACCCAGCTCAATGTTGGTTCCACTGTAGTGCTGAACTTCAGTTTTGGCCAACATGGCATAGTACTCAATCTCGGACTTCCTGCAATTGACACAATACCAAATTGTTAATTGTTAAAAATAGTGTTTGAGAATGTCCTCTAATCTCTATTGAAAGTATTGACAACATTCAGAAAGAGTCTCTAGTAATAAAATTCGTCAGGGCGATCGGAATTACAAAAATCATCATATATGTTGTGCGTAGCTTTAAATTAAGATAATTGCTGAAATCGAATGAGACGACGTCCTTACCCCAAGCATCCATGCACGAATTGTCGTTACTGGAACCATTTGGAGCCATGCGAATCAGAGCAATCTGAAATTATATCACTATTGCTCTCTCTTGCGCATATGTGCCGTGGGTGCTCGTTGAGAAAATACTACTCCATAGTTTCCATCAACATTATTCGATTGTGGAATCATATTTCTCAGTCCGCAATCAAGAAGACTCCATATGGTTCCAACAACAACAACTCTACAACAGCTTAACAAAGCTGTTCATACTTGGGCGTAATGGAAATCTACTTCTCAGTAGTGTATTCTTTCAATTCCACAATAGCGAAACATTTTCGCTCTCACCTCAAAGCAGGCGTGTTGCTGGCAATGAGTACCAGTTTGGCCTTGCCATGACGTAGGGTCTTCAGCGTCTGCTTGTAGCCCAGGCAATATTTGCCGGATTTCATAACCAGCGCCAAACGCGCATTGGTGCTTTCCAAGGCCTTTTTCTGCAATTAAAACACAAAACGTTGGTGTTAATGATATACTTTATGCGTACTCGATCTATGTTTAGCACTTACCTGTTTCTTTACGGCAACCATATTGAACGTTTAAGTCACAAAAACAACTATATGTAACGAGGATAACAATATTAGCCAAATAAAAATTTTCAGCGAGAGCAGTCGACCTACCTTTGTCGGTCGACGATGTTAAAAAGGCAGATAGGCAAGCAAAACGGAAACACGATGCTCTGGCCAGGGCCGGCAAAAATATTTCAATACTCGTGTTGTAGCCCTAACGTCAATAACACACAGAGATGCATTTATATATTTATCGGCTATATTTTGTTTACTTTAAATATTTTCAAGGGTTGAAATATGTGAGGTTGGTACAATATGTGTTCTATTGGCCGAAATTTTGTTCCTGTACCAATGTTATATATATCTTAACTAAAATTAACTAAATATTAAATTGATATTCAATACGAATGCACGACAGAGGTGCATTTATATATTTATCGGTTATATTTTGTTTACTTTGAATATTTATGCAGATCAAGGGTGAAATATGTGAGGTTGGTACAATATGCGTTCGATTGGCAGAAATATTGATCCTGTACCAATGTTATATATATCTTAACTAAAATTAATTAAATATTAAATTGATATTCAATACGAAACGTTAATTTTTGTTAACATATAGGCAGAATTTAATTACCTCAAAATATACAATTACGATAACAAAATCGGTTAAATTGTATGCCACTGTATGAACTGACGTCATGCAGTTTTACGTTTGACGTCATCAAAATGGCGACTTGACGAAGGCGTTAGAAGATACCTCACATGTAAGCATATACATATATGCAAGCATGGTGCATGTCAATGTTTGTGTATTTTAAATAGTCGGACAAGCGAGTATAAACATGCATCGTAGGAAGACTGCAAAGTCGATCACAAGTCCACCACCAATTCAGTCGGTGCCCAAGAAATCCGCATTCGATGGGGAAAGCGATATACAATTCGAGCTGGAACTCTGTTGGTGCGTTCAGCACCTCCAAACCGCTTTAAACACCGGCAAACTGAGCCAAAAAATTGGTAAACTAAATTACACCTTAACGTATATTTGCATTTATGTATGTAAATAAAAGATATTTCTACTCACAGCGGAAGATACGGCCAAAAACTTAAAAACTTTAACGAGCCAAACGGCACCTCTCATAAAAAAGCGTCAGGTTATGAAGATTGCCCTGGGCGATTACCGGTCCAAAATGCAACAGGAAGAAAAGAAAATGCTGCTAGGTAAGACACCGCGGCTAACTGATTTATTTAAATATTACCTATGTATTTTATAAGACAACAAATCACTTACGACTAGTACTAATAGTTTAATAATTATGACATAAGCTTAAGTGGAATTAAGCTAGAATGTGAAATTTATATATATTGTGTAAGTAAGAATAGATGGTAATAGTATTTATAAGGAGTAGATTGTTGGCAACAGAATCGACGCACTTATATGTAAATTATATTTACGTTATCCGTTAGTGTTCCTTCTGCATCACTCGATCTCTTTCTAATACGTGCTAGAAAGAGATAGAGCAACGATGGACTTATATGAAAGTAATTTATTTCCCAGCATGTTTTGCAGAATAAATTTATTTTTTTTTTTTTCTATTTATTTATTTGCAGCTTCGAAACAAATCAAATTTACGTCCGCGACTGACGCAAATAAAAAGTCCAGCTTCGTCAAAAAATCAGCCGTTTTAACTTCCGGAAAGGATTTTCGTTTTGACTTTGCAGTGCCTACTGAGAATGATGCCGATTCCAATGCAACTCCCCCAATTGCCCAGCCAGCGACATCTGTGTCTGAATCTGAGGTCTCCTCGCTGACAACAAGCCGGCTTACAAACAATGGAACCCAGTTCAAATTTAACTTTGCTATTGATAATGCACCCAACGATATTAATTTCAAGGGTTTATTGATAAACAGCTAGCCATAAAAACAGATACAAAATAAATAATAATATAGTTAGTTTACTTATGCAAAACATTGTTTTTCTTTTGAAACCGTGTTCGAGTATGAACATGTGACGCTCTGAGATGCTGATAGCTGGCCCATGCAAGCCAGTCTTGTTCATCGTTGTGCCTGCCTCTGATGTTTAAATTCACAACTGCCGTTTTTGCTGGCGACAATTTGCCGGAAGCTGGCGTCGCCACAGTCGCCGTTATCCATCCGCTTCCTCAGCACGTTAGCCGTTATTTTCAATCGTCTGCCGCTGTTAGGCGCCGATGCGGACGCCTTACAAGCGGTTGCATAATATTATATATGTATTTAGGTTTAAGCATTTTATATAAATAAAGAGCAGGCAGTTCGATTCTAAACGTCCTCTTATCGTGTTGACTACACACTATACGTGTATCACACATTTACAAACCGCATGCACTCAAAGGCATACCGGAAGAAGGAAAAAAAGTTCGCAGTAAGTACATATACAGATATGGATATGGATATGGATTCATCGGCATGCACATATGGTCAGATCCTTAACTCAAAAATTCAAGCGGTTTTCTAAGCTCTAGCCTGAATGCATGGATAATGTCAAAAGTAGTAAAACTTATTGTTCACTAATATTAGAAATGCAGATCTTGACAAAAAATGACTTCTGTCTCAATTATCTATGCGTTTTCGTTGCGTTGTATTGTACTACTTACATTTAGGGGTTTACTCTATTCTAACACTTAAAATTTGTTATTGTTGTTTATTATTGACAGATTGCTATTGTGGCGCGAGTTTTTTTTTACCTCAGATATATACACCGTCTTTTCGCATTATTTTGCTAAAATTAATGAGTTCGCGTACAATATTAAAAAAAGTAACAATAGCATAATTAATACCTATTTTTCTCATTAAAATCACTAGTGTCATGTTTGATTGAACTGGTCTCTGAAACGAATTAATCTTGCAACCATTCAAATATCAACTATAAATTAAACAGATCGAATTTGAAAACTTAGCTACGGCTTGGAAACTCGTATTTTATTTTTCAATTAGCTTATGTTGCAAAGCATTTAGTTAAATACAATTATTTTGCCGGTAAATGTATTTCGTAAAGTCAGCTTTCAACTGTTCGAAAATGATATTCATACAATTATTGTTATATCTTACTGTACAGTGTGGCAATAAAAACGATAAAATTTTACTTGAAATTGTACTTAATTCGGGCCTACAAATTGAACTGCAGTGTTGAAAATTTTACGTTATTTAAATGTTTCGTCTGCAGACAGTTCTGCGATTATAAGAACTTATATTTCGACCGATCGCTCGTATGGTAGCTATTTTAGGTATTCATATGATGCGCTCAGCTATAACATATGAATTGCATCGGCAAAATGATGGATTACATACACCCATACCTCGCTTTACGGCTAAGACGCGTTCCACGAAACTTGGCCGCAAAGCGAAAAGCCGTATAAGGAATCAATTATTCTAATACAAATTTAATTGAGTCGGTTCCAAATTTGTTATCATTCAAAATTCATTTTATTCCATTTAATTAAAAAATACATAAATAATAAGTGCATACATTTGTACATAAAATAATAACAGACTAAAAAACCAACAATAATCTATTAACAAAAATGAAGCAACTTCACGTCACATCAAATTTTTGTATGTATGTGTACGTACATAACATTTTTTTAAATGGCTTTAATCTGAAGACGATAAAGAAATTGTATCCCGTAGATCACTGTCGTCATCATTTTTCGCTAGCAAGGATGGGCCTGCCTTAAACAAAATTGTTTGTCTTGCCTTCTTTTGTTTTATAACAGCTAACAGCTAATTACTAATATCAAATATTAAATTTGGTACAAAAATTACAAATTTAAACATATTTTCATTTTATACATATATACATTAATATATAGTTATGTTCTACAGCCATTGTAATTAAATCTATTTTATTGTTTTTGTGTTAGGTAATACAGAAATATCTTCATCTATATTATATAGAAGAGCTCATCTTTCGTCCGAGAGAAGATTATATGGCAGCTTAATCATAACGTTAAAATTGAGATTAGTTTGCATAGCCACAAACAGACGGAGATACGGAGTCGGATATATCGATTCGACTAATGATGCTGATTAAGAATATATATATTTAATGCGGTTGACGACGTGTTCTTCAATACGATGCATACTTTACGACAAATCATATGATCGCTGCAGGGGTTTTATAAATATAAATTGTGAAATTGTACATGTAATTTTCTTGAATATTTTCGTTAACGTTAAGGGGTTTTAGCTGAATGCTTGAGCTTGTTGTCTTGCACAGAAGTCTAGAGGGGATAATTTTTTTTGGATAGATACTATAAAATCATATGCAGTATATCCCCCATAATATGATATAAATATACTTCACATTCGAACAAAACAAAAATTACTTACCGTAATGTATCAAATACATTGAAAATAATGTTTCTTGCGAATCAAATTATTTTGTCTATTCAGCCCAAAAATCCGAAGATCCTATTTTAAAAGGAAAAAACAAATAGTTCAAACATAATTCAAAAACAAGAATGAACAACTATTTTTAAAAAAATTGTATAATTGTGTTTCTTGTTTTACGACTTGCTTCCAAATGAATATTTCACAGTTGACTGAAAGCGAGTGAGTTCAGTGCCTACAACAAATACAGACACAGAGACAGAAATACAGATATAAACAATAGCTAATGCTAATTTAAAATACATATACTATATGTGGTCGAAAACGACTACTCCGACGTGGTACAAACTTCACGAAAGAATTACAATACAATGGTATAATAATGAACATTTAGACAATAGTAATTAATAATTAACATATTATATATAAGCAAATAAAAAAATTTGGTAAGCACATACAAAAAAAATGAGCAAAGCAAAATAATAGTAGTGATATAGAAGAAAACCTTTCTGTTTAATTTTTCAAAAAATTATATATGATGTACTTATGTATTATAATAGGTTTAGTATTTAGTTGCTTAGCCCTCATTTGCCATAATTTTCCGGGGATATTATAAAAGCAACACTTCTATTATTTTGACCGCTTCTATTTAGTAAATTTATTTGATTTTTACAGTTCTTAAACATACTTTGCATATTAGAGCTGCTAATACCTATTTCAAAAATATGTTTTTTTTTTTTTTTTTGTTTTTTCAAATGGATAAGTGAACATTAATTTTGTTTCTCAAAATTCAACGACCGCGGCATTAAGTCGAGATTCTGAAGACATGCATGTGCCGCCTCCTCCATAAACATTTGATCTTTGGTTTTGCCGCAAGCCACTTGAGCCCACTTTGGGTCCAACAGATTGTTGCTGGATAGACCACGAAACCTTTGACCGTACGGTCTATTTTCTTTTTTGCCCTCATCGAAAAGCAAATCCTCTTCACTGCATAGCGTATCCTTCATTATGTTGCTGGGGGAGAAAGGTGTCAGCGATTGTCCTGAATTCAGAAATTTGCTTGGTGTCTCTGTTTCAAACGGCTGCATTTTTCTTCCAGAGTGCAAAATGTTTACGTTCCAACTGGGAAGCAATGACTTCTTGGCCCGATTTGGTACAGGCGAATGAACACTTATGCTTGCAAGAGTATTTGAATACTCAGCCTCTGACAGGCCATCGCGATCATTCTCACCACCACCTTTGCTGAAATTGGCCTCGAGTTCACTCTTTTGCTCCGCGCCTATGATTTGAGCTAGATCCCCAACAATACTCGTAGGGCTAGATGACAGGAAAGACCGACCGTCTCGGGTAATGCCAACCGCCTCGAGTGCATTTTTAAGTGGAGTTGGAGTGCGTGGGCCAACCAAACCTATCGAAGAACACAAATTAAAAAATGTGCGTGATGACCAACGGGACGGATCTTACTCTTATGTGGCGTTTCAATTGATGACGTTTCCAATTCCTTTACAATTTCCATTCCGAAGCGGTTATAAACTTTGACGACTGGCGTACTTGCCTTCAAGCTCATATCTTCAAATGCAGTAAAGCAAGGCGATTTTAAGAATTGACTCGGCGAGAAGGGTAGCGCTTTAATTGGTGTAATTACTGGGGATTCGGGCAGCTTTGTACTTATTTCGCATTTCGATACACCCGTACTGTTATTAAGACCATTCGATACATCAGGACTGTGTTTGCGGGATCGCTTAAGTATGTTAGGCGACGGCCTACTAAGCTTAACTTCAGGGTATTGCGAAAGTGGCTGTTCTGGCGTTGAATTGCATTTCGCAGGCCCACTCCCACTTTGGGCATCGAAATCTGAGAAGCGAGTCGCTGTTTTGTATGGTTCGACGGTCAATTCTTTTGTTATTTTGTTAGTGCTCATCTCGCTGCCAGACGACACCTTACAATGCGATTCTACGGTTGCCATCATTTCTGTTTTATTTGAGTTGGCATTATTTCCGTTTAATGATGACACTTTGCAATAGACAACTTGTGGGAACTTGCCGCTACCACCGGTTTTGATTAATTCGATCAGACGACTGCGTGAGCTCTTTAAATCACCGCCACCTACCGTACCAGCTGATCTACGTTCAATATCGTATTTACGGCGCATTGTTGAATTCCAGTGGTTTTTGATTGCATTGTCTGTGCGTCCAGGCAGTAGCTTTGCTATTTTAGCCCACTGGTTTCCAAGATTAATGTGAGCATTATAAATTATTTTGTCCTCTTCCTCGGTCCAAGCCGTTTTCTTAATAACTGGGTTAAGGTGATTGTGCCAACGTTCACGGCACTGTTTCCCAATCCGTCCATTCAAATACCGAGCAATCAATGTCCACTTCTTTGGGCCAAAATTTTTGACCAGTGAAATAACTCTCTCATCTTCATCGCGTGTCCAAGGTCCCTTAATAAGCGCAGGATTCAATACTTTTGCCCAACGCTGTTGTACTTGCTGTTCGAGTCTGTCTTTGAAGCTTGGCGCAATAATATCCCAGCGTTCACCATGTTTCTCAACTAGCGTCTTTAGTAAAACGTCCTCTGATTTTGACCAACGCTTTCCAAAACCATAGTTTGGAGGCTTGGTTACCGTTTTGGCGTTATTCTGATTCTGCTGTGGAACCGCCAGTCCGCTTTCTCCATCTTGTTTGCCCAATTGTAACGAACTTTGTGAGCCCACAGTGCGATTCTTGTTTGTAGAACCTTTGGTGGTCGCCTGGGATTTATAATTGATTGATGTTTCATCATCAAGGGTGCCGCCATCTTCGGTATCATGATCAGAATATTCAGAAGCTTCAGATTCTTCAGATATTTGGTCAAATTCCAGTTCTTCGGCAAAATCGGTGCACGCATTTTCCATATTTACGATTATTTACGCCGCAGATGTATTTGCCTCTTTGGATTGCTTTCGTGGTGAACAGTAGTGAAAAACTTCTGGACTCACTTTTCCCGGTTGTAAATAGTAATAAACGCTTCCGCTGCAATATAAGCACTTTGTATTACTCTGTGGATGCCGGTAAAGTAAATAATGCGCACAAATGTCGCTAAACGAATTGTTTTGAATTTGTCCGTTACATCCAAGACACTGCGTGAAGTTTATTAAATGCTGATCAGTACGCAATAATGGGTGCGTTGCATCTCTTTCGGATCGGTCGATATCAATTCGTTCTTCTAAGTGTATATTGCACGTACTTTTTGAATACAAATCGTTACACAGCTGCTGATTTAAATGCAAGTGCTGATCCATTTAAACAATTATAGACTTGCACTCTTCTATATATCCCATGCATGGAAATAAACATGTGTCTGTACATATGCCTATTGTATAATATTTTTGTTTATTTCTAAATCTTTTGACCTTTATTTTAATTAGTACATGCATATGTGCATTATTCCCGGTCAGAGTGTACATATGGAATCCAAGTATCCTTTTGTTAACTTACTAGAAAAACACACATTGTTTTGTTTTCTATTAATATTACTATTTGGAGGCAAATATTTGCCAATTAACAAATGATTGCCATGAGCACAAAAAATGTGTTTTGATATACTATTGTACAATTCTTTCGATATTACGGCGCCATTACGGCGTCGGTTGCTATTTTTAATCGAATAACCGCATTCCATTCCATTTTATTTCATATATTTCTACGAACAATTTGAAACATGGAATTAGAACAAGAACCACCTTCAAATATATAATCAATTAAGTAAACATACATTTTAATTTGGCTCTCCAAATAGTTTTTGCGTTCAATGTAATACGTAAATGTATATTGAAATCTAATAAAGAAACCCAAAATTTTTTTCTTGCGATTTTATTACGAATTCAATGAAAATTAACTGAAAACGTTTATATTCCGATTATATTTCACGATTTCATACACTTTTTTTCGGATAGACTCTCTTTGTGTAAACATGAAATCTAATTTATTTTGCGATGTCATAATATCGATGCCGTATTGAAAAACTTATCGATATGAGCTAGACCTTCGATAAAAATAAATAAATATCGCCAGCATTTTATTCGTTATTTGATTTCTAACTTATCGTTAATTGATTCCCAAACCATCTATTTCACGTAATTATAATCTAAAAATATATCGTGAGATGAATAATATGTGCTCAAGCGATAAACATCAGCCTAAGTTTTTGTGTTATGTATTAAAAACAATAAGTTAATCCTGCAGGCAACTGCAGATCTTTCTTGAAATAATTTAAGTAAAAATTTTGATGATATTGTGTTTCCTGTATGTTAAAGCCATTAAAAAGATATTGGGGTAAATCTCACCAAATTTAACATTTGTACTTAGCAGCACTAATTTTGAAATCAGGTTTCAATTGGAGAACAATTCTTACACGTATTTTGGCAAGCAAAAAATTATACTGAGAAAAATATAAAATATGAAAAATACACATTATATGCATTGCAAAAATACACATCAATGCATTATAATTTAAAAATATAATTTCTCTATTCGTGCAAACGTACTATTCATTTTCATATAGCTGTGCGATACATCGATTACTTCAGTTAGTCGATACTTGTAATGCAAGTCTGGGCTACTTCTAGGTGTTGGCTACCAATTGTAAAGTGCAAATGAGGAGTTGTGTTAAGATTGATATACTGTGAAAAAGTTGTCGAAGATACGGGCGATTAGTTGACGGGTTTTAATATCTATATACAGAGTTAAATCCATGCAGCTGTTGAACTGATTGTTTTTAAAATAATCGCGTTACTTAAAGGCATCAGTAAAGTAACTTATTAAGTTCTGAAAGACCGCGACTACGGTAGCCAGGTGTGTGTTCACTATTGAAATTTATATATACATATGTAGCTCAGTCATTGAAATATATATATATATGTATTTATATATATGTTAATATATATATATATATCACTTATATATGTATTTATTCATATGTATGTACATAGTTTTTTAAATGCAAATTCGAGCTCAGCGGCAAAATATATTTCGAGCTAATGTATATATTTATGTGCAACTTATTCATAGTTTATATTATTTTAAATAATTGTTATCTCGAATATTTTAGTATTTAAAATTGATTTTTCTCTTGTATTTCTTTCTCGCTCGGTCAATTTCATGAAACGTCACTTTTGGTTGGTGCGAATGGGATAAACCGTCACTCCCATTTTACTATGCTTGTCGCGCCGAACGCTGCGGTCACATTCGAACCTGCTTTCGCTGCCGTACATACCAATACTCGTCATTATGAAACACTGGTTGTACTGCTTGCTCCTATTAACTTGCTCACTTTTAGCAGCGGTGGTGCAAAAATTACAATTTTGGTGTACCAAAAAAGCGAATTGAGTAGCTGAGGGAAGGCAGCAGCACGGGTGAAAACAGGCGGACCAATCGAGCGGCCAACAGCAAAAGAGAAAATTATTTCATTAGGGACAGTTCAATTTATGGTTAAATGTTGCACGAGTGTAAACACAAATCTGAAATTAACTAAAAAAGAGTGGAATAATATGTGCTGCATAAATTAAAAAGTTGGCGTATAACAAGCTGAACAAGAGGAACTCTGTGAGCAAATTTCATCCAACACCGTCGAATTTAATAACTAAAATATATCTTCTGAATTACAAATTGTGGATAAAAGGAGCAAGGAGGAGAGAGGTTCACAGTCAACTGAAAGAACAGTAAAAAGGCAGTCGGTGCAGACAGACAATTTGTGAAACGGAATACCATAAGTGACAAATACCACCGTTTTGGTACACTGTTCTATTTAATCGAACGAACGTTCTCTCACGCGAATTGAACACAAGAAGCACGCTACATACATACATAAACTCAATAACTACAGCCGGCCAAGGGAAGTAAGTTTTATGAAAAAAAAAAAAATTAATTATAGCTCAACCAGCAGGAATATACATATAAGAGGTGTATTTTAAATATTCCAAAGGCACGGAAGAAAGTTGTACCCTTCGACGTGGAAAGCAAGTCAACTTGAAGTGGCAACAACCATACTACAACCGGTGAATGTACTGCTAATATCACATTGCTTGTATGCAGGCGTACTTGAAGCGACGGCAGTCAGGCGAACAGAAATCAACAGGACACGCTGCAAAAAATACTTCAATCAAAATATATAGAAACGTGAGTTTGCTGCTTTTAGCATTTGAATAGCAAAAAATATATTTCAAACTAATTCAAATTATACATTTAGCTTTGAAACCAGTAACCAGTAGAGACCAGCAAGTCAATCAGTTCAGTTTCGAACGTCTTTTTGACAAGCCTTAGGGACGCTACGAGTGGAAAAGAGCAAAAGCATCTGAAGAAAGAGGCAATCTCAAAAAATATAAAATGAATGAACTAGACAGTCTAAGACAAGAAGCCGAATCTCTAAAGAATGCTATTCGAGATGCACGAAAGGCTGCGTGCGATACGTCTCTGTTGCAGGCAGCCACTTTGTTGGAACCAATTGGACGTATACAAATGCGCACGCGACGTACGTTGCGCGGTCATCTGGCCAAAATTTATGCCATGCATTGGGGCAATGACTCCAGGAACCTCGTATCAGCTTCACAAGATGGTAAACTGATCGTTTGGGACTCGCACACCACGAACAAAGTGCATGCCATACCGCTGCGCTCATCGTGGGTGATGACATGTGCATACGCTCCATCGGGAAGCTACGTCGCCTGCGGTGGCCTCGACAACATGTGTTCAATCTATAACTTAAAGACACGCGAAGGTAACGTGCGTGTCTCCCGTGAGCTGCCGGGTCATGGTGGCTATCTATCATGCTGCCGTTTCCTGGACGACAATCAGATTGTGACAAGCTCAGGTGATATGTCGTGCGGCCTTTGGGACATCGAAACTGGCTTGCAGGTTACCTCGTTTCTTGGCCATACTGGAGATGTGATGGCCCTATCCCTGGCACCGCAATGCAAAACGTTTGTATCGGGTGCATGTGACGCGTCTGCCAAGTTGTGGGACATCCGAGAAGGTGTTTGCAAACAAACGTTCCCCGGGCATGAATCTGATATCAACGCAGTCACCTTTTTCCCGAATGGACAAGCCTTCGCGACAGGGTCCGACGATGCAACCTGCCGCCTTTTTGATATACGCGCTGATCAGGAATTGGCCATGTATTCGCATGACAACATAATTTGTGGTATCACCTCCGTAGCGTTCTCAAAAAGCGGCCGTCTGCTATTAGCGGGGTATGATGATTTCAACTGTAATGTATGGGACACAATGAAAGCAGAGCGCTCTGGCATTCTTGCTGGCCACGATAACAGAGTTTCATGTTTGGGAGTCACCGAAAATGGTATGGCAGTAGCAACAGGATCGTGGGACTCGTTCTTACGCGTGTGGAACTAAGTGTCGTGCACAATGCGTATTAATGGGTGGGGTAGGGTCAACGTGGCGGTGGTTGCGCGCAGTCAGCGTTTAGCAGCAGCGACAATAACAACAGAACAGCAGCAACAAAAGCGACATCCCCTCAAACATAGGTGTAGATACATGCATATAAATATACATATGTCGCACCAATATCAATTTTGTGCTCTGATGTCAGTGGTTCTTTGTTACTGTTCTGGGCTAAAACAGTGACAGAGGAGTATGTTTCAAAATGCTTGACGTGTAGTGCAATACCAACAGCGAAAATGAGGATGGAAAACGGCGTTGGCTGCAACGTAGACCACAGCAAAAACAAGAACTTTATATACAAATTATTTATATTGCTATATACTTATTATACTTATACAACAAACCAAAACACAGACATACACAGCAACATACAACTAGACATACACACATACAAGTATATTATTAGTGTAAATGAAAAATTCGAAACAAAACCTATGATGAGCTGTCGCTGATAGTCAGTTGTTTAGTCAGAATTTCGGCAACAGCAACAGTTTAAAGTACGTAAAGTTAGTTCAAATCGTATAAAAGTCATTTGAGCGGAGACTCTCGCTATATAGTAATAAAAAAAAATTGAGTGCGCACACTATGTTGATTACTATGATAGCACGATAGTTATGGTAATTATACTGTAATATCCGTACATATGTATGTGTTTGAACAACGGGTGACGCGTCAGTCTCATTTGTCAAACATCAAAAGTAAAATCCTGACTTCACATATATACAGAAAGTTCGTCATAATGAAGCAAAGTCAAATAAAATTAAAGCATTTACAAAAAAAAAAAAAAAAAACAAGAAAAAAAAACCAAAAAAAAAAAACAAAATTCACAGATAGAAACTAAAAAGGCAAAGATTATATTGCGTAAATTACAAAATTTAATGTAATGATGAAATGAAAAAAAAAGAAATCAGTAAACAATACACTTTATAAAACATTTTTCTTATAACGTTTAAGTCCTTAATTTATATACAAACAAAAATAAGAATGATTTAAATAACATACTTATTAGTGAAAAAAAAAACTATTTACATATATAATTGACGGCCATATAAGCTACAACAATAAATGGAAAAATTAACTTTAAAACCTAAAAAAATTTATAAATGTTTAACGAAATCTTAACATATAGACTAACAGAAGTAACGATCGTGAAAGTACAACTCACATGCATACCAAGTAGCAACAACGTGTATGAGAATATTCAGACCTCGTGACCGGCACATTAACTTTATCAATTGTTACAGAATAAGTGTATTCGAGAGTTCTTCATACTTAGCTTTACCCCCAAAGTGGAAAGGGTTGCAATTTTATATGTAGTTTGGTTATTGTTTGATCATAAGACACGTATGAGCTTCTAAATTATGTATACCCAAAAATTTCAACTGTATTATGTTCATACATACATGCAATACCCGCAAAAGCCAACTAAAAGAAAGAAAAAAAGCCATTCGTATATAAAACGCTCAACGAGGATAGATAAATACGTCAATAAAAGAGCACTTAATTTTTATACTTATTAAATTCTTTAATTATTTTTTTTTTAATATAGCTGGGACGGAAAAGCTTGCACGCCGACACATACACACAATGCTACGCTTTTATAAATTTTAAGAACTGGTCCGCACAAGTATTACCGAACAAAAAACATATAAACATAATCCTTTGAATAATAAATGCTAAAGCAACCGAATTATAAGTTGATTAATAATACATATTAAATTGTAACATCGTTCAGGGGTTTATTTGAAATAACATCTCACAATCAGACAAACAATTAGCTCAATGGCAAGAACACGGGAAATTTATAGATAAACTCTATTTTCTTAAATATCACAGTTCTATTGTTGTGTGTGCATGGGAATCAAAACATAATTTCAAAGTTGAGAGTTCATTTGGTGAATATGTATTGAACAGAAGTGGCATTGTGTAAAATGGTCTCATCTTTTTTTATATGCATACCAGTCATAAAGTTCATAAATTCCATTTTATGTTCACAAAAAATAAAATAAATTTAAAACCAACAAAAAAACCAAAAAACCAAAAAAAAAAAAAAAAAAACGAAACAAAACAAAATACAAGTGTAATATGAATCAAATTTGATACGTCAAATTTTGATAATGCGTAAAACTAAAGGTAATGCTTAACGATAAAAGCTACTCTGAATGTTTTGTGGTTAATATGAACGCATCACTAGAAGCAACCATTAAAGTTATGTTAATTTCTGAATCTTTATACATACATATTTATATGTTTATATGTAAATTTAAATCTACTGTATACATACATGCAATACATTCTTACTTATGTTTATATGTATATGCCACAAAATCACACATAAATACGTACAATATTGTACTTTTATTATGATTTTTTATGTACAATTTATACCTAAATCAAAAGTAATAAATAAAATTAATGTCTGTAATTAGCTGAATTCATCAACAAAGAAAGTAACCCAATAACCAAATGCTTATGGTATTATCAATAAACAAATAGATAACGAAACGAAAATACATGTTCATGTTAAAATTACATTAAAAACTCAAAATTACATTTTGCTTACATATGTACTACTTATATTGAATTCGTTAAATCGGAATTTTCAAACAATCCGGAATGGATGGAACATATGAATCCTATTTACCGCTTGAGAGTTATTTAAGTTAAATTTTTGTAGTTGAACGAGGATACGGATCTGAATATCAGGTGAGAGTATGGATGTCGTTATGTGTTAGCCAATATCATGATGACTTATTAAAAAGTTTTGATTGAATGCTCAAAAGAAATATCCCATACGAGATGTAATAATAACAACAATAAATTCACATGTCGTCATTAATGGGCAGACTGAGGATTTACGAAGTATATGACGCATATAGGTATTCAAAGTAATAAAATCAAACTGAAATGAGATAAGCAATATGCATTTGTGAACTCTCGGTACTTTTCCATATGGTCTCCTATGTAGTTGGTACGACATAAGTACAGATATATGCAGATACGTACGTAAACACTTCTAGTATAGCTGGTCCAAAACATTTTTACGTTGAACACAACTAATATCTGTGAAATATCAAATAGATCATTATATTTGCGAATGTATATGTTTGTTGACTAATTGGTGCCCGAAACCTCGTTTGCATAGCGCTCTCACGTCACAAGATCTCTAATCTCTTTATTTTGTTTGCAGTTGAAAAACATTATTTCATTATTATTATTTTTTTTCAAAATTTGTTTGGAAACAATTTTTGATATACTCTTTCGGACGTTGAACCTGCTGGTTGCATTTGCCCTGGTTGTGGTTGGTACATTATAAGGGCATAGTGAGTTGAATGGCTTGAAACTTTTCAATGCCATTTGATTTCTGTTTTGTATACACAATCACTTAAAACTTTATGTGGGTTATAAAGGGCTCAGAGCAGTTTGGAGCATGAGTGTTTTGTATACATATTTTAGAATCGATGCAGGCGCTTTCAGATATGCCTCGTAGACTTGCGACGTCCATATGTCCTACACAATGTTTTGCTACGGTACATAACTTACACATAACATATATAACAAAATTACAACATTAAATACACAAACATAGCATAGATGATAGATGTGCCATCAGCATTGGACAATCGGTTGCTGGAGTTTACCTGGCGAATTATTGTCTGCAGAATCTATCGTCTTTATTAGCTGTCGGAAGAAGATTGATTTCTCCATGATTTTGATATAGTTATAACGGATAAATGGCAAGGTGCCTAGTTTTATTAAAGTAATGGTGAAACAATGTATAAAATTATGAGACATTTAACTTATATCATCTATCAGAATTTGATAATTATTTAATTATTCTGATTTGCCCGATCTGCGTAATAAACTTTTATACTTGATTAACTTATGGACATCCTTTACACTTCGCTTCTCCTTTTTTGACATCTTTTCAGCCGATGCTTTGGGAGCTGATGAATCTCGCCCAGCGTTGTACAACTCCAAGCTTTGTTTGATGCTCTGTGAATATTATTTATTGAAATAAACATATATATATTTAAAATTATATAATTTATATCCATTACCAAGTCTTCCTCAGCTTCGCGAAGGCGATCTATTTCTAAACAATCGATGACTTTGTTGCGTAATTCAACAATCTCAACAAGCCGTGCTATTAAAGTCTCTTCACGTAATTTATCCGAATCGGTTTTATTACGCTCGGGCTGACCAATCAGTATTCGGATTTCAGATTCAATATCAGCATGCTCCTGCTCTAATCGCTGTTGTCTTCGGCTAGTCACAAAATAAACAACAAAGACAAGCTGCGTTAGAAAAGCCAAAGATTTCAACATTTTTTTCGTATAAGCGAAATGAATGAGTTTTGCACACGGAATGCAAAGACTCAACGCTTACATCCATCAAGCCGGCTAAATGGTACTTACATATGTGTTAACTCAGCTTGTCGCCGGAACAACTCATTTTTCTCGTTCACCAGTTCAAAGAGTTGCAAAATTAGATCCTCCACCTCTTTACAATTTTTCGTGGAAGCTTCGGATGTGACAGCAGTCAATGTGGATGATAGGTCACCAGTTGTTGGCACATCTCTCCCGGATCCTTCGCAGCGTTCTCGTATCATTCTTTCCAGAACGACGCCCTGTTTCTCAAGGCCCTGCTGTTGCACTTCAATAATTTCCAACTCATGGCGTATTTCTTGTAGTGGAATCATCTGTAGTGCTTTGCGTGATATTACAGGTATTGCAGGAGCGGGCCCCTTCCGGTGCTTCCATTTACCATGTGATGATTTGTTATCAGGATAGGATTCACCGCTAACATTCATATCTACACCTCTGATCATTGGATCATTGTGATTATCCATCTCATTATCTTGAAGCTTTTCAGGTTTGTGAGTGAAGAGTTGCCCAGCAATGGGATCTAAATCAAATTTAGGAGAGTCAAGCGCGGGAGGCATTAGTATGCGGCGATAATAATCATCAGAATCCTTGTAGGTGCTTTGCTGATTTTGATGTTCAGAATGGCTATTCAATTCCAAGTTATCTTGCGCAAGAAGACTCTGGTCCAGTGGTATCAGCCGCCGTTTTGCGGAACTGCGAAGTTCCTGCACTTGTTCAGAATCTTGACAAGTCAACAATGCCTTGTCCGTCTCATTAATTGTTTTTGAAGTACTTGCATTAAGACGTTCTGGTTTTGGCGGCGCTGGTGCCGGGCGTTTATTGTATTTCAAATGCTTTTTGTGCGTTTTGTTATGCGAATCATTAGAAATTGGCGAATTAGACCTAAATGTAAAAAATAAATTGATCAGTTACATGGAAATCTTCGAGGCTGAGTCCAAGTTAAGTTTAACTACTTACCTAGGCGAGGATATTTTCACCTCGGCGTTGTGTTCGTCAAACTGAGCTTTAAGGGTTAGCCGTGGTGATGGGATAGGAACTCTGGCATAAATAAGTTTTTCTTCATGGGATTGGTGAAGAGGCTTAGCTAACTCAATTTCGTCATCAGAACTATCAAATGGATTATAACTTATATCTGATTTGGACTTATTTTTTACGTGCGTTGGCATCGTCTCCACACTGATATCTTGCTGGTCATCTGAAGTATGCCCATCGTCATCACTGTCAGTAAATGGATTAAGATTATTGCTGCTGCTTTCCTTAACTGATTTAATTTCGACATTGTCCTCAACATCGTCTAACTTCTCCATAGAAGTTGTGATGGAATGTTCGGGTTGTAAACTAGGTACATCAGTATCCTCCAGGTCTAACCTGTCGCTCTTTTTCTTATCATTATTTTTGTCTTGCACTTCTAATGTAGGCTCTTCTGATATTTCTTGATTTGATTCTGCTACAGGTGGTGTCTTCGAATTTGGCTCTGTTTCGGGGCCTTCTTTTATTGACGAATCTGTAGATTTGTTTGATATGGCATCAATGTTGTCGATGGAGTTACAGCTCGACAACTTAATATCATTTAATATAAAACAGTTTTCATTTGTTCTTTCTTTCTCCAAACTTGATTCATCTTCTTTTTTATTTGGCGTACGGATTTTGGAAACTATCTCGATACGCTGTAATTCTTTAAGATTATCTGTATCATTGGATATAGTTTCGTGTTCGTGGTCAATACGATTTAAATGCTGACTATTAGCATTCAAACATTTATCAGAACAATACATATTTTGCATGTCATCAAACAGGATGTTTGGTGACAGTTGCACGGAACACTGCTTACATTTAAGGCAAGTTCGGTGATATACATGCTTCTCAATAAACACGCGCTCTGCTAAAAATACAGGGAACTGACATTTCTGGCAGGAATCACGTCGAACTCCGACAACTTTCTGGCCGATCTGAAAATCCATAAAAATTTATAACTATATGACTATATATTGACAATAGATTATTTACCCAACTGGTAAAAGAAATTTTGCACCCGTGCGAAACCGGGGAAATATGTTTATTACTAGTGGTTAGTATATCTTACCTGCGGCTGCGGAGAAAGTTCTACAAACTTTGAACTTTCTTCTATCTTTTCGATTTTTGGACGTGTGTACTTCAAAGGACTATTGTTTTCGGCACCTGAAAAAATTATTTACAAAATTCATATATTAATAAGCAAATCAAAATTTTTGTTAAGTGCAAAATTTAAAATTCAGCCCATGTTAGGCATTGTGCATTAGTCCCTATGGATCATAGGTAATCAAAATCTAAAAAATCCTTAGCATTCTTAAATGCATATTTACGGAAAGTACAATTATTTTAAATACTGAAGTACAACAGCCCTCATTACACTACTTATTTTATACATTTTTAAAAACATTTTGAAAAGGAACTCACTTTGTTCACGACCAGCTTTTCGAGTGAATACGTGATAAAACTGCGATAAATATGTAAGTACGGATAATCTGTCAGGCACAGCATTGGCAACCATATCCTCAGCATCAAGTAGGGGAGGAATGCCAAGATATTTCGCAGCTGTTGTGAAAGCTAAATCGTTATTATAATAAATATCTGTTTTTTTGAGTTCGTCAAAGTCACTGCAAGTAAATAAATAATAATAGACCATTAAAAACAATTTTATATCGTCAAATTAGCTTGACTGACTGGTGCAAAAGCTACAAACTAAAATGTTGACAGTTGGTTCCTTTTAATACGTAAGTGAGCCGAAATTTTGGAAGGTTCGATGCACAAGCTCGGAAAATGTGGAAATTCGATGCAATTATTTCGTTTTTCATAATATTAATAACGTAGTACACATAATGAAAATTACTTATACTAACATTAAATCTGGCCGATAATAGTGTATAAGCGCACAAAAGCCAAGTCCATCACGCCACGATGTTGTCATATTTTCAATTTTAACGTTGTCATATCCTTTAGTCGTGCGCTGACACCAAAATTCCAGTGCTTTTGTACCGCGAAGTTCCGACATTGTGCTAAAAAAGTTGAACGGATTTTAGTATTAAAGTTATTTAAGTATTACAATTCTTAACCTAAGCCCCATTGTAAAGGGGAAGGAAAATGCTGCAGTTGCCCCTGCTGCTCTTCAAATGTATAAGTTAAATTAAATTTAAATTTAAATTGTTGGGAATATTAAGGTTTTACTGTTATCGGAGCGTTTATTATCGCGTTAACTACCGTATATCTACCATCGGTATTAGATCAAGAGCTAAATAAAATTCTGGCAAAGGGACATATATGTGCGAATCTTTTAATATGGCCTGATGCAGGCAGAATACTATATGAGATACAGACAGTACAAAAGAATACAGATAACATGATTCATAGCTCCCAAACCTGCCTTACTGCATATACTAACACAGCGATAACCACCAGAGCTGGCTGGGCAGAGAAACAGGATCGATACCAGAAGAACGGAAGTATAACGGACGGAGCAATGCCTTAATTAAAATGGCACTGTCCTCTTCATCTGCCAAAATAATGATGTAAATGCCTACATCGACTAAACTTCCAATTTTGATCGAGAATACATATAATAATGCTTTATCCTATAGTTCCTTTGAGCAACTTTATTATACCTGTAGCATACATTTTCATTGGCCACGGGATACTAGGAGCAAGAGACGGTGATCTCTAATGCTGTTAATAGCGCAATGCAATTGCCTGAGATGACGAGGTTTTCCCCATTATGTATTTCTTTAAGTTGTATTTTTCTGATTAGGTATTTTGTGTTAACTTTTATTGTGTCTCACGTTTATGTATGTGTGCGTGCATTATTCATACTTCCAATATTCATGTTTTTATCTCTTATTTGAATTTATCGTAAAAGAATTGTTGCATGCAGATGCTACATATATATATTTGGGAGTTGCATCCTAGTAGTAAGTAACTGAAAAGTTTTCCATCAAAACAATACGTACACAGAATTGTAATAAAATAAAAATCTGAAGCAGCAATAAAACAAACCAAAAAACAAATACTGCCGTCGCGTCACTTAAATAGTGATGTAAGAAACTACAGAAAGATCGATGTATCGATTTTTATATAAAAGCTTTTATTCGATTTTAAGTCGATGTTTTCAAATTCCTGCCATTAACAGTTATTTTACCGATAAGAAACACATGCAATCATTTTTGTAAATAGTCTCATATTTGTAACATATTGAAAATTGCATACAAATTTAAGAATAACGGAAATATTTGGTGTAGTGCAATGTAATTGCGCAACAGAGTGTCTATGTTAACTCATTATCTGCGCAATCTAAATTTACACATTCCTGTATTCCGCGTGCACTTGTCACCAAAATGTTTTTTGGATGAGATATGCTTTTGTCTTTCTGCGCCAAACTATCGATGGTGGCCATCGATACTATCGTTATACAATCAAATTATCTGCAGCTCTAACCAAATGATTTTAACATATGTTTGGTTTAAATATGGCAACTAAAATGAAGAGTTACAATTTTAATTTATAAACTGTAGTCGTCATATCGAAACGATAGTCAAGCTATCGCGGATCGGATCTTGTGAAATAGATAATTCGCGTGCCCATCAATGCGACGCTGACCGCGCGTTGCAAATTAATTGCATGAAAAACGCAAAACAAATGCAATTTGTAGTTTATATTTTGAGTTAGAAGCCATCGCGCGTGAGGACATCGCGTCGCAAGTCTGATTCATGCGAATATCACATACATCATACTCCCAGCAACCTAACACATACAAAAATTTGCTCCTCGTCTGTTTTGCGCAGCGCGGTCGTGCAACAACGACGACCACCAAACAAAAACACTTGCATTTCGTAGTATTGGAGACGAAGTAATAAAATCGCAAGTGGAGGCGTTTGTTGTTGGTGTTATCTTTTCTTTTTTTTTCGTATTGCAACTGTGTCGAGGTGCAGGTAAACGCAATTGAGAAGCCTTACATTGCAAATAAAATTAAATCAAGCTGACAATTGACAATCAAACTTGTTGATTACTGCAGTGGCTGGGCGTCTACAGCAGAGCATTGTGAAATTCAATTTGACCAACCAAAGCAATCCATTGAAAAACATCTCCGTCAAACTGGAGAAGTGGAAGAGAACTCGCCATTCCACTAAAAAGATGGACAAGCGCCAGCCTAGTCCATCGGGCACTCCCACCCCTGCAATCGTCGATAAGCCAACAGTTCTAGAAGGTATATTCAAATTATTATTCTAATTGGAATTATCTATATATGCATGCATCTGTGCAGTACGAACGTACGTACGTGCGTATCTATCTGTAAGGATGACTCACCAACCGATATTCTTATGAAGAAGTGTATGTATGTATATTATACATACAAATATAACTAAGGGCGAATTTTGTGTTTTTTTCGCGCTTCGTTTGCTTTAAGCAGCCGCATAGCAGAGCTCAACGACCAGTCAGACTTTGAACAGTTTGTTTCAGCATCTTGCCACCAGCAAGTCTATAAATATTTACGCATTAGCTGCTCTCGTAGCCACAAAAGGATACACACACGTGTGTGTGAGTGAGTGTATGTGCATATGTACGACCTGTTGATTAATAGCTCGTGTGTATGTATGTATGTATGCAACCCATCAATAATTGTAGCCCGACTTTGTTTTTAAGCTACATGAAAGGCAGGCAATTTGATATTGATGCAACCTCCCCCATAAACAGACATACATAAAAACAAACACACGCACATACATAAACACATATGTACATGCTTATAGATAAAATGGTGTGGCGTTAGTTAAACGCCTACCCCGCCCTTTGTTAGAACAATATAATTTGTATAATCTTGCAGAGGATTTATACTTTTGTCACATATATATAGTATATTATAGTATATAAGTAGTTGGAGGAGAATGACTGCTACTTGTTAATTTATATGGATATAGTGTATATATATGTAATGGCAAACAAAAAATTGATAGAATGGGGGCCTTACTATAAGTAATTATAACTTTATTAATTAATTTACAATTTTTTAACGTCCATTTTTGCGAAAGGAACAAAGAACCTGAAAATGTTAATGAGTGCGTGTTAGAAGAGTTTTCCTTTAACGCCAATGTTAGCATCTCTTTAATTTTTGTGCTCTTTGCAGGGGTGATGTTAAACATATTTGATGGTCTAACGGATAAGGATGAGCAGGTGCGTGAAGCCATGGAGCAAGCGATTGTTAAGATTCTGGAGGCACATCCATTGCGGGCCACGCTTATACTGACCGATTGGCGCGCTAAAAACGCTAAGCTTAGCGAACAAACTGTGGCCATGCTGTTGGAGTGAGTACACCTTGATTAATTAGTTTGTGCTTAACTTTAATTTCACCCTTTTTTCGTTTTGTTCAGTTGTATTCGTCGGGTGGTTGGAGCGGATACACCATTGCCAACGGAGGTCAATGAGAAACTGATAGTCATGGCTCTGAAGGAGCTGACGCGAAGCGTGGATCAGCATGTGCCGTTAATACAGAATCCTGCATTGCACATACTGGTGTCAATTGGATGCACCGAGGACTGTACGTTAGTCGTTGAGTCGCTGCTGGCCCACAGTGGCCCACCGAGCACAATGCCGCACTTTATGCTGATGCAATGCCTCGGCCAGTTGGCTTTGGCAAATACGGCTGGACTGGTGCCGCACATCAAGACAATACTATCACGCTGTTTACCACATTTGGGTGGCATCAAGCATGATCACATGAAGCTGGCATACGCCTTTGCAATCGGACGCTTTAGCGAGGCTCTGCTGGAGCATGGCAGCAATGCGCCTACAGATGAAATGAAGGCGGCCACAAATTGCACTACTGAAATCAGTGTTGCCTATGATGTGCTTTTCAATCAGTGGCTGCAGTCGCGTGAGCCCAAGGTGTGCATGGAAATACTACAGGCACTGTCGTGCATGTATCCACTGTTACCAAGCGATCGGATTTTAGATCAGGCACCGCGACTGGTGCCCCAAATACTGACGCTCTATCGGCGCAGTGTTGACCGCAATGCAGTTACACAATTCTTGTGCTCCGTATTGAAAACGAATCTCATGCTGCACGCCCAGGTTCTAGATGGTGTCATCGATTCCCTTATATCGCATCTGTTTGACTTGGTCTGCGTCTATCCGGACTATGAGAAGCCACAAACAGTCAAGGGTCATTACGAGGTGTTGCGCTGCTTTAATCTGCTAGCGGGAAACTACGCTTCGAAAATAATGGACACGCTGCTTATCCATTTGCGCAACAATAGCGAACGGGAGCGTATAAAATCCCTACTCATACTGACGCATCTGCTCAACAGCTGTGCTGTGCACATCGAGAGCCGTCTGCATGCGCTCATCGAATGCCTCAAGCAGTTGATAGTTGCCGAGCGCGGCGTAAAGATGAAGCTAACACTGCTGAAGACGATTGTGGCCCTAGCGCAAAAGTCGCTGATACGGGACAAGGAGTTTGTATGGTTTGTGGTGCGTCACAGCTGCAAGTACAGCAAGATTAGTCAGGACCATGGTACACTGGAAGAGCATGCCACACTTGCGCTTAGCTGCGAGAATGCGCTTTTTATGCTCGCCTCAACGGTGAACACTTTGGATGAGCTGCTCAAGCGCGAGTTGCTCAACTATTTTGTACTATTGGACTATACGGATATTTGTGGAAATCAGGCGAAATGTTTGGCCAGTCTGTTTGCCAAATCGCCGCACATTGAGTACGATGTAGCCAGCGATGATGAGCAACATTCATCATTAGCATCAGCATCAGCTGTGGCATCCGTCGGAGAAGTGTCGGCAGCCAGTGGTGAATGTCGAGGCACCACGGTTAAGCGCAGCAAGGTGATCGTGCCCAGCGCCGAAAGCATATATGCGCGCTGCCTGGCGCTGCTGGGCAATCAGCAGTGCATCAAGCGCTCGTCGAATATACTTAGCTTTCTGAAGTACTATTATCCGCAACTAAATCCAGCATTGGATGAGCTCTGGGAACGTCGCATTTCCGACATGCTGTTGAACATTAACAAACCACAAGCCTATTTGCAACAGCTGCAGGACTTTGTGCTGGAGACCAACGAGTTTCTGTCCTCGCGTGATGAGCACTTTGCTCAGCGCTTGGCTAGCAAGCTGGCCGATCAAATGTATTTGTATCCGATGCAATTGCCGCACTCAGAATGGCAGCTGCCGGATCTGAGCGCCGAGCGAGGTATGCTGCTGCAGTCGATGGCACTAATGCTTTACCAGGTGACCGATATGGCCTGCATTCATACCAAAATCGATTTGATTGTGACGACGGCACGACAGGAGCGTCTGGACAAGCATGTAAAGCACGCCGAATATGATCGCCGCATTGAGCCATGCGCTCGGGCACTCGGCTATATTGCGCGACAGCATTTGGGGCATGTGATTAAAAAGCTGTCTGAATTGGCGCAGATGGGCGGACGCAAACATTCGACAGGCTTCTTTAGTAATCTACATTTTATTAAAGATACCCATAAGGCGCTTGATAATTACAAAACCAATCTGCTAGTAGTCAAGGCATTTGGCCGCATCATGGACGAGGCGGATCCGTTGCAATCGCTGCAGCATTTGGATTTTGATATGCTTAACTTCTTAATGATAGAACTGGCAGGTCACAAGGATCAGACCATCATGTCGGCCATACTACAAACGCTGCTCAGCATTTGCAACCAGCTTATTGTTACCAAAGAGCAACTGCCAACGCCGCTCAAGCTTCGCAAGCAGATCATGGAAACCGTATTCAGCATACCCATTGAAGCACCCTTCCACGATTTGCCACTGTTACCGACCATCTTAAAGCTCGGCACGGATTTCATACGCATCGGTGAGTAATGAGTAGACACAAGCAAACACCAAAAGACAGATTCTGCTTCCTATGGCTACGATTGATTTGAATCTTTTCATCCATTGTTTACTTGAATTGTATTCCTGTTAATTACTGTCTTAATGATTAAATGATTTTTACAGGCGGTTCTGATAATAGTAGCTCTGACTGTGTGGAGGGCAGTGTCATCTTTGAAATTGCATGTAAAAACTTTTTTGGCTGCGCCAAGCACTTGAAAATGAAATTCGACTCGCAGGAAGAGGATGAGCACAACAGTTTCTTGGCCAAGCATTTGAACGATTCGCTACCCCAGCTGAATGCACTGGTACGTGCCATTGTCGAACTGGATGCAACGCCGTTGACCCTAGATCTGATTATTGGCATACTCGAGTGCTGGATGCGTGACAAGAACTCCGAGGTGCGCATCTGTGCCAGCCATGTGTTGAACAACACGCTCGAGGTATACATCAAGTCAATGAAAATTGGCGGCTGCGAGGCACCCTCGAAATTTAATCAAACGGGCCAGATGCTTGGCAAAATTGTGCCCCGCTGCATCGACTCGAATGGCACTGTGCGTCAGGTGTCTGTGGAAATACTGCAAAAGACGCTTGAAATCGCCTGTATCTATGAGACGTTGACCATAGCCAGTATTGACAGCAGTGCCGAATGGCTGAAGGAGATTGAATCTATCAAGGAGAACATCATAACGGATGAGCCAAAGCAGATCTACAATCTCGCAGGCGATATTGCCAAAATTATTGCGAAACGCATCTCAACCTTTCAGTATTTGCAATTTTGGTAAGTAGGAATCAACTATTTTAGGATTGACATCAAAAGCAGACATTTCTCATGTATGTATGTGCTTGTGTGCTAAGCAAATAACAAGATAACCCACTTTAGCTCTAAAATTGTTGGCGAAAGAGAAATCGTTTTATCTATCTTTCAAGTTGCCAGTTATCTACCTTCTAAGACTCGGAAATTTTGAATGATAATGCAAAAACGAGTTCTTCGAAACTTGTACTTTAGAATCTAAACTTTAGACATAATTATGAAAAGTATGTATGTTTCATTTAGTTGTTTTGCTTTATGATTCAGATTGAAATGGCAATCATTTTTGCCAGTAAACAGCATGCTTCACCGCTCCAGCTAATGGATTATTTTATTTCCGTCTCTCGCAATCTCATGTGCACATCAAATACAGATTTTCTTATGATCAATAAGGAAATAGAGACAAAAAGATACAACTAAATTTGGTTGACGATTCCGCGGCAATAAACTTTTCACATATCATCAAATTGTAGGCGATATAATTGAATAGTTGAATGCGTATAATATATATAATATGATAATAAATATAATATAAATAATATAATATATAATATAACAATGCAACACAATAATGAAAACGGTATCCAATTTGTTTATTTTTATTAATTTTTAGTAAAACCTTGTTGCAATCGCTACGCGATCCGGAACCGAGCTCCACCATTGGGTCGAGCGTTGTGTTGAAATTTTTTATACAGCAAAAGGGCTCAGAGCTGTTCCATGCTATACCCGATCTCGTCAAGGATAGTCTGCTGGCACTGCAGGTGTGCGATGTGCCGCGTGCCAAGTCTGGTGTACTTAAGGCGCTGGTGGCATTAACCAAGCACCATCCGAAGCTCGTCTGCGCGGAGATGTTGCAACAACAGCTGCCCTATGATGACCATGTTGTCGAGTATTGGCATTTGGTGTGCAATGATACAGAGCTCACCGGCACCATGATTGACAACTTTCTGCAGCTGCTGAGCGGTGCCAGTTTGCAGGAGCTACAGGATACAAATGGCGTGTCAAACGATCGCCAGAGAGTGGCCAGCGTTCAGCCTTTCGCGATATTCTGTGCGCTGCACGAGATGATGCCCTGCAAAGACATACACAACGTGAGTAGCCAATGTTCGTATTTCGGACTGCGTCCTTTGACTAATTAGAGATTGGATTTCAGCAACTGTCGGAGAGATTTGTGGATATATTCAGCATGCTATTGACTTCACTGTCCAGCTATACAAATTTGGCCGCACCCATGTCACCACTAGCACCGCCTGCAAGTCCCAACCAACCAAATAAAGCATCTAGCAAGTTCGGCTTTGTGCCCAACAAGGAGCTTACCAAACTAAATCCCTGCCAAATAGCACTTGAAACATTTCAGGCCTTCCTTAATAATCTAGAAATGGAGCAAATTGCCACCGTGCTAACGATTAATCCGCAACTGGCTGCCAGCACGGATTGGCACAGCTATATTGAGTTGCTGACCCCAATGGCCATTGGTATGGCCAATCAGCTGCAGCTGAGCAGCCCGTCTATGCGGCAGTTGGTCAATGCATTGAGCAAGTATGTTGCCTCGCCATACGATGGCCAGCGGGTTGCGGTCGTTGGGTTCTACTCACGCCTGGTGCCACTCAAACCAAGCGGCGAGCTTGCGAGCCTCATAATGTTGCACCTCAGCGCCGCTCTAAGCGATCCCAATGCCGTGGTGCGAGGCCTCAGCCTACAAGGGATGGGCTATGTGGGTCAGCTGGGCGAGCACGAGTCGTCGCGTTTTTCAGAGCTGGCTATACAAGCGTTACTTAAGGGAGTCGATGACAACGTCGGCGATTGCCTTATCAACATACCGCTGGAGAGTATGCGTGGACTCTCGTGCATTCTTCAGGCTCTCCCCAGTGAACGAGTCGAACCATTCCACGTGTCGCTGGCCATACGCATACGACCCTTCTTTGGCAGCTATTCGATGGAGATGCGCGAGGCGGCCATTATTCTGTTTGGGGATCTGTGCGAATCCAAGCATGATGACGGCAGCAGTTCGCCCACTTCATCGATGGAGGCGCTACGCGAACAGCTCTTTGCCAATCTCTTTCCGCTGCTGCTGCATATGAGCGAAATTGAGCCAGCTATTGTCACAGCCTGCAAGAGCACACTACGTTGTGTCTGTCAATTGCTGCGCGCGGTGCGCGTCAATGAAATCGCCCAGCAGCAGCTCAGCATTGATGCGGATCAGCTGAATCAACTTAACTACAACAGCTTCGTCGTGGATTTTGTCAAAGTCATTGTGAGTCATATTGCGGTCCCGTATTTTCTTTCCCTCAAACTAATGAGGAACGTATTTACATTCATAGGCAATGGAGTTGACGGAGCATATCCAGGACTTTATAGACTCGTGCATGCCCCAGCTGCGCAGCCAGTGGCCGGAGTTGCGTGGTAGTGCCGCTATTGTTATCGGTATGTGCCCATCTACTGAATATATACATAGATCCATATACATACATATACATATTGTCGAAATTCATTAACATTTACTTGTAACCCTTAGGTATATTGCACAATTTCCTAACCGAGCAGAACGCACAAACCGAATCGGTGGCCAGTAAGATTGCAGTGCTGCTCAAGGATGAGCATACGATGGTGCGCGTGCGTGCTGCTCAGGCGCTGGGTCATTTCTTTGGGGACATCTAATCAAGAGCCGTTGGGCACTGGGACCAATAGAAACGGAACTCAAAATCTTTACTACGTATAGAGAGCAGTCTTAATAACATAAAATGTTTTTCAGATTTTAATTAGTATTTATCCAAGTGTGATCCTGCATATAAATAGCATGGGTGTAACCATTATGTATCCTTATTATGTTTGATAACCATTTAGCTGTTTTGTTATGTTTTATATATACATATACTTATACATTTATATATATATAGACACATATATTTATAATTTTGTAAGTCGTTATATATTTTTGAGTGAGGTATATATTTATAAAATGTGTGTTCAAAATATATATATATGTGCACGGTCATTATTGGGAAATATTTGAAATTGCGACATTTTTGATCTTGTGCTCGTTAACTTAACCAAAAGTAACAAATTCATACAACCTTAATAAAACCAATTTCGAAACACGCAAACGTTGTAGACCATATCCGAGCTTCTGCTTTGTCAATTATTTATCCAAGGAAAAATATTTGTAGAATCTTTAGCACATTATCAGAAGCTGTTCTGTACCCGATTTGTCATTTCAATTCCAATTCTAATAATGTAATTTGTGTACGTTTATTAACGCTAATAAGAACCAAGTACATCCAAATAAATATTATTACAAACAATTTGGGGGCAATTAATCAATCCAAGACACAAAACTGTATCCGACCGCCTGACCAGCCAATGGTCAGCACGGACCGATCGTTATCCATGTTTAATGGCTGAAAGCAAATGTAGCTAGGATATTCGTCCGCCGATTCACCGCTGAAATAGTGACCTTCCGATATTTCGAAATCGTACTTCCCAATGTACGTGCGGAAAACGGAAATAGAATTGGTTAATTTAAAGGTGATTGCCAGATATTTGCCAAGCGGGTCCATTGCCAGCTGTTGGGGTGGGCCGCCGATTAGCGTCTTGCTGCTGTCGTTTAGGACGCACGCATTCAGATCAGCAATTGGCAGCACTTCCTTATCATCTTTCGCTGCATTAAACAAAAATTAATATTAATCGAAAATAAATTCAACTTTTATAAGCTAAATTTATCTATGTTAAATATGCATCAAAATTTATTTTAAGACGCCTCATGCATTATATTTGTAGGCAGCATCATACAGACGATCTGTAGGCTTGAACAGTCGCCTACCTGTTGCATGCCAACGTAACAAGTTTGGGTTTGATTTTGGGCACTTTAGGGCGTGTGCTTGCATAGACTATATAGACAAACCCCGCACTAGAGATGCCCGCGTTAAAAATATGTAGCAAGCACTTACACGTATCAATATGCAGCTGTACAAGCCGTAAACAATATAAAATTGCCTCTTTAGTACACACAAACAGCAGAAAGCGACCGCATGGAGACCAGCAGGTGGATTGAACGTTATCGTTGTGGGATACCCAGCGTTCTGTTTTCCAGCGATCGTAGCATTTCCACATGCGAAAAACGCGTCCCACGGTGCACGCAATGATATGATCGTTGTCCGGCGACCAGCTGAGCAGCGAGAAAGGTGGACCTAAGCGCTTAAGCGGTTGTATCCTGCCATCGTCCGCGTGCCATATAAGTATAGCTCTATCACCAAGTGATGCTGTGGACAGTAGTGTGCCATCCTTGTTCCAATGTATCGAAGAGATGGGCAGATTGGAAGGACTGACAGCAAGCATAAAATATATGTAAATAATAGCTAAATGGCAGCCAAAGATTTACGCACTGTTTGAATGTATGACTGGGATTGATGCTCCTGCCCAGATGCATATTATTTTCAATTATCCAAAAGCACAAGCCCTGATGACAACCAACCACAAGCTCAAAGGCACACAGCGGCCGCCAGGCCATGCATGTGATTTGGGTCTGTGTTGGGCTCTTCAGTACTGGCCCTATGCCAGCATTTTTGTCCGTAATCTTAGAATAAATTCGCACAACATCGTCGGCACCAGCTACGGCCATTTTGAAAAGATGAGAGTGCCAAGTAATATAACGAACACCGCTGTGTATCCAGTCTCTGTAAATAATTACAAATAACAGTTTGTATTTTAGTGCTTGTAGAGAGAGACGAAGACGTCTCCCATTAGCTGAGTCCCATTAGCTGAGG
The DNA here is from genome assembly GCA_035044025.1 of Drosophila paracracens. NCBI lineage: Eukaryota > Metazoa > Arthropoda > Insecta > Diptera > Drosophilidae > Drosophila > Drosophila paracracens. The sequence goes on from JAWNMN010000838.1 coordinate 1,336,966, forward strand.
GCAGCGTCTGCGGGACGCGAACCCACGACTGATTTTTCGTATAAGCGATATAAATGAGTTTTGCACACGAAATAATGCTAAGACTCAACGCTTACGACCATCAAGCCGGCAGTCATTCATTTAAACAATTGTGAAATTTTAAAAACCAAAATTATTCTTTGGTCACTTTATCTTACCTTGTTTCAGCATATTGTGCAATGCGATCCGCGCTTAGCTTCTGTGTGTGAGGGAATACTTTTAGTTTAATTCTCTTGTAGAGCTCCAGAAAATGGGCAAAGTAATCAGCCGTCGTGCTAATCAACGGCGACTGTTCGCGCGTTCTTTCACTGCGCGCCTCATCCAGCGATTCCCAGAAGCCGCTGTCAAAGAAAGTGCGCGAAATGCGCTTCAGCACGCTCTCGCTTTCGATCGGTATGAAGATTTCGCCCACCGGAAAGCATTGAGCTGTGTAGCTGGCATTGAGCAGCTCTCTATTTAAATTGATCGACGGATAATGCTTCAAAGCAGGCATAAAATTGTCGGAGTGCAATTTACCGCCACTAGGACAATGCTTTAAATTAATTAAAGATGCCATTTAAATATATTGTTCTTGTTGCAGTTAGAGATGAGCGACTTTTATCGTATGCAACACGTACTCTCTTATCACGAATATGCCTGACAAGATTGCAATAAATTAATGCATTCAACCGAGCGACATCATTTAATAATCATTTCTGCATCAGCAGGGGTTTGTAAATCATCGATATACTCTCAGTATTTTTTTCTCGATATTTTCAGTACATTGCGAATAATTCGAATTAAAATTTTTAAAATTGTGGACAATCAAGAATGTAAGCAGATAATATTATTTTCAAGCTTATTTTGATGATGTTCACATCATTGATGTGGCCTATAAACCTTGTTGTGCCTATTTAGTCATGGAACCAAATCAGCTGTGGCGAATCATTGACTGTAGTTCAGCTCAGAAATGTTTGTCATCCCTCGTTTTCGCTTTGTGGTTTGGCAGCAAAGAAATTCAAAACGCGCATTTATTGATTGTTGTTATTAACAAATAACTTTCGGGACGGAGTTTTTAACATTTCATATTTGCGGTTCAGGTGTCATTTAGCATATAAATAAGGGCATTTAATGTAAAAACGCATGTAACGCTAGATCAGCCGTGTTTTTCGCACATTTGTCCATTAGTTACCTTTCGTCTTTCCGCCATTTGTGACAAAGAGCGTGTGTCCCCATCCGAATTGATCATCGATTATAAAAGTACATATCGTACGAGTTGTGCTGTGGCAAGCAAAGTAAAAGGCTTGGTGTAAACAACAGAGCTAACATGGAACGAATTGGTTTGGAATTTAATGACTTCGTCGCCAAACTTCACGAAGGAGCACAACGCCAAGACTCACTGGAATTATTAGGTACGTATGACACCATCAGCACCAATCTTTCGTCCCGCTCTCAATTACAATTTCTTAGATCAAATTGTGAAGCTTGCCGTACAGTACATTGCCCAATGGCCGAATAAGATCCCATTGTTGGAGGGCGAAGAGATTTGCTTGGACCTGATTGCGAATAAGTTTAAGTCAAAATTGAAGTGGAAAGACAGTGATAATGCTGTATCCCTATTTCATGAGCAATATTTGATCGCCTCACGTGAGGTGAGAGCGGCTTTAATGATTTTAACGACGCATGCAACACTCATTCACATGCTTTGCAGATTACGGATCAGCGGCAGCGAGACCTTCTATCGAATTTAATTCTATTTAGTTTGGAGACTGAAGTACAAAATTGCCCGTTGAACGACGTTGTGGTGCAGTGGCCAGCCCAATCAAAATTGTCCAGTAGTAGAAGCTTGAGCAGGACTAACAGCTCGGCCCTACCAATTGAAAATAGCTCGAGTCTGAATGGAAATAAAGTTGTCGATCTAAAAAAAGGCTGTAATTATAGTTATGATTCGTCACAAGCGAACGTGGGCCTTGGCAAAAATCCAATACCCAGCTACATGATGGAGCTAAATAAGCAAAACAACTTTCATAACGTTCATGATGTTGTCCAGAATGCGATATACTCTTTTATAGGCGTGGAGGGCAAGTACCTTAAAAAGGATGTCATTACGGGCCGCTTTAAGCTAGATCTGACCAACAAGCTGAGTCTGACAGAACCACAATGTGGCATGCTTTTGCGCCTGTCCCAGCTGGGATATTATCATGATTGTCTGGCCAAGTTCTCCAATAAATCGACCGGCTACAATGCGATGGGCAGCATGGGACAAGCTTTCATGTCCAAACTAAAGCTGGAGTTAAGTGAATTTCATGGAAAAGTGGCTCTATTGCAAGACCAGTTAGATGAGCACCGCCAGTTGATGTTGAGTTGGCATATGGGTGGCCAACAGAGCGGGCTGAGCAGTCAACCAAAGAACCTGACCCTGAATAGGCTTCTCATCTGGTATATGGAGCCAATGTATCGCATGGAATGGCTGACAAAAATCGCAAATGCTTGCCAGATGAAGAAAGGAGGCGAGCTAGCCACAGTAATATATGATTTTTTGGAAATAGGTAATCCAGTGGCCGACACTTTAGCCAGTGATTTGTTAACTGCCTGCTGTGGCCCATTGGTGCGTATGATTTCAAAGTGGATACTTGAGGGCGGCATCGATGATGGCTATGGCGAGTTCTTTGTCGAATCGCTCGGCGATGTCGGCGTCGACAGACTATGGCTTGACAAGTTCCGTCTGCGACTTAACATGCTGCCTAAATTTATAACACGCGAGCTGGCCGATAAGATACTTAAAACCGGCAAGAGCATTAACTTTTTGCGCGAAGTTTGCAAAATGGAGGGAGCGGTCAAAGGTGGACAAGACCTTAAGGATGTCATTAATAATCATGGTAAATTTGCATTCACACATTTAAATAGCAGCCATTCATTTTTCGTTTTAAGTTTCGAGCATCTTTTCGTATGTGCCGGATACGCAATGGCATGCTGCCATTGAGACTTGCTATTCGCAAACGTCCAAGAATGTGCTGGACATTATGGTTGGGCCGCATAAGCTGCTGGATCATCTGCACGGCATGCGACGCTTTCTATTGCTGGGTCAGGGCGACTTTGTCAGCAAATTCATCGAGAACATAAAGTGCGTTTATTTAATCATATCTTCAAGGTATTTGCAGTTTTGCACATTTGATTGCTTTCCGCAGGGATGAGCTGGAGAAAGTTGGCACCGATATTTACACGCCCGCTTTGTCCGCAATGCTGAATGCGGCCCTGCGCTGCACCAATGCCCAGTACGACGATGCAGATATTCTCAATCATGTGGATGTTCTTGTGAAGACGCCATATGCAGGTGACTGCGGCTGGGACGTTATCACATTGCAATACACGGTTCGTGGTCCCTTGGCTACCATGCTGGAGCCAGCGATGCCCACATATAAGTCGCTATTTAGGCCACTCTGGCGTATCAAGCACATGGAATTCGTATTGTCCACAAAAATATGGAAATTGCAAATGGCCAATGCCAAGGTAAGTTAATATGTCAAATTTGTGATTATCTTCGTTGTTAGATTATAGGTACTACAGATAACTTGCGCATTTAAGTGGCCTCTCGTTAATTGGAACACATTCCAGATGCGGTCTAATATACGAAAAGTCCTCATTTCTTGTACTTATATAAGCCTTTTCTCATATATGTATATATACATATATAGATTTCAAAATCCTAAACAGCATTTCTTTGATCAAAGAGAGCTATTTGCTATTAATTAAGATTGAAAGCTGGCGAGCTCACGGGCAATGCTAATCATTTGTGCTAACAACAGATAACAAACAACTTTAAGATATTTTTTCCAATGCGTCGAATACAAACGATAATTAAGTTAAAAAAAGCCGTTCATCTATGGTTAAGCGTTTAGTGTCGGCATTTGTGCTTGTATTGATCGCAAGATTCTCGTAATCCGAATGTCGCTGTCTCTGGACGCTCCCTACGAATTAAAATGTATTGTTTTGCTCAGTGCTGGATAAGATACGCAGTTAATCTAATCCACAGCACTGACAAAAAAAAAACTGAAAACTTTGCTCATTTGTGCTATTGCCGGCCATGAGGCGAGTCCAACATATCATTATCAGAGTGTCGGGGCATAGGTATCAAAGTGCATATTGCCGCTTTTGAAGCACCACTTTTATCATATCATTTACTCAATAATAAAAATCACTTCCAAGTTCCTTTTAGTCTTATGTATTATTTTCTAATTACAGTATAAACATAAAAAAAAATTCACATTTTGCAAGTACGGTTAAAAGAACGTAATAATGGTGAAGCAAGGTAAAACAATTACATACAACTGTGTTTATTGATGTACGCGCTGTGTGGAAAGTTGTGAAAGTGTTGCCACCAAATGTCAATTTACAACTTGGCGTCCGTCTTGAGGAGAGGCGCCAGCTTCTGTGTCAGCATGATGTTGCCGGCAATTTTCAACTTGCCCTTCATAAAGGCAGCCTGGGGGTTCAGTTTTCCCAAAGCGATATCAACCATGTCCTCATCGGCAACGGTCAATGTGGTGTCCACCTTGATGCCCTGCGCTGGTCCCTCATAAGCTTTAGCGTTCTTGCAGTCCAGAGCTGTTCATTAAATTGTGTAATTAGATGCATTCGTTCATCACAACACGCAATTTATCTGCACTTTGTACTTTACACCGTGAATCATTTATTGCGCGACACATGTGTAATGTGTAGGCCGGAAGGGGCACGTTTACTTACTCCATTCCTTGGCCACTTTGCCGTCCTTGGTGATCTTGTATAGGAACACACCGTTAACAGCCTTGGCCTTAGCGGCATTGTCCTTCAAGCCATCGATGATTTTCGCAAATACGGCGTCTGATTGTAGCGACATTATGACTGTTGTTGGCTAAAACTGTGATTGAATTAATAAAAATTGTCAATTAGTCTCCACGTATGTTCACTTGAATCGCGCAATATCTTATTAACGCTCGCTTAAATGCTTACACCTGAAATGAAAAACGTGAAATAATGAACAAGCGGCGGGAATCAATATTTATGTAGTTTTTTCTTTTGTAACTCTGCTCTGCTAATTCACTCGATGGTTGCGCTATCGTTTTACACATGCACATGCATAAATACACGCCAGCAATCAAAAAATCGATAAGTCTGTTGGAATTAGAATTCCACCATTGGTTGTTGGAGTTTGCACTCTCACGCTCAATCTATCGACTGCTCTCTCTCTCGCTGCTGTTGTTCTGTAATCGTAACATGAGCAAAGTTTGCGCCCTGTATTCGCACAGTGCAAAGTGCACTAGCGATTTAAGGTAATTAATGCTGAATTGGGATAACGATAACGATAAGTGATTGCCCATAAACTAGGGTACACTCGACTTATTCTTTCCCTTCATAAGTGGAATATATCTGCACTTGTACTTGCCGGAAACTCATTTAAAACAAATGTATAAATATATTTCATTATATACACACAAATGTACGTCTTTATCAGTGTGTTTTGGTATTTATCAACACATGTGAATTTATTTTATGTATATAAATGCCAAGGTGAATGCTTATCCCACCGATGGTTTTTCAAATTTTTCCGGGTCGACTCCGGCCTTTCTCATCTGAACGGCAATGGAAAACAAGTAATCATAGCATTCCGACCTGCATTCAGTTATATATTTGGTAAACAGTTGCAGTCATAGATCATAGCTACTTACATAGTTTTGGCCTTTTCCCAAGTCTTTCCCCAAACATAGACGCCATGGCGGCGTACGAGAACTGCACTACATCCGGGATATTCCATCATGGCGGCATACATGCTATCTGCCAAGTCACGCTCGTGGGCCGTGTTTTCAATGATTGGCACGATAAGCTGCTCGTCGTAACGCAGATAGCGCTTATCCGCTTCATCGTAGACGCCCTGCATGATATGATGATATGATTATTACTAAAATGTACAATCTGTAGATAATACTAGATTTCTATGTGGGATGTGGTTGTGAAGCACCTTAATCATTTCCAGGTGTGTGCAACGAAACGTTTTTCCTGGCCACAGCAATGTAGCCATGACGGCGTGCTGGGAATGCGTGTGAATTACAGCGCCGGCATTGCGATGTCTATAGGCTAACATAAAGAGGGGCGTGCACTGACTCTTGCTGAGGCCCTTGATCTCAGGTGGTAATTGCAAATCCTTGCCATCTATGTTCTGCACGAACAAATCCTCTGGCTGCATACGTTCCTTTTGTACGCCTGAAGGTGCGATGTAGATTTCATTGCTATATAAAATTCAGTCAAAATTATTTATGCGAATAAAATATGTTGTTTTTTTTTGGTAGAACACTTGCTTGTGTTTAATGCTCATGCCCCCACCAGTTCCGGTAACCCAGCCCAGATCATAGAATTGCCTACATAGCGCTGGTATCAAATGTCGCGGATGTTCTTCAGGTAAATCTTTGAAAAAGGACAAAGCCATTATGAATCAGAGCAGGGACTGATAATGCAGCAGTTCCCCAGAAGCAAATTCACATAGAGACATATGTAAACAATGCTATTTTCGATTGTTCATTTCTCTGCAACTGGGAGCTGTCATTGTTATCGATAGCTATACTGAAACTGCCGCACAATTTGAAACTGATACTTTTTTATTTAATTTTTTTCAGGCGCTGCGCTCGTTGAGTGGCGAGATTAGCAAGATTACCTATAGATTGAATCTGTTCACATCTGAGATTATGCACTTCGTTCATCAAATGCAGTACTACGTGCTATTTGAGGTCATCGAATGCAATTGGGTGGAGTTGCAGAAGCGCATGCAAAACGCCACTGCCTTGGATGACATTCTCGGTGCACATTCAGAGTTCCTGCATGCTATTAGCGTTGGCTGCTTTGTGAACACATCGACAAACATGGAAAACTATATAGAAGTGGTGTATGAAAATATTATACTTCTGGACAATTGGCAATCGAATTTTTACCAAATCTGTTTCAATGAATTGGCCGCACGGCAATTAATGGCTAAAGCGATTGCCGATTCTGGAAAAACTGGACATTACGGGTTCACTACAGTGCAAAAAATTGAACGAGACGAGGAGCTCAAGATATTCGAACAGAGAATTGTAGCCGGCTATCGGGCTCTTGAACTTATTGCCGCTTCATACGGGAAAGCAGTGGGGGACTTTCTACTGGCGCTCAACTCCAGCAACGATCCCAATTTGCAGATGTTTGGCACCCGGTTGGATTTCAACGAATATTACAAGAAACGCGACACAAACCTTAACAAGCCGCTTACATTTGAGCACTGGCGAATGAGCAATGTTTTTGGCACATCCAGATCTCTTTCGGGAGGTCGCTACGGCATCTATCCGCAAGCAACAAATCAAATTTCTCCGTTAGTTCCTGGTCAAATATTATCCTCCGACTAGCGGTTTAGAGAAGTGCAACATGATGATACTAACATCCAAATGCTTTTTCCCAGTAACAAGGACAGCAGTAATGATAATAATAACAGCAACAAATCAATCGTTTTAACTCGCAGCACTTGGGTTAGACGAATGGCGTCCAACTGCTGCGATATTCAATAGGCGAATGCGTTTTTTTCATTATATGTTAAGATAGATAAACTAAACTAACTAATTTAGCTTAAATGGCGACTTCACACAAGTTACCTGCCAGATTTGATGATGATGAAAAATACGTGTTTATTCTTGTTTGTGTCTGTTTTAATAACCGTGCCAAAATTATTAAGTCATTTGAATACATTAAATGTGTTCAACAAGAATATTCTGCTCATCTGCACATACCGAAAATTTCATTTATCAGTTAGATATTCAACATGAATCATTAGTGTTATTGGCATTTTGTTAATTAACTAACTAAAACCAGCGTATTTTTTTATAATTCTTAAACAAATTAATGAAACAATTGAATTTATTGCATGCATTGAATGATTGGAAATGAATTCTAAATAAATAAGGTTATGCATTTTCTATTTAGCCTTACAAATATTTTCACTATAAATACGAAACATAAATTTGTTAGTGATATCTTTCGGTGGGATCGTTAGTATTCTGTGAATGCTCATTAGCGACAAAGTATCGACTTACAGATAAAATATCGTTCAGATATATGTAGCATCGATATGCTTTATATGTAAAATTTTCTATCGATAGTTCGCTAAAGCGTCATCGGCTTAATTTTTTTTGCTGGGCGATAAACAAACAGCACAACAAACTTGTAAAAGAACCACACACAAAAAAATCAATTGCACGAAATATCACATGAATCCAATCTGAAACAAATCGTTTGTTGAAAACAAAAACTGAAGTCGGATTGGCGATTAAAAGTTCAGCAGCTTATCAAAATCGACAACGGTTTGGCAAGCCTCAACTTTCTGTGCATTTTGTCATTTTGCAAGTGCAAAACCAAAAGAACGAACGAAAAGAGAAAAGCTGACGCTGCCGGCGCTCCTGTTACTGATACACATCCAAATTAGTAATCTCTTGCTGTGGGTGCTGAATTTGTGTTTATTTTTTTTTGTTATTATTAAATTTGAAGTGTCCATATTGCTGCTGTGCAAGCGACAACAACAACTGCAGGATCGAAAATCAGCGCACGCTTCAATCGCAACGTCAACGTCAACGAAATGGCGTTAAAAAAAGTGAAGGGAAATTTCGAGCGCATGTTTGATAAAAACTTGACAGACCTGGTGCGAGGCATACGGAATAACAAGGATAATGAGGCAAGTTCAATATTTGTTGTTATCGTGGTCTCCTAGCAGCTTGTTAATTAGCTGCCAAATTTAATTAGCTTTCGTGTATTGATGAAAGTGTGCATGTACGTGTGGGTGTGGGAGTGTGTTGGTGGGTGTGTCAGCATCAGTCTTCTACGCTAGGCTCAAAAGTTTGATGCAATTAGCGATAATTCGCATAGTCTGCCTATGTCTCTCTCTCTGCCTGTCTCTTTACCACTTAGCTGATTTTCCTGATGTGGCATATCACACATACACCAACACACCCATAAAAACTCATACAAACATAAATGCAAAGCCGAACTTGCTTATCTTTTAGGTGGCTTATTTTACAGCTACCTATCACCCACACTCGCTCACATACGCACAATTTAAATCTTCCTGCTGCAACTGGATCGGGGTTCATCTGAACGCTGATAACCCAACTGATGTGTCTCACTCTGACACTTTTTCATTCTTGCCACATTGTGCACATAGTGCATGGAGTCTATCAATTGGGACACGCAGACTGGCCATGAAATTTATACGTAGTTAAAAAAAAGCACGCACACATATAGACAAAGATGCACATACACACACAATTATGCACATGAAACTTTCAGTGCCTTTCATCCTCTTGCAGAAGGGCGCATTATAATTTTGTCATAAAATGTGTAATGCCTTGATGAGCATCACTAGCCGAGCTTATATGGCATGCTGCCTACCTGTCACTTCGTTTGGCTCTGTGTGTTTCTATGCCAACTTGCCTCTTAGTCTAAAAAGTATCCTGATGAAACTGGGAACATACATATATATATCTTAAAGTTCCCATCGGTCTGGTATTCAAATTATAATAAAATGTAGTTGTGAATAGATGGTGCAGGGGTATGCATTCCTTGACGTGCCTAAAATAATTGATTTTCATTGTTCAATTACTAATTCTCTTATTTCTTTTTGCACTGCACAGGCCAAATACATATCGCAATGCATAGAGGAAATTAAGCAGGAGCTGCGTCAGGACAATGTCAGCGTCAAGTGCAATGCGGTGGCAAAGCTCACCTATGTAAGTCCAAAAGCCAACATATGCCTTAAGCCAACAGCACCAGTCGTGGCAAAGAAACTACTAGCTGCTATTACTAGCCCCTGATTGATTTCCATTTGCATCGGGCCTATATTATGTATATTAAAACACTTATTGAAATATACATACGTATGTATATTTGCACACATATATTTATTGATACCTTTTTGTTAGATACAAATGCTCGGATATGACATCTCATGGGCAGGTTTTAACATCATTGAGGTGATGAGCTCATCACGCTTTACATGCAAGCGAATTGGTTACCTAGCTGCCAGTCAATGCTTTCATCCGGATAGCGAGGTAATGACACTATCAATCCATTCTACTTGTTGAGTAGATCGTACTAATCGTTTGTAATTGCAGTTGCTTATGCTAACCACGAACATGATACGGAAGGACCTCAACTCACAGAATCAATACGATGCCGGTGTGGCGCTAAGCGGCCTCAGTTGCTTTATATCGCCAGATTTGTCACGTGACCTGGCCAATGATATTATGACACTGGTTCGTCTGATTGTGTTGATAGATAAATGTATAGATCGACTAGCTACAATCGCTTGTTTCCCTCATAGATGAGTTCGACCAAACCGTATCTGCGAATGAAGGCTGTTCTAATGATGTATAAGGTATTTTTACGCTACCCTGAAGCATTGCGACCTGCGTTCCCCAAGCTTAAAGAGAAACTCGAGGATCCGGATCCAGGTGCGTTCGTATCATCCTACTTACGAAATCTAAAATCACATACACACATGTATTATTGTAGGTGTACAATCGGCTGCTGTCAATGTCATTTGTGAGCTAGCACGTAAGAATCCAAAAAACTATCTACCCTTGGCACCCGTGTTCTTCAAACTAATGACAACATCGACTAATAATTGGATGCTTATTAAAATAATTAAACTGGTGAGTGTTTGCAGTGCCGCTAATTTGAAATAATTTTCTCTTTTTATTTTTGGTTCCGATATAATTTTTTGTTGCTGTACAAATTTGTTACGAACTGAATATTTGTCTATCATAAATTTAATTAACACAACTCCTACTCCTCCACTTCCCTTACCTGCCCAACCAAAAATATAAACGAAAACCAAACAAAATAAATACAAACGAATAACAGTTCGCGAGCCTTACAACAATTGAACCGGCGCTGGGACGCAAACTGACTCAGCCCCTAATTGAAATTATTTCCAGGTTTTTATCGGCGCGCTTACTTATTGAAGCAAGAAGCCATATCAAATAAATTATTTAAAAAAACAGCACGCGCGCGCTTTGGCTATAATTTGTTTAAAAGCATTTTCTCTTTGCAACTTAGTTGAATTTTATGTTTCTTTTACTTCTGCAACTAAACGTTGTCTTTTAATTTGATTTTTGCTAGATTGAACTTTATCGCTCATAGTCACCTTCACAATACCATTCCCACACGATTTGAGCCCACTCAATGACAATTTATTGTATTCAAATGCATAAAAAAAAAAAAAACCTCAATATCAACTGTAAATGTTGGTATTGCACATGATTTGTTGTTTACAAATGTGTTTATCTTGCTGATAGACATTTGTCCCAAAAATGTTGCTTACTTTATATGTCTGTATGTATTTTGACAGCTAAGATTTAATAAAAACTTGAATCGATTGGTGTCTTAAATTAATGAAATAATATATCTCTAAAAAAAAATCGTTGGCAAAATACAGACGAAATAAAGCAAAAATAAAAATCACTTAAGCCTATTTCGAATCGGTTTGATTGGCGAACAGAAACACCCTTAAGAAACTGAATTAGGCTTTCAAATTTTCGTTTGTTTATTAATAATGGCGGTAATTCTCAACGGAAGCAAGAATTACAAGTAAAAAGAGTGCCCAACTAGGACATATCCTGTTCCCAGCACTAAAATGCAATTGTAGTTACTTTATGTGTACATGTTTTAATAGAGAAAAAACACACGTACAAACAGTAACAAACAAATACGCTAAATGGTGTACGTTGTAGTCAATGGATGTGCTTCATCTTCCCTGAGTAGCATTCTATGAAAAATGGTCCGATCATAATACAAGTTTTTCGTAAATGATTTTAAATGCAAATGCATTTTTGAAAATTAGATATGTGTGTATTAGTGTATATAGCCTAAAAGTAGTAGTATTTTTATAGTATTTACATACATATGTAGGTAAATATGTGTGTCCTATTTTCATATTTATATGCAGACTTGTAGCTGTATTCACTGACTACACCGCACACAAATCCGGATAAAAACATAAATATTTTGTGCTTAGTTTTATTTATTTATTAACAAAAATGATCTCAAGAGTGACCTTGAGAAAATGGAGACATGGGCAAAAATCACTTCAGATATCCACAAAAAATTGTTGGTCTCAGTTCATAGGGTTATAGATGAGAAGAAGGATTATACCTAATCTTTCGAATATTCGAAATGTGCTTAAATTAAGTTTAAATCATCATTTTACAACCTGCGTCAAATGGGCTGTGACATTAAATTGGATAATTTTTTTTTAAATTTAGTCTATAAATAAAAATCAGATTGTTTTTTCTGATGTTTAAAGATTAAGTAACAAATTTATCTGTGTTTGAAATTTGTTAACATCGTTTAGGTTCAAAAGTTGTGTTCATTTAAAACTTATGGGATTGGTCAAATAAGCTGTGAGCGAACGTATAATTATATTTATTTTAACATGGTTAGTTAAGTTAATTTGGAAACTAAAGGGTGTTTCCTATAAGTTGCATCAGTCCACCGATTGCTGATATTGATATTACTTTTAAATATGTTGACAGACAGACAGACTGCAATATTGACTCTGCTAGTAATGCTGCTGAAGAATATATGCCGTATAGGTTATATCTTGATTTGCTGTGTTTTGTGTAATCGTCAAAAGTCAGCGCACCATGTTAGGAGCAATCCTCGTCCTTGTATGCTCGTATGTTTGGGCTATAGTTGGCGCATAAGCAAATGTATTTCATTTACAAATTACGTTCTCATTTACAATGTTTGATTTGATTTTACTCTCATACCCAGTACTCATTATGGTAATTATGATTGAATAGGTACAAGGTATTTGCAAGTCGGGTACTCTCGACTAGATCATACTTAATTTTCTTATGATATATTATACAATTTATTTAAATTTTTGTTTTCAGTTATGTATTAAAAGAGTTTAACAAACAGATTTATGTATTGTGTGGTATAATTTGATGCTTGTTTCTTTTTCTCTTTGCATATTTGCAGTTTGGCGCTTTAACTCCCTTAGAACCCCGGCTAGGAAAGAAATTAATAGAGCCACTCACAAACCTAATTCATAGGCAAGTTTTTATAATTTAAAAAAATTGAAATCGATGGAAATTCTCTCTCAGCTTCTGATTATTGAAAGCTGATCCATTAAGTATATAAATTATTACAAAAATATAGATGCTATCTTAGGCACGCCGAAGATTTCATACCCTTGCAGACCGTAGTCCAACTGCTCACATCTAAGTTTCGTTTTTGAAAATTAAAATTAAAAATGGTTTTTATGGGAACTATTTGATGAAGTCGTCCGATTCGGCGGATCCCCCGACATATGTGCCACAAGAATGTATACATAAATATTATATGGAGTCGGTGTTACTACTTAAATGTGTTTCACACTGCACGTCAAAATTATAATACCCTCTGCAAGGGTATAAGAGCCACATTATTGCTTGTTACGCCTCTTTTTTATATTTAGTTGTAATTGCACTTTCGTTTCTCCCTCTCTCTCTCTATCTCTTTCTCCCCCTCTCTCTCTCTCTCTCTCTCTCTTTCTCTGTCTCTTGCGCTGAATGCTTATTTCCGAGCACAAACATTAAGAACTTTCAAGTTTTGTTTTCTTTATCAGTTGAATTTTGTTAATAGTTTATATATATATATTTATATGTATTTATAACTAAAATCTGTATTGTATACACAATGTTATTATGCAAGTAGAATTGTCAATATTATTATTATTATTGTTGATGCTGTTGCTATTGTCAATGTTGTTTTTTCGTTTGCTTCTTTTGGGCCGCTTTAATCGAACTGAACTCTTTGATATACTGCCACCCTAACCCACCAACCCGCGTCCAACCGTCCAACCCAAACAGCACATCGGCAATGAGCCTCCTCTACGAGTGCATCAACACGGTGATCGCGGTCCTGATCAGCATCAGCAGCGGTATGCCCAACCACAGTGCCTCCATACAATTGTGCGTGCAGAAGCTGCGCATCCTTATCGAGGACTCCGACCAGAATCGTAAGTACAGCTACTTATATCAAATGTAAAATTAAATACTTCAAACGTGCAAAGAGTATCATCTAGATCCATTGCTTACTTAATCAATATGCAGAAAGCGCATCTCCAGCAGAGCTGCCCTTTATTACATTCGATCATGCATACACATCATTTATTTTCGTTCTTCACTTTCTGTATTCTTTGAATAAAGTCAAATACTTGGGCCTACTGGCCATGTCGAAGATACTGAAAACGCATCCGAAAAGTGTGCAGACGCACAAGGATCTAATATTGGCTTGTCTGGACGATAAAGACGAGTCGATACGATTGCGTGCCTTGGATCTGCTGTATGGCATGGTGTCCAAAAAGAATCTGATGGAGATTGTGAAGCGACTGCTCGGCCACATGGAGCGCGCCGAGGGCTCAGCGTATCGGGATGAGCTGCTTTTCAAAGTGATTGAGATATGTGCGCAGAGTTCCTATTTGTATGTGACCAATTTTGAATGGTACATGACCGTGCTCGTCGAGCTAATCCAATTAGAAGCCGGCTCCAAACACGGCTGCCTGATTGCCGAGCAACTGCTCGACGTGGCCATTCGTGTTCCGGTGGTACGTCAGTTTGCCGTCATCGAGATGACCAATCTGCTGGACACGTTCGCCGTCTCGACGCAAAGCAACTCCATGTACGAAGTGCTCTATGCAGCCGCTTGGATTGTCGGCGAATTCTCCAGCGAACTGGCAGATGCCGAAAAAACCCTCAACATACTGATGCGACCGCGTCAACTGCCCGGCCACATCCAGGGTGTCTACGTGCAGAATGTCATCAAGCTCTTTGCTCGCCTTGCTACCACCTGTCTCGAGCAACAGAATATGTCCGGCATCGTGTGCGTAAGTCACAAAACATTCACATCGAACACTTGCATAGCCTGTGCTCAATAGATATAGAAGGCTAAGAAGGGAATAATCAATTTGTGTGGGCAGAAAGGGAAATCTGTCGGTCGGAAAGTTAATTAAGATAGCTTTAGAACTGAGAGATTTGCATACAAGGAAAAGGATATATATATATATATATATATATATATATAATAGTGCCAAATTATAAAACCATCTCCAAGGGTATACTGTTAAGATTTATTATATAGGTTAGTTTCTTTTTGAAAAAGAGTTTAAATTTAATTTGGTATTGACCCTGACATTAGTCATCTGTGTGCAGCCGAAAACTGATTCTTAAGTTTATGAGAGAAGTTTTAGTTGGCACCCATCTGACTCATTTGATCCATGCCAAAGTGTACTAGTTTGTTTGTTTTGTCCTTATCGACAGCTGTGCGATCATGTGCTGGAAAAACTGCACCACTTCAATGGCTCCAACGACATTGAAGTGCAGGAGCGCGCAAACTCGGCGTGCATGTTAATCGAGATGCTGCGCAAGCAATTAACTGCGTCTGATGAGACCGCGACGACGGGAGCCATACCAACGTTAGCAATTGAGATTGTGCAGGAAATGGCGCTACTGTTTGCCGGCGAGCTGATACCCGTTGCGCCCAAGGCACAGCGCAAGGTGCCGCTGCCGAATGGCTTGGATTTGGATGAGTGGATCAATGAGCCGCCGCCGGAGGACGCAAGTAGCTCTTCCTCCGAGCACGATAAGGATGAGTTGTTTGTGAGCTCAACTCATGATGGCAACGATGCTGCCGGTGGCGCTCATGCGGCCGCTAAGCGACGCAAAAGTCTGGAGCTGACACCCGAACAAATGGAGCGTCACCGCGTGGCCCGTCTTATCGAGCAGTCAAACAATCCACACTACCTTAAATCAACGCCAACCTCTTCGTCCGTTGCCATCGGCAGCAGCAGCAATAACTCAAATGCGGATCAGTATGACAATATCGATGATATTCCCATAACAGAGATACCACTGGACATTGAAGGAGTCGTCGCATTGCGGGTGGGCAGTAAGTATTTGTAAATTATGGTGAACTACTTGCATTACTTATTCATTTACTAAATTTTGCAGTTACGAAGCGATCGGACAAATATCTACAGACACAGCAAGCGACAACGTCACTCAGCAGTAAAGATGCTAAAAGGAAGCATAAAAAGGGTAAAAAGAGCAAAAAATCAAAAAACAAAGTGGCCTACAACAGTAGCTCCGAGTCGGAGGCGGGTAAGCAATGAAACAAAACTAAAAGTCATTAGCAATAATATTCGACTCAATAGAACCAAAACCGCTGCATCTTGTTAACACAACGCTGGACATGCCTGAGGGTGTTACACTGTCTGATAGCGAGGATAAGGATGGAAAATACGATCCAAATGATCCACACCGTGCGCTTGACATTGAGCTAGACATGTGAGATTTATTTTTACCTTTGAAGAGTTAACAATATTACCTAACACTTTTCAATATCGACAGCTCCATGTTTGAAGCACCCGCGAAGGTATCCAAGGGTTTGTTATCTATCAGCCCCAACAAAGAAAATCTCAAGACGCCAACTCAAGCAGCCACGTCCAGTTCAAAGGGCACGGACGCCGTCGCTGGTAAAAAGGAGAAGCGATCCAAGGAAAAGAGACGTGGCGACCATAAATCGAGCAAGGAGCAAGTAGTGCCCAATTTGATCGATACGGGAGGCAGCCCGTGCCGGGCTTCAACAGACAATGGCAGCAGCAGTAACAATAACAACATTGTCCTCTCCGATACGGCTCACAGTCAGCATAAAAAGAAGAAGCGAGAGAAGAACGAGAAGGGTGCGCACATATCAAGCAAACAATTGATTGACGATGCACCAACAACAACAACCTGCACAAACATTATCGATGTGGGTGACAACGCGATTGCACAGCCGGAAGCCGAACCGGCTATCATTAAGGCTCATAGGAAGAAGCATAAAAAAGAAAAGTCGCAGCATAAGGAGAAGCGGATGCACAAAACGACTGCATCGGACTATGAACAGCCACAGGGTGTATCGACGCCCAGCAAAGAGATTTTCTAATTACGAAAGCAGACAAAACATCAAAGCATCATTGTCAATGGTCCACACACAATTTTCATATAATAAGTATGGTAAAGAAATTTGTCATTCAGCTGAAAAAATGCCTACTCTTCTCATCCTACGACTAAATTATCGCTGCGATATAAAAGCAACTTGAACAAATGCTATTAAAAAGACGGAAGCACTTATAAATAAAACTACATATACACACACCATATTCTTATTTTAAAACCCGCATTTGCCATTGCGGCTTAAAAAAAAAAAAGAATAGAGGGAATGATGAACCAACAGGAAAAAAAATAATTGGGTACTATTTATATATACCTTTTGATCGCAACCCAATTCCAAACTATACTTGATATAATATATATATATATATATTTAATGTTTAAAGTAATGCCAATTATAAAGAAATCAACATAATTAAGGAAAATTATTGTAGAATATTTATATATATTGGTTCATACTATATATATAAAAATATATAAACGTTGAATATATCAAAAGTGCATAATGTATATATGTACAATAAAGAAAACAAAACCGGAGAAAATGGTATAGCTATAAGTAACGTAATAATGTTTGTGAAGGGAGTTGGAGCTACTTTTGTAAAGAGGACATGTGTGTAAGGATCGCAAGAGGACACATTTTTGATTTTCATTCAAGGATTTCCAGAATTCGAGAAAATATTTGGCTTAGCTTGCCCATCTATCTGAATGTCCCTTGGACCACAGATAGCCCTTGGCCAGCCGATTAGGGTAAAGGAATAAAAAGGACAAAATCCTTCAAACAAATGAAATATTGGGACTTTGTAAGACGAAAATTTCTCACAACTCGGCCTTATTTTTACGGACCAGTTGCAATTTGTTTTGATCAGGAGTACCAACTGACTAAAGGACATCCTAACTATCCTTGTAGAGTCCGAGAAAACAATGTCTTACGAATGAAACTTTTACAAAAATTTCTGTGCTTAGATCTCATATTCCTAGAATGCGGCTCGCTACAGGTAGTCCTTGCGATTCTATGCAAAGAGAAGTACCAAATCGCTACTAACTTGGCCATTTCAAGGACTTATTGGAAGTCACTTGGACCAGCGATTCGCAGAAAATACATCAAAATCGACATCGTAACAAGGATATGGCCAAGCAAAAGATTTTTCTTTTGGAAAACAATTCTCCCAGCCCTTATATTTATCCTAGAAGTATGCAATAGATCTCTTGATTTCATAATGGTATTATTGTTCAGCCTAAAAATATGCTTTCAAATCTGAAATTTGCTCGACCTTTGTCTGATTTTATTTATTGATTTCAAATTTCAATTTAAAATATAAAGTACACTTTTTATTTGGCTTTTTTTGTTTTTATTTATTGTTATGAGTCAAAAACAGAATTATGAAAGCTTTTCCCACTTGTCATATTCTTCTTCTTCTATTGCGAGAAAAATTCGATCCCAAGGGGAAAAAAGTAAATTCAAGATAACTTTGTTTTTCATTTGATCGAAAGAATAACGTTGGATTTATACCGTTGCCGTTCGAAGCCAGCCTGCAGAAGACATCTGCTAATAATTCAAAAATTACTGTGAGTCCTTTATGTGATTGGAGATTTATTCAAACAATTTGCGTTCATTTGGTTTTGTTGTATTTATTTTGAGTTGACTGCAACTAAGGCAGTTGTTCTGTACTGCATTCATTTTTTTTTTTTTTTTTTTGACATTTAATTTGCTTACTTTTGAAGTCATTCATGAAACTAGACGCTAATTTTAAACTAAATATATAAATGAGTTTGGTTTCCTTCATTTTGTGTTGTTTGTTTTTTTTTTTCCTTTTCGATATATGCATGTATATGTATATGTATTGTATATAAGTTGTTTAAATAATTAATTGTTGTTGTTTTGATATAGTACAAACACATTTATGTTGTTGCAGCACAAAATTGTTCATCTCTCGACTTTCATTGAATAATATTGCTGTCCAGTGACAGAGGCAATTAACTAAACGAATTGCTATATGGTGTATATATGTATATAATTTATTATATGCACATACATACTTATCATATACGTATGTACTAACTAATAGTGTTTATCTCTAGCAACTCGTTTGCTTAGTATAATGTTTCTCTTTCTTTCCCTTGCGGGAGGAGAGTAGTATGCTAAAACTAAAATTAATTCTTGAATAAATAACTTCTATTTTTTGTTTTTCTTATCAAACAACTTTAATTATGTTTTTATACTTATTGTATGGTTCTTCTTCTTCTCCTTTTATTTATATATTTGTGTTTAGTTTTTTTGTTTTTTCCAATGGGCATTTTGGTAAGGTCATTTTCATCATGCTTATCGTAATTACTGCAGGCCATTTTATTGTAAATTGTATAACTTTTTTTTTTAATTAAAACAGTTAACGTTGCTCTTGGTATTTGCATTAACATAAATAATTGTACAGCTTAAGTGCTAATAAGTAAAAGTTGCTTTTTGTTGGTTTTGTTGTTATTTAGTTTTTAATTGTTTACGTAACGCCTAATTTAGTGTTTTTGTTTTTTTTTTTTACACATTTTGTAGCTCTGTTTTTCATACTTTTTGCATATAAATATTTATATAATTAATTGTTGGTATAATGCAGTCTTTACGGCAAAACAAAAACATAATTATGCTATTTGATTTTAGATACATAATGATAAAAAATATATGTATGTGTATACTATTTAAATATTTATGCTTTTGCTTTTAAAGTTTATGAAACCAAATACACTTATATTTAGGTGTTTGCTTGCTGCTTTTTGTTGTTGTTGTTGTTGCTGTTGGTGTTGTTGGTGTTGTTGTTGTTGTTCTCAAAACAATATAAATCATATCAAATTTTGTTTCAAATCAATTACCAATTGTTTGAGAATCATAAATGTGTTAGGCATTTAATATAAAATATATCATTATTTACACCCTCCCTCCCTTGCAGAGGATATTTTTATTTGCTTTTCCCTTGATACCGTAGGTAGAGTGGGGTTTATTGGTATGTATATATGTGCAGTGTGGGCCTGGCTGACTATTCCGGCCACGCCCACCCCAACAAATCTTAATTTCAATCATGTTGTACTGATATACTATCCGGCATCCACACGCCCACGTCAACAACCGCTCTCCTCCCACATCCGGCTGGCCTGTGCTCAGTTCAGCTGTTAAATACCCTGGTAGCAGAGTATTATTCAGTCGGTAACGTCCGACTGCTGAGTTTATTTTAGAATTAGTTTTGCTTTAGCAATTGTTGCTGGCATTTTAAAATTTAAGCTTGTATATTTGAATGTATATAATTTTGTGTTAGTTCACTTTCTTTTATTTATTTTGAAATTTGAATAAATATTTTGAAGGCAGTTGGAAGTGATTTTTTTACTTTAAGAAACTCAACTAATCATTTTTATACATAGATGTACATGTTAATATGTGTTCATTTTTAAATGGTTTCTCATCATTACATTAATTTTATTTTATTTTTTTCATCTTCGTATTATTAACAGTTATGTTGTATGTACAAAATGTTGTTGTCTTCATTTTATTTCGTGTTTTTATTTACTTAGATTGCGTGTTTTGGCTTACGTTTAATATTCAATTTTTGTTACGCTATCCTTAAGCTTACAACTCATTTATCTCTTCGTCCTCTCTAGTTGGCATTCACACAAAAAATATATTTTAGTTTGACTGCTTCTTTTCCCACTTTCATTTGTTCCCTAAAGGCAATTTGTTGTTGTTTAAAAAATATATATGTGTACGTGTATATATATGAATGTGTGTATAAGTATTTGTATTTCTGTATGTATGCATGTGTGTAATTCTCTAACAAAACCGTTATAAATACTTATTTAAATAAAGACGATCGGTAAAATTATTGACAACACCGCCAACTTAAACAATTAACGTATGTATGTAAGTAGAGTAATTTGGATAACTTCTTTTTTTTTTAAATTATGCATTAACAAATGAATTGCTGATAGTAGTAAAAAAGAAAGCAACAAGAAATTCAAGCTCATTTTCGGAATGCAACAATCTGAGTCGCTTGCAGTCAAGCAATTATGTAAGAGTTTTGTAAAACGCAAATTCATTCAATTTTAATAGATTTTGACATATCTATTCAACATTCTCAGGATGCGCACGTACGTATGTATGTATGTATGTGCATATAATATGTATATATATATATATATATTATGTATGAGTTTAATCATATACATCTGCATATAAGCCGCAAATAATTTTTAATACATAGGGAAATGATTGCTTTATGTGCTTCAATGTTATTTGTAAATGGTTGTAAATTGTAGTTCTACTTAATGTAAATAGGTAATTGTGTCTCATGCGTTGTCCGGCAGGAGTCTTCACTATAAACTCCCAAATTGACGAAGTAGACGATCAAATATGGGATATATAATGAAATATGATCGTACAACAAAATACAAAAAAGTTAAAGAGTTGACGATTCTCCAAATGTTAAATGTGATCTAACGCATATATTTTTATATTTTACACATATTTAGAAAACAATATTCAAAAGGGTATGTGTAAGCAAAACAAAAGGTTTAAATTAACATTTTTAATTTTAAACAAGTCTAGTTGTAGTTAGCTTGTAGATGTACACATACATACACACTTCCCTGAGCCCCATCCTCGCATAATGGGAAATTGAATCTTGAATATCTTCAGTGTTTATTGTCCGATCGTCATATAATTTGTAAAGCAAAAACATGTGAACATACCGAATTGATAAAAATATGTTTTTTTTATTTTTTCGTTTCGATTTTTGAAAATCTGGGATTTTCTTCTTACGCTATAATCAAAAATACACACATACATATCATATTTGGGCAAAAGGCGGTTGTCACAAATAGCTTTTTGAACGATTTTAAGTTTGGTTTGCCAACATATAGTTCGAATATTCGAATGTGTTGTTGTTGCCAAAAGCCAAGCAATACAAGCCAAATATTCGAATTCGATAAATCGCTTATTATGCGGTTTAACAGTCGAAATCAAATTCAAACGCAAAAGACGCTTAAGCGCAATCTTTATCTTTGTATTTATCAATATATGTGTATGCAAAAATGAAGTAAATTGAACATTTTGGACTTTGTTTTATTTGTGTGTGTGTTCCGGTTTTACAGCTAAGATGAAGCTTTCGTAAATGTTATTAAAATTGCATGGCATAGAAGCGACGTTTCGGTTTCTTTTTTGTTTCTTTTTGTTTTTTCTTTAGTTGTAATGATTGTACAATTTGCTATATGATGTTATAAAAGAGGGACACTATTATTGGTAGTAGGGCGCTTATGAACCAAAGTGAAAAGGCACGCCAAATACAAACATATGCACTTTCAAATGTACATATGTATGTATGGATGTATGTATGTATGGATGTATGTTTGTATGGATGTATGTATGTATGGATGTATGTTTTGTATGTTTATATGCATGTATGAATGAATTGATGTTTGTACAAGTGCACACAAGTGCACTCATTCCCTACATATATGTTTACTTATACGCTCTCATTATTTTCACTTTCTGTTTAGCGTGTGCGTGAGTATTTAAGGCGGCAAAGAGAATTATTGACAGCGACCGTATTCCAATTCACTTTCCTTTCATTTTCTATTGCCTTTTTATTGTATTTAATTATTCGTACATATTTAAATGCTTATATATAAATATATATATACACATATATATATATATATATATATATATATATATATGTATGTACGTATTATTCGCTTTTGGCTATCTTTTTTAGTGTTCGTTTTAATGTTCTGCTTGCTTGCTTGCTTCAGATGATTACGTTGTTGTTTACATTTTACTTTACATATATATGTATGAATGTTAGTATGTCTCTAGTTTGTCCAATTAATAATGATTCTGTTGATTTTGTTGTTGCTCATTATGCTTGAATGCGTATTCAAATTTTGTGATTATGTGAGTGAGTGTATGCGCTGTTCAGTTGAATGCAAATAATGCAAGAACGTTTTCTCTTTGATTTTCTACATTTTAAAAACACAGGAACAAGTTTTAATATGCTTACAAATTATGAAAAAATAAAAACTAAAACCTAAAGAATTTTGTTTGATTGCTTTATGTGGAGGATAGTATGCAAATTATAATATGCATAACTGCCTTTTGTTTGTTTCATATGCAATGTATAAACTATAAATTTTATGAATAATGGTTATATGTAATTGGTTTTTAGCATATTTTTCATATTTTTGTTATTGGTTTACAAGTGACCAGATATAAGTGTAGTATGTATCTAAAGATAATTGATTGATTCTGAATGTTTCAAGAAGCACTTAAATTAGTTTTTAACAAACAAAATTTGATGACAATTCCATTAAAATAATAATAACAATAATGCAGTACATTTAAGGTCAGCTCAATGCTGTCTGTCTAGTACCATTTTATTGTACATGTAGTACACGTAGGTGTTGTGTTGTCATCATTAAATTTAAATATCCATGAGTGAAAAATACAAAATATTCAAAAAAAAAAAAAAAAAATAAATTTATATGAAATAATCATAGTGTTTTTTTTTTTTGTCGGGATTTGCATTGCGCAATGGCGGCTGCAAAAATATGAGGTTAGAGCCACTCTACATTTGCTAAATATGTTAAATGTAACGGTGTAACGGTTGTCAAATGTCAAAAAATGTAACAAGATGGAAAACTAAAAGTAAATAAAACATGTGACCAAAGTTATTCCAAAGTTTTAGTGTGGTAACAGTATTTATTGGGCGGTGGTTTCCTCACATACATATGTACATACATACATGTACGTAGTTGCATATGCACATTCGATAGAATTTCATATCGAAGAAGATTTGTATGTGCGTGTGTTTTATGTAACGTGTGTTATGTGTATGTATTAATGTGTGTGTTTGTGTGTGTGCACATGCGAGTGACAGTTTCTTATGTTCCAGTTTCCGCGTGTTCCATTGGAGTACTGGGCGTTCTGGTTGCAGATGTTCTTACTGCAGTTATTGAAGGTTTTAATACGTATATGTAAATGATATATTTATCTATACGTATGTATGTGTAGCGCACATAATGGCTGATATAAGTTGCAGTTAGTCTTTATATGAATATGCATATGGTAAATTATCTTTATACCATTTCGAAAAAGCTGATCAACTTAAATGAGGTGTCTGTAGTTTGCTGTACATCAACTACGTACATTGCTCTTGCTCTCTCTTTCTCCCTCGCTGTCTCTATCTCTTTCTAAATATAATCTGCAATTAAAAAAACAAAACAAAAAACAATATAAGATCATCATATTTTATAGATGTTTTTAACTGGAAATGCATTCGTATGTACCTATGATGTACATATGTATGTTGATTACAACCACGGCGGGGATATGTATATATAACATATATATATGTATAAAATACAAAACAAATGTTGTAAAACTCACCTTATATGTAAATATTTGGCTCTTGATGTGTTTTTTTTGTTTTTTTTTTGTTATTTATATATATATATATATATATATATATATATATATGGAAAATATTTGATTTGGATTTTGAACTCGCCGTCATCATCTGCTGCTGCTGTTGGTACTTCCGATGCATATATGTGTGTGGATTTGTGTTATTTTTTTGTTGTTTTTGTTTTGGTTTTTTTTGTGGTCAGTTTCCATAACGTGTAAGCTTATGTTAAATGCGTTAAAGAGCACATAAAAGAATGAACAATACATGCTTTTGTTTGTTTGTTTGTTTGGTTGCTTGCATGTCTCCACTCTGTGTGTGTTGTGTTGTTATCTTTTAAACTCCTCATAAATTTGGCATAGGCAACGTTTTGTTTTAACAAATTCAGTCCGCTCTCGCAGGCATCAAATCGAATCTAATCGAATACTTTTAAATTTGGAAGCTCATGTCGTCGTCGTCATCCTCCTCGATTAGATCGTCCACTTCGAAATCGGTTGGCGAAAATGTGTGCATACGCGTGCCGCACACATCATCATCAGCAATTGTTTGTTGTCTTGTTGTTGTTATTGTTGTTGCTATTGTGGCATTGGTGGTGTTTGTGTTGCTGGTCGCCACTATTGCTGCCGCGTTGCGCGCTCGCGAGGTGCAATTCTTGAGTACGACAGCGACAGGAATCAGCGGCTTGCTGTTTGCTTGTGTATTCGGCTTGCTAACAATAGCAGCAGCAATAGCACCATTATTGCCCCTGAAGATGCCAGCGGCGGCGGGGAGATTGGTGGTGGTCGTGGTGGTGCGGGCCACCGTGGTGACACCAGCATTTGGTGTCCCCGCGGCGCTCGGGTCATTGTAGCGCGGACGTTTATTTTGCAGCTTTGTTGCCCAGCATTCGGTGGCGCGGCGTCGAGCATTGGCACAAATGTTGTCGCCGCTGTTGCTAGTGTTGTTGTTGTTGTTGCTGCTGCGATTTGCAGTGGTAGTGTTGCTGTTGTTGTTCAATTTGATGACCTTTGGGTGTCCAAGGGTGAATTGATCGAGCAATGGATTGTACTGTACGATCTGTTCCACGCGGTGCCGAATGTTGGAGGGGCCAGTGTCAGCGCCGACCGGGCGGTTGGCATTTGTTGTATGGACGACGGTGTTGTTAACAATTTGTGAACCCTCATTGGACTCCTCGCCGGCCTGGTTGCGTTGCTTCTGTCGGAGATGCTGCAGCTCCTCGGCGGAACGTTGCTTACGGAACTCATGCACCAAGGGATAAATGTGTTGTATGGCGGATTCCACGTCATTAACGGTGGGAGCTAAATTTAATATATAAAACATACAAATATCTCATTAATGAAACCTATAAAAAAAATCATCCTGAATGAATTGATTTATCATAGTATATATGTGGGATGTGGGATATGGGGAATGGATAATGGGATATGGCTGATTAATTGACAGACGCACCTGTTACCGTTATGCTGCCCGTGGAGAAGATTTTGAGCGTGGCCTTTGGCTCGCGCATCTTGTACGTGACGCCCGGATGCAGCTCGGGCTCATAGCTGGCATTTTCGCGATGTCGCTCCGAGAAATTAACTATTTTGATTGCCCAGGGCATGCTACATGTGCCCAGCACATTGACGATGCGAAAATGCTGGAAATACGTCGGAAATCCCAGTTTGCCCAAACAGCGCGCATATCGACGGGCAGCGATCTTCGCCTGCGATGACCACAATTATAAAATTAACAAAAATTAGATAATTGTGTTGCCATGAGTAATTCGCACATCATACCTGTAACTCGGAGGTGGCGCCCGTACACGTGATCCTGCCCGATGACCAAATGGATGCAGTTGTATAGGGACGACGCAGCTTCATCGTGACCATACCATTCTCGCGCCTGTACTCCACATTGGAGCCTTTGAGCGCGATTTCGCGCAGCTTGAGATGACAGCGCACGCTGAACGAGCAGACCACATTATTGATGACAATGTCCAGCTCGGGCTCCGCATCTGGATCCGTGCCCTTCACTAGGGACAGCGGGACTTCCTGATGCTGCTCCTCCTGTTGCTGTTGCTCCACCTCCTGCTCGTCGTGCTCCTCCTGCACTTGTTTAAGTTGTTGCTGTTGTTTTTGTGTTTGCTGCTGGTTGTTGATTAACACCCTGTTGCCATTAGGAACTGTTGTTGTTGTTGCTGTTGTGTTTATGATTGTTGCTGTTGTTGCTGCTGCTGCTGTTGTTGTTGTTAGAAACTTGTTGGCTGGCGTGGCAAAGATCAGCGGCTTGCTGCCGCCATTGACCAACACCATGGTATCTCCATTCAGCAGCTTGCGTTGCCCAACACCGGCGTTCAGCTGCTGCACCTGCTGCAGTTTGCTAAACTGCGAAAAGTATCGCACACTTCCCGCAGCACTGGTCGATGGCGTTGCATTCGGAGTGTTGCTGCTGCTGCTGTTGCCACCACCGATGCTACTATTGCTCATAATGGCAGTGGCCATTACACCCACGCCCACACCCGCCGCCGCAGTGCCGCCCACCACAGAAGATTGGCGCGCAGCGAGATGGTAACTTGAGGCGGGCGTTAAATAAACGCGCTGCGCATTTGTCAGCACAGTGCCGGCAACGCCAACGACGGTGCCGCTGCTATTGGCCGCCTTGAGGCCTCCGTTCATATTGGCCGATGGGATGCTAACCATATCGTTTTGCATCAGGCGGCTGCAACCTCGCCCAAGAAACAAACCTTCCTTTCTTCCTTCGGTCTGCACTTGTGTATTAAGCACTATTTGCAATGTGCACTTTTCCTCTATTCTGTTGATAGTACTGAGTGGAAGATGATAAGAGTTTAGTATAGTTCTCCGCTTTTGATGCTTTAGTATGTGCTAATTTCACTAATACTTTTCCTGCTGGGTATTCATTTCTGCCCACTGCTGCGCTGCGGCTGCTTTCGTATAGCAGCGGCTGCGGCTGCGTCGGCAGCGCTGAAGGCGTTTAACTTTTGTTGTTGCTGATATTGTTGTTGTTGCTGATATTGTTGTTGTTCTTGCTGCTGTTTGCGCTGCAGCTGCCAAAAGTGTACGTTTAGATTGCAGCGTTTGCTGCTTCCTGTTGCCTGTGTTCTGTTTTTCTGCTTCGTCGGTCTGAAGCTTTATCTTGGTGTTCGTGAGACGTTGACGATTGTTTTAAATATCGTTTTCCGACTTTGCTTTTGATTAGTTAGTAGAGTGCTGTTTTTGTTTAATTTATAGTTTGATTTTCTTGTTATGTTATTCGCCTATTTTAGTCTACTTAAAGCGTAGCTTTTGCTTCTTCTTCTTTTGCGCTTACAACTCCTTATGCTAATGTACTAGTTTTGTTGTTGTTGTTGTTGTTGTTGGTTGTTGTATATAAGGCTAAAAGTGGTTTTTATTGTGTTCGCTATTTGGATGATGACCAAAATCAAATACTTCGCTCGTTATTTTTAAATTATGTTTTGATTTGTAGTTTTTGTTATTACTATAATAATTATTATTTCTAGTCTTCCGTTCTTTCTCCTTTGTTTGTTATTAGAATTTAGCTTGGAGTTTTGTTTTTGTTGTTGTTCCTTTTTAACAGTCTGAAAAAAGAAAAGAAAAAAAGACGAATATGAAAACAACATACATAAAATTCAATTAAATCTAACCAATCTATCTAATCTGTGCGATATGCAAATGTAGGCAGTGCGAGCGAGAGGTCGGTGACATTGTGTCTCTGTCTGCAGGACAATGGAGCAGTCGCGGCCATTAGCGCAGTCATAGCGGCGACAGAGCAGCTACAGAATTTACAGATCAGCTGCTTGTGAGTGTTGTTGAAAGTCGTTTCGTTTCCGTTTAAAGTGCAACCAAAGTCAAACTCAAAATGTGATTTTTTTTGTTTGCCAAAAAATAAATACATCTCTCACTCAAGTGTCATTTAGAAGATTTTGGTCTAAGAAGTTGATAATTTCACAGTTTGCCTTTTAGCACTAACATGAAAAGTTCGGAAGATGAGGAATATTTTAGCATTAACCTTGATTTCGCTTATTTACTTTTTTTTTTGTGATCGGATTACCTTTAAAATCATTACCGACAGTCAATTTAACAAAAACAAATTAAAGACTGCCTACAACATATTTTTTTTTAATTTCATTTCCTTGTGTGTGAAATGGAGGATTTTAAGTTGTATGGTCGGAAAGTTGGGGTTTAGCTTCTAGTAAAATATAAATCAATCGATCAATACACATCGCATCTGTAAAAGTGCTGTGTATTCTTGATTACGTACATATGCTTTGTTTGTACTTTGAACTTCTCAAATAAATGAACAAATGAAGTACGTACATATATACATCCATATGTATGCACCCTCAAGCAAAAGACCCCCACCCCCAACAAAAAAAAACCCTCAACAAGTGAGCTCGACAAACGGCTGTTGTTGGTAACTGAGCAAATGTTTTTTTTACAGAGAGACGTATGCTAACAGTAATAATAACAGCGACAAGCGATCCACTAGGATCCACTGCTCTAGTGCATCAGCAGCGAGAAAATAGAATCTCCATCAAATATTTAATAGTGCTTTAAAATGTACCAACTTATCACATTGTTCCCACTGTTTCACAGTTTGTGAAGGAAAATACTGTAGGAGAGCCACAATGAGTGAGATGAACGAAGCGTGACGTCAGACTGTGTTATTGTCTCAACACTAACAGCTATATGTTCAGAACAGAGCAGACGATCGCAAACCAAGAACAGGGCGCCAACATAAAATGTTAACGGATAAAATGTTAACAGAACCCAGTCCAGTTACACCACCTGTGTGTGTGCATGTGTATATGTATGTGCATTTGCATGGGCATGTGTATGTGTATGTATTTATGTATGCTGCTAGGCGAGGCCTGGCGTAGCGTCGATTTGTCGGTGCAACTATTAGGCCAAGGACGGCATGCGAAAAGTAGCACACGCGGCATCAAATGCGGCGCGATGTCAATTGAGCACAATGTCGTCGGAACAGCAAAAGCAACGACAATTTGCAGCAGCTGCAACAGCGATGCAGTTGTCATTTCATCCAAAATCAAATGCACTTACTCACGCACACACACACAGAGCAAGTATGACGCTGCAAGTGCAGCTAGCTGTACTATTTTTAGAGCGGGCGGCAGCAAGTGCAAATCACATCAAAAATTGCTATTGCAAATTAGTGCAAATTGTTAAATTTAAATATTTGTTGTGCTGTTGTTGCGGCAGGTAACAGCGGCAGCTATAATTGTAAAGAATATGACAACCAATTTAAGCACACATATGTACATTACATATTTACATAAAAATACATTAAAATAAAAAACAGACATATAATAAATACATTTCCACGTACATACACACACACATACATACATTTCAAGCAGATATGCTCTGTTGTCTGTTTTAAATTTTCATGAATTGTTATTTACATTTCCAATTAGCAAAGGCGAGTTCAATTTAATTGAAAATCATATTTTACATGTACATATTTTACGTAGTTACTTGCTTGATTGCAACAAACATCCATCACACACACACGCACACACACACACGAATACATACATACAGAAAGAGATAGGTTGCTTAATTTTATTCGACTATTTTTAACAGCAATCAGGGAAAACGTCAAGCATAATAAAGTGTTCGACTAACAGATACCCTACAGCTTGATTGATTTTCGATAGCATGTCATAATTTTAGTTTCAAAACTTTAATTAATACTCTAAGTACATATTTACAATATGCAATTTATGTATGTGAACAAAAAAAAAGCATAATACCTGTTTTTGACCATAAAACAGGGAATAAAAATAGCGATACAATGCACGAAACGAAAATAGGAAGCAATAAAACAAAAGAATTGCACAACAAACTGCAAATCAAATGACAAATGTGTGTGTTGTGCTAATTGCTCATTGCACATTCAATACAACACTATACAGAGAAAATATACACTGAGTAATGTACGGCAATTCCTTAACCAAGAAGGCCACGAAATGTAGAAACAATGGAAATACATTCAATTATGACACATCCCATCCAATTCAGTGCTGCTGCTGCTGCAGCTAATGCTTTGTAACGGTAACTTCCGCCTTCATTCATCCCCATGCAATAAACCACGTATGTACGTGTGTACAATTGCATATTTGTACCAGATAGTAAGAAATATTCCCATGTCCCAAACAGCTCAATTAATTTTCGTAAGGATCTTTGCAAACTTCATCATTCATCTGATTAACAGCGAAAAATACATAACATATATTTTCGTCCATCAGTTGGTCGAATTTTCTAAAATCTCATCGCATTACGCACTTATGTACCTGTATGTATGAGTGCATGTATTTATGTACATACATTCTAAGAGGAATGCTTTAAGGCAAATTGTAGGAATTTCGTCACCAATCAATCTGTAAGTCATTCTGACAGTCAGTCAGGACAAACGGTTCTCCTAATATGGATACAAATAATTAACACGTACAAACATGCCCATGTAGATAACGCAATGACCACATACATAGTTAGTGCATAAGCAATAACATTAATAACGACGAATAATAACGAATGTGCTGAATGCAAAATGCCAGTCAACGCACCGCAATGTATACAATACAAACATGTATATTTGTAAGTATGTACATTGTACCACAAAAGGTAAATTGCGCACGAAAAAATAAAAATAAAATAAGAATAAATAAAATAAAATGAACGTTGCTGAACTTTGAAATTCAGGTTCAAGGCTAAATGACAACTGTTTTCTAGCAATGGCAACAGAAATATATTCACACATACAAATGTATTTATGTGCACGTACACATATACATACATATGTCTGTCGTATACAGACTGTTTGACAGCCATGCAGAGTGTCTCTTGCTGTTGCCAAATAGCAACTGACAGCAATTTCGGCATTGTGGCCGTTTTGGGAGATGCAGTTTCGCCTGAGATCTTTCATTAAAATAATCACTGAATTAAACAATTATTACGGCTTTATTCTGGCAATTTTCTCCCAGCGAAATTATTGGCCAAAACTTAAAAAGAAACATTTGACTCGATGAAGCCGTTGTTTTCCATACACTTGACTTTATTCAAATAAAAACGAAGCTCAGTTTGTGAAATGCGTGTCTCTGCTTGTAGTTCTCGCTCGTGTGTGAGTGCCTGTGTGTGTGTTAGACTGTAATCCAACAACAACAGCACCACTTAGAACTGAGTCAGGTGCAGAGGCGTAACAGTGGCCTGAATGTTAACCGTTTACTGCATTACATTAACAGACGTTTAAATGTATACATTGAACTTTGTAGAACGAGTTTCAAATGACATGCTTCGCAGATCACAGTTAGTTTTATCTTTTAATTTTGTTTTGCCAATTTCTTGGTTTTTTTTTGCTGTATTATGTACCTGGATTGAATTGTTCCGATTGCGAATCGATGAGCAAAACGAAATGACAATTACAATTGCAAATGGGAATAATGATATAAATATATTACAAATTGCGCGTAACTACAGCAGCTAAGCTAAGGCATTAAACTTGAACTTAAACTTTTTATACAAATCGAAAAACTAATCTTCCAGTAAGTTCTAGTACAAGCCTAACCATCCTATCGAACACTATTTGATTTACAAATCTACGTATAAACATTTACATAAGTAGGCGGGACTCGAAGAAGATTGCGGCCGGGGTGCGCTTATACTTTATACTACTATAAAGAACGAGTGCCATGCGTCATCGACAGTTATTCGATTACTCAGTTTCCGAATCAGAGACGGCAAATACTGGGGTATTACGCACGAATGCAAGCTCTTTCTCTTTCTCTTGGCCATGACAAATCAAAGAGCGAAATTGAACTGCAATTGTTTAGATTTTGTCACTCGACTCTTGATGGTCCTTAATTAATGCTTGGTTTTTTTTTTAGAAATCTCGACCAACGAGACTGCAAGAAACCAAATCCAACAAGTAATTAATAACCACAAATAGATATTCATAAAGATCAAAGATTTATATCTGCAGGTAGTTTATAGGGAATCCTCTACTCTACAGGTGCCAACACAATATTGCGTAGTCCTTACATAGTTCTCCTACTTGCTCTCTTCTCTTTTGCTTGTGTAATGAAATCAATAGGTGTATCTGCATATACGTGGATATGTAGGTTTGCATGTGTGTGCAGCTAAAGATGGTCGCAGAAGCGAGATAGCGTCAACAGAGTCGCTGACTTTGCTGTCTGGCGGCAGGTCACTAACACATCCACACACATCCCATTTTGCAGAGAGCTGTTGCGGGACAGAAAGAGAGAGAGAGAGAGAGCTGTGTGAGTGCAGACAGACTGCACAGACTGCTTAGACAAACAGACGAAAACAGGAGTGCCTCAGTCGAGAAAAAGCGAAAGAAATAGACAAAGAAATACCCTATTCAGTCTGTGCCCGTTAGAAATTGTATCAAAATGAGTTCGAGACTAGATAAGCGGTTTTGCTTACCAAACATATTTATTCATACATACATACATACAAGAATACTCACAAGCATATAGGAACAAGCCTATTGCATACATTTGCAGGGTATAAGAACATAGACATAGACAACCCAAGGCTAGGCCGCTGACCTTGAAAGCAATTTCAGTGCGTGTGATGCGGGTTTGTATAAATTAAACAGTTTGTCCTCAAGTTGAACTTTAGCGAGAAACCCACTTAGGACGTGTTTCCGCAAAATTCCCTCGACTCGCAAATATATTTTTGTTTTTTTTATCTTATCACGCCTAAAGCTCTTTTTCCAAATGCGATGTCAAAATTCATTGAAGATTGAGGAATAAATATTCTTAAAAGATAGAAATTGCATGACACAATTCTGTCTGTAAGAAACAATAATGCCCACGATAATGACACGAGCCCAGTGAACTGTGTCACATAGGAAATTGTTTAGCAGCAAGGTAAACAGCTGATTTTCATGATCGGTGCCAACAATTTGGGAAACTGAAAATGGTTAGGATAAGGTACTTGAAGTACATATACATATGTAGGTAACTCATGTAGCCCAAAAATATAAGAACGTTAGTTAAATTCCAGCTGGAAAGGGAAAATATGATAACGACAAAGACAAAATAATCGAAAAAAAACAGGAAATATTAAAATTTCAGAAGCAAAAGAATCAGAAATTAGTAGAATTCGATTGTGCGACTGAGATTACAGCCATGCATATACCTTCTTTATCCGCGAGGAGGGCTAACAGAGTTTCTGTACTAGCTCGCTCATCAGCCTTGCAGTTCTCTTCAATGTCCTGGTGACCAGGCACCCATATCAGGCTGACAACATGCTGCCTAGCCATTTCGTATAGAGATTTGAGACAGTTTGTTACCGATATCAAATTCGACGATATCGCGATAATAGATGTGATTGTCGCTTGGATATCAATATATATGTTGACATTCCCTAGGGTCTTTGAGCCTCTTAAGGCAATTTAGTGCTAAAGGCAATTTAGTGCAGTGCGTCGGGAGACTGAAGGATAGCTTTATATTGAGTTGATCAGAGTAGAAACGTCCGCTTACGCGGTTGTCTAGCTTTGAGCCACCTGCGAAGATCACAGAATTTCTGGTGTTATGGTGTTACCGTGGGTCCATTCCTTCCCAGGGGGGTGTATGTGCTGAAGTTTGTTTTGAGTTATACTACTGGCACGCAATGGTCTGTTTTCGAAGGGATTTTTGTATTACCTTCTAGCATCTGAGCCCCTGAGATACAGAGTTCAGCCATGCGCTGAACTTTGTTAAGATGATTCTGAGTGGTTTGTTTTTTAAGAAAGGTAGCCCATATTATGACCCTGTACAAAAGTATTGGTCAGACAATATATGTATACAATCATCTTACAATATTTGAGGACATACCCCATTTGAGCCCATAGAATTTCCTACACGTTTATAAAGCGACGTGCCCAAAATGACAGTATTTTTAATTTACTAATCACTAGATCACAAAGAGTTTGGGGGTACTTTCCTCTGAAGATTATCGCAAAGAAGGGTAGAAGGGTGCGAACATTAGTATGTATTCATATGAAATCAACTCGGAGCTATTTGCAAGCGATTTGTGCTTTTGCTTTATAATTCTTTACGCCTCCTCTCTCTCTCTTTCTGTATCGATCATTTGCCGAAAAAGAGAACAAATTTTGAGCTGTTAATAGCTGTAACGACGACGACGACATTCGTTAATAAAAAAACGAATTGAATATTCGGACATGATCATTGGCACAACGGCGAGCAGCTTCGCAATTTTCTGTTATGCGGTTGCTGTTGCTGTCGTTACTCTCTCGCTGTCGGCCAACTGAGAGTCATACACTAGTTCGAGACGATGACATGGATCGATATTTCCGCTATCGAGCGCGCTTCTTCTCTGTATGTGTGTGTGTGTATGAAAATATGCCATAGCTTGACATGCTCTATTTAATATTTTTAAAATCAGTGCATATGCATATGTATGTAAATATAATTAAAATAATATGTACACGTAATCCTTAAATTGTAACCGAGACGATGTCACAATATCAATGTAATATTTGCATACATATGTATGTATGAATGCACCTAATTTAAATTTTAATGGGCCAAATTTATTGATGGAAGAATATGAAAAACAAAACCCGTATACAAGTACACATGACACATGTATGTGTGCATGCACATAAGAAGACGCCATATGTATGCATGGGATGATAAAGCAAAATACAAAGCAGAACTAGCGATTACATGTCCATGCATGCACAAATACAAGCAACACACATTTGGTGTATGCATGTTGAGAAGCGGAACAGCTACAGAAATTAGCGATAAGTGTAACTGTTTGTGTGACTGTGACAAGCACTCATATAAACACAGTGCGGACGACATCACAATTTGTATTTGACATATGCATGTGTACGTAACAGATTTGTCAAACGGAAGTTACATTTACACGTGTAAATAATAACAGAGATGGGGATGAATGGAGATAGAGGGAGGATGATCGGCGGCTGCAACGATGACAGGTGATAATAGACACACAGGAATAGATGCACTGCACACTGTTGACTATTTATTGTATTATACAACTGATGTTCTCTTTATGTGTACATATATGTATGCACACACACACATTCATATGTATGAGCACATGCATGTAAATATGTATCTGTGCAGCGAAACAAACAGCATAGCAAAATAAAAAAGAAGTCG
Source organism: Drosophila paracracens (assembly GCA_035044025.1). Taxonomy (NCBI): domain Eukaryota; kingdom Metazoa; phylum Arthropoda; class Insecta; order Diptera; family Drosophilidae; genus Drosophila; species Drosophila paracracens. The sequence continues at coordinate 1,372,602 of JAWNMN010000838.1, forward strand.
TAGTCGCAGCCCCACCTACATAAAAAAAAAAACTACTACACCACCATAAAAATTGACACACATGCATTTATGTACATGTGTATGTTTGATTAACGGAAGCAAATGTAGACTCAAACACACATGCACACACGTTCTCGCCTGCAAATATTCAGAGCGTACATATTTATATAGATGTGTATGTGTTTGTGAATAGTAAAGCTGTGTGTTTGTTTGTGTGTCTTGTGGATATGTCATTTAGAATAATTTCATACAAATTTTAAGATATCTAAAAAGAAGAAAAAAGAACAGAACCATAGCTACAGCAGACTGCTTTTATAATGAGCAACAGCAAAGGAAAAGATAATGAAAATGAGTATATGTGTGATGCATGTGTGAATGGGAGAGAGGAAACGTGAAATGAGATTTGCGGCGAAAAACTTGTTAGTATGATGAGTGGTGCCTGTCGCTGTCGCTATCGCTGTATAGCTACAATCACGCGCTACAAAGCTACAAAAGAGAGCTGCGGCGAATTGAGAATAAACGCCGACGACGACAGCGGCAGCGGTGGTTGACGGTCACAAACCGAAGTTCGTTGAAATTTCGAACGTATGAAAACATTCAGTCTGCCGCCAGCGCGGGCCCGAGCGTTTAGCTCGAAAACGCGGCAGAGGGCCCAGCGAAAAAATAGCTGGGTCAACGAGGTGACGGGCGGCGGCGGCGACGACAGCAGAGCAAGAGCAGACCGTAGTCGTCGTATGAGTTTGCCTCTTACGCTGTGTGGGTATAGGGGAATATGCATGTGTGTGTGTGTGTGCGCGCGACAATGCGATGTGCTCTGCTGCTGTTGTATATATCGTTTGCCTATTTTTTCCCCCATTATAAAATACGAAATTATTTGAGGAATGCGAATGCGGCGATGGCAGCAGCAGCGACACATACACACATATATGCATGTATGTACGTAGGCACATATACAAATGCTCAACTCACTGTAGCTGGGGCTTTTTTTCTTGTATAAAAATAGCCAACGTGCTGCTCTTGGGCAGGCAAAGCGGTCAATCTGACGTCACCTACATATGCATATACATCTACGTATGTATGTAGCAGAGGCAAAGATGAATCGGCAATCTTCTAGACAAATTTAATGCATATGCAGCACACTCCCCACAGCTGTAGCTGATGCTGAAGGAGGTTGAATGCCCTTGAAAAAACCTAAAGAATAAATAAAACAAACAAAAAAAACGATGCAACCCAGCAAAAATAAACCCGCAACAAACACATGCAGATCTCCAAGGGAAACTGATGTGATTGACCAACTGCCCATCACTCTTCTTCACTCTCTCTCTCTCTCTCTGACTCTTCCATCGCAAATATTTGCGTAGTTAAATATTGCTCACTTTTGTAAATTTCCCGTTTGGAGCAGCCAAGGGTAATAAATTCTTCGCCTGCTTAAGCACAAAGAGGACGAACACAGACAGAAAATTACATATACACGCATTTTTGTGAGTGTGAAAAAGCAGCGCGACGCACGTGCGGCAACACTGGCAAACAGCGAGAGCGCACCTTAATATATTTTGTAATTGTACGAAACGATTGGACGCGCTACAAAGCGACAACGACAAATGACGCGGCGCTCACATTTCTGAATTTGAGGCGAAATGGCGCATTTCGATTTCAATGCATTTTACTTTGCTTTGAATGTCCATGCATGTAATTTGTGGGCGCTGCGCCACATTTGATTTATTTATTTCAGCGGTAAGATATGTTCTTATGCTCAGGTCAACAAGGCTAATTGGCTAAGCACACACATATAAATATATATATATAAACGATTTCACACATGTGATGATGGCTGTCAGCCACAGTCGTTATGAAATACAAAAAAAAATAAAAATCGGCGACTAGCTGCTAGTGTAAAGAGCAAAAGACAGATAGAGAAAGAGAGCGAAGAGTGTAATTGCTTTTGTATTTCAATTGTTAAAGAGGCAATGAAAATTACGTTTATTTAACTTGAGTTTTTCATTAATTTTTTTTTAATATTCCGTACGCAGAAACGTGTAGTCTTCAGATACAAATTGTTGTTGTTGATCATTTTATATTTGAACGTATGATGTATGGATTGATTTCTACTAATTTTATTGGGGGTTTTTTTCATGGTACTTTTGTTGTCGGTGCTGCGGATTTTTCAATTAAAAAACTTACAAGCTAATTTACAAATTTGTTAGCCTACAGAGGAGTTACAACTATGTAGTATAAACTTAAACGGAAATTAAAAGAATAATGATAAATAATACAAATTTAGGAAAACAAAAAAAAAATCACCTTTTTTTTTAAGAGTAGGTCGCGCGTCGTTTTGTAATTTGCTTGCGCTACTCTCTTGGATTGAGCGCTGCTCTCAAATATGTTCGTGACGACGACTACTGCGCTGCTGCTGTTGCTCGGCGAACAGCCGTTTTTTTGCCTTTTCGCTCGCTCCACTGTGATTGCTGCTGGGGCGAGACAAAGCCGACCGACCAACCAACAATAGCGGGCAGAGGAATAATGTGTCGTTTACGAACTTTCCGTTACTTTTGCTTTTGTATTTGTACACTTTTCTTTTTTTTTATGTGTTGCGATGATTCTTACATACGTTTTCTATATGATTCCTGATATTTCAGTTTGTACAAGCAAAAAAACAACGATGACTAACTCTGTCTGTACGTATGTATTTTGCTTTACTTTGACTTTTGACGCTCTTGCTAAATTGGCATAATTGATATTAAATTGAATATGTATTAAAAAAGAAAAGAAAAAAGAACTGCGCCAGCAGATAATTAACAGAAGTGTGCTAGATAAAATACAAAATACTGGCAAAACGGCAAGCAAACTATGCGAAGACAATGAACAACAGCCACACATATATATACACAAACACACACATATGTATATACATATACATATGTATGTATGGAGCAGTAAGTTAGGTTAGGCTGACTGACTGGCTATGAGCGGCGAGTTCGCTGCGAACACAATGGCAAATGGCAAACGGAAAAATCAGTGAGTACACGGCGACGGCGGCGATAAACGGAATACGCGCACAGTGAGCAAGCAACGCGTAGCTCGGCGAAGGCGAAAACGGCGCGACGCGGCACACACACACACATGCAAACAGACAAACACACATGCATTCATCAGAGAGGTAGTCGACAACAAGGGCAACATTTGAGCGCAGCATATCGCGCATGCTAAAGTCGTCCGCTCTTTCTCTCAACACTTTCCACTCGCACGCACGTTTTCATTTCGTTGTTTTTCTTTTGGTTGCGGCGACTTATTGTTGTTGTTGGCCGCTGCGCAGCGCGACTTTTGTAGTTGGCGCTCTTGCTCAGCAGCAACGCAATAAAAGTTCAAAAACAGTTGAAGTATACCGCGACGCGAGTAAAAATCTTTCTTCATCGTCGTCGTGTTGTCTTCCGCGAATTTCAATTTCTTTTTCAATTGTATGAAAGAAACGCTAACGCTTTTTTCTCTTTGATTAGATATAATTATTTGTTCATATTCGTGGCAATTATATATATATAAATGCATATATATATATTAAAATATGTGATTTAGCCAACATAAATATTTAAATGTTTATTACTTGCACCCATATATATATATATATATATATATATATATGTGTAGCTATTAAATTTATGTTTATGTATGTGCCAAGTAATCGCCAAAAAATGTGAGTCGCTTCCGAGAACGTTTGTTTTCGTTTTCGTTTCAAGATTCATACATTTAATTTCATGTAATATTAACAACAACACAAGCATTTCATCGTTGTTGTTTTTGTGTGGCTGCTTGCAGTGTGCGCGCGGCAATGTGGAATTGCATATTTTTTTTTGGTTTTTTTTTGTCTTTTTTTGTTTGCTTGCTGCTCTGCCAGTAAGGGAAAAAACTGCCTGAAATTTGCATAAATTGTTTCCTTTAGCATTATACGTTGAACTAGTTCTTTATTTATTAATAATTATTGCGGCGTTAATTTCTTTAATTATCGTGATTTTGTTGTTTAAAATACTTATAAATTTGTACCAGAAGCAAAAAAAATTACCAAAAATATAAATTCTGAGAGCACTGTATGAGCACACACGTACGTCTTCACAGTCGCTCGGCTCTCTAACAACTGACAACCCTGAGTAAGCAGTGTGACCCAACGTAGCACATTGTAGATTGCGCGAGCGGTCACACTGCCAACAGATCGGTGTGACCACTGCATCTACATTGCAACAATCGAATCGAGTTTCAACTTTAAGAATTCATATCGAAACTACGACTTGCATAATTGCTCACCGAGCAGCGATGAACAATTTGGTACCGAAGTTTCAGAAGTTGAACATAATCACACTTGTACTTGTCACACTGTATTTGAATTTCTAACCGAAATAACAAAATTATATTTTGCAGACATAAATATATTCCACAAGCATAGGTATTTGGCCACGTACATTTTATGAAATATATAAATATATATATATATGTATATATGTATATTGAAGCCTACCGTCAATTGTGTGGAAGGCAATTGAGTTTAAGAAAACATTTAAAAATAAACAATCATAAATTCAAACGGCTACAAACGTGTTTTTATTGCTCCTTTCAGCATACTAACATAACAAATGATTTTGCAACGCTTTGTAGTGCATTGCCATAATTTATTTTAAGCAAGTCGGTGTGCCCGTATAATAAATGCAAACATACGGCTGCAGCTGCCTATCGCTGATGTCACAATATGTACAAAGATGATATGCTAAGTGATATCCCAGACAATTGATTATTTACATCAATTACTATTTTATATATATATATAACCATACAATATTGCTTAAATTAATTAAATATCAATACGGTATTTATTTTAAAAAAATACTGTGTTTGAGAATAGGCAAGGTAAAGATATTTAGCCGATTACAAGTATGGAAACAAAAACAGATAGCAAGACACATAGGATATCGATATATCGATAACAAACCATACCTTTATTTAATTTGTACGATAATTACATAGTATTATTAATGAGTATTTATTGCTGTTACTGCTTCTAAATGATTACTGCATTGGCATTCTTGCTACCGCTGCTGGTGCTTATGCCGCTTGCGCCACCGGCTGTAGCATTGATCAATCCCCAATCCCAACACTTCACCGATGAGCAATTCCATGAGGAGCTGGTGGTGCGACCGCTTGCCGGTGACCATGTAAACACATATTTCCAATTCACCACACGCTGGCACTATGGCACCCGCAACAATCGTAAGTAATGCAGCAGCTCACACACTACATACACACGCAAGCACATTGAAAACATGCTGGCTGTTAGTTTATCACACACAGCTGACGCCGCGCGTCATCGCCGAAGTTCTGCAAACGTACGATGTGAAGGAGCTGCATATTGGTCTGACCCAAGGCTTGTGGCGCTACGAGAGTTGGGGATATCCGATTGTGGAGGCAACTGGCGGCGCCGAAATGTGGGCCTGGTTTAGTGCACCAAATCTGAGTAGTGATGATGTGGACAAACAATGGATGCAACTGGCCAATGTGTTCTCGGGCGTGCTCTGTGTCTCCTTGAATTTCGTCGATAATACCAATACGATTGCGCCCAAGCACATATTCCGTCCACAATTTATGCACATGGCAAATCAAAGCCAACAATTTGTGCGCTACGCGACACTGCCTCGTGAAATTGTTTGCACGGAGAATTTGACGCCATGGAAGAAACTGTTGCCCTGCGGCAGTGCCTCGGGCTTGGCCACACTGCTCAACTCTGGCTATGTCCATAACACAAAATATCATTCGTTGGGCGTTAAGGTGCGCACCATGTGTGACACCGACGATCCCAACAATTGCATTGTGGAGCTAACCCAAACGGCCAATCTGGTGTACGATTTAAAGCTGCTCGAACAGAGCAGCACAGATTTTTCATTGCGTCGCCTGTTCGGCATGGGCCTCAATGGCAACTGTGAGCTGGCAAGCAGCAGCAAGATCTATGTGCAACGCAATGAGCGGGGTGAACACTTTCAATTGGTGCCGCCGCCACAGCGCGAAGTCACCAGTATACGTGGCGGCCATACCGTGATCTACGCCGTATACGATATGCAGGAACAGTTTGAAGGGCCAGGTGCACGGCTATTTAACATTGCCTGGGTGGGGCCGAAGGCCAGCAGCAGTAGCAGCAGCAGTGGCAGCAATAAGGAGTGGGCATCGTTGCCACCGCTATATGCTCATCGCTATCTGCTGGGCAACGGACAAAAGCGCGGACGCATTGCCACCGAAATAACCAATACACATTTCGACGCCCTGCCCGTCATCGTCATGGAGCTGGTGCCCTGGTATGTGTATGCCTATCTGCATACGTTGCGCATACGCAGCAAGCCGCATCAGCTGCACGATTACGGCGCCAAGGAGCTGAAGTTCAATCTGCTGCATTATGCGCCTGGCAAACAGCGTGAGCTGTCCACCCATCTTGAGATTGGATTTATGCTGCCCGCCCGCAGTAGCGCTCTGATTACCATTGAGGTGGACTATTTGCTGCTGAAATGGTTGGAGTATCCCCCGGATGCGAATCATGGTCATTATATTGGCGCTGCCGTCATTAGCAGTGAGCTGCCAACGGGTCGCAATTATACGGCCCTGCCGCTGGAGGGGCATCTATTCAGGGACTCGTACAATGCCTCGCGGCCGGCATATACGCTAACATTGCGCACTGAGGCGCTAATTGTGTCTCTGCCCACGCCCGACTTCAGCATGCCGTACAATGTGATCTGTTTGGCGTGCACCGTGGTGGCATTGGCCTTTGGGCCCATTCACAGTGTCGCCACAAAGCTGATCATTGTCGAGCGCCAGACGACTATACCGCGCAATATTCTGCGCAAACTCTTCCACAAGCTAACCAATCGTGCGGCAAAGCCAACTCCATCTGCTGTACCCGATCCGAATCAGCAGCAGGCAGCGAATCAGGACGAGGAGACGGACGATAAGCAGCAGGAAGCAGCAGAAAAGCAACCGTCTTGCAATGCGCCGACGCACATGTGATAAACGAAGAAAGACACTCAGACAGCAGAGATGATATACTCGTAGGCAGCACCTCATTTTTGGTAGCTGTACTGAAAAGAACAAAAAACATATTCCAAAGTACAATAGTCGTTTGGCATGTCCTAAATAAATAAAACGCTCGCACGTTCATGTCCACAATAAATGTGTTATTTATCATACAATAAGCCGCCAAATTTCATCTACAATGCAAGGGACGAGACTTGCGGCAATCCTTTTCCGTTTTGGCTTTGAAGGGGCGTTCAGTCTGTGAGCCAGATATTAGCTAAAATATCTAAAGTACAGATTTGTATTTTTTATAAAACCAAATTTTTGTTTTCTTATAATTAAGTTCACCAAATTAGATTATATTGTGTCCAACTTTGTGTATTTTACAGATTCTGGTTCACAAACCGTATACCAAAGCAACAATTTAATTTTTAACCAAAGGAATTAATTAAACAATGCGCACTTAACTTTAAGATTGCAAAATCCAAATAAAAATTCGAATAATTTGTTTGATTTTTAATAGTAGATTTGATTTGACTTGATCTAATGCAGCGGAAAGTATAGATTTCTCCGATTGCCGGGTGCAAGACGCAAATTTGGGCACGTAAATCGATCTTTCAGATATGTGATTAATAATCTATAATGTATCCAAAATTGTTGATCAAATCACAAGTCACTCCATTCACAACATCAATAAATTCTGAATTTGTGGTACGCACAGTTTCCCCACAAAAAAAAGAAGTGAAATTAGACAGCTCGTTGCTTTATTGAATGCATTTTGCTTTTGTTTTGATCTTCATTTACATATGTAAGTATTTTAAATAATAATCGTATCTGTTACTTAGCATTAGTACTTCGCACACATTCTGCTTAAAGCGTAAAATACTCAAAATGTTGCAATTTTGAGCAAATGCATTTAAAATGATTTTGGGCTCTGTCCGTGTCCGTGAAGGGAGAGAGAGGGAGAGAGAGAGAGACAAACGTATTTGGTTTTTTTTTTTTTTTTTTTGGCAGGAATATACAGTAAGGAATTAGAAGTGGGTACGATTAACGCATTTAACAAGTATAACGTTTTTTTTAGAATGTGTGCGATTTGCTATTTTTTTCTTTTTCTTTTCCATTTTTTTTTTATTTTTTTAAATACAGTTTCAATTGATATAAATGCTATCGATGGCGATATATGTATAGTATTTATATAGTATATCGAGCATCGCTTAGTTCTTGCAGCTTACAATTACAACTAGAGTAGAGTAGAGTAGAGTAATGTAGAATAGGGTAGAGTAGAGTTCAGTGAGCGCCACAATGCTTTTGAGACAAGACAGCAGAGAGCAGCCACATAACACACTCGTCACCCACACATACAAAGCCTTGGCTGTGTTGTTAAATAGTTTGAGTTTTTGTTTGTTGTTTGTTTGTTGTGAATGGAATATTTGATCATTATATACTACTTAAATCTTGTTTATTCTCATATTTCTTATGCTTGCATGCAGCATGCAAATTGTAAACTGTATATTGTGAATTTGTATTTTAAAGACAATCACTAATTAGTGCCACCTTTTACAATCGGTTCAAGTCAAAATCTTACTTCACAAAAAAAAAAATTAAATAAATAAGCGAAAGCACATTAAAAACCAGTACGGAAATTAAATCGTATATATATATATATATATATGGGGGTAGGTTGGTAGGTAGTAGAAAGTATTAATTAAATGTATATATGTACGCATGTGTATGGTAGAGTTATGTGCCTAATGGACGCGTCTCGACGCTCGGCTCAATTACAATAATACAAATACAAACTAAGGCTAAAAGTTTTTCGGAGTATATTATTATCCTTCGAAAATTTCGCACACACGCATCTTTCGCAAACGCCACAAGACTGAAACAGCGTGGGGGAAATGGACAGAAAGAGAGGAGACAGATGGATACAACGGGGAAGAGAGAGGGGCAGTAACGAAAGAGCGAGAAGGAACATTGGGTGGTGCGTGTGTGTTTGGTTTTTGATATATTTTTTTCTTCGTTTTTTTCTGTTATCCTTGCTATTTTAAACGCTGCTAGCATATTTTAAATCGATGCCATCGAGTATTCACTGTGGCGGCTGATTACCATAGTAGCCATATGCGCCTGATGGCGGGGGTCCTTGTGGCGCGCCCGGTGGTGGCATCTGTGCACCGCCCGGCGCCGGCCTATAGCCCTGATAGCCTTGCGACGGCGGATACTGAGCATAGCCACCAGCCTGTGGAGGCTGATGGTAGCCATGACCCGGATAGGCGCTGCCCGGCGGCGGCGGCCCATAGCCTTGTGGCGGCGGTGGCGGTGGTCCTCCATACGGCTGTGCACCAGGCGCTGGCTGATATTGATTTGGTGCCATTGGTGGCGTTGCACCATTTGGTTGTGATGGCGCACTCGAATTCGGTGGTCCCCCGGTCGGTGGTCCGCCCTGTTGTGGTGGTGGCCCGCCTTGTGGCTGTTGTTGTTGTTGCTGCTGCTGTTGCTGCTGTGGTGTTCCGTACCCAGCTACGCTGGTGGGTGGCGTTGAGTATGTCGGCTGCTGTTGTGTGGACAACGGCGATACACCAGACACAACGGCGCTCAGCTGCTGACCCGGCTGTCCTTGTTGTTGTTGCTGCAGCGGCTTTAAAGCGAGAGGGAGACAGAGAGAGATTAACAGTGTGTCTTGACTTGTTTTTACACCCCCGGTTAGGATACGATGGTTGTCAACTGCACCATTGGCAAACACTTGGCGTTATGATATCCTTGATTTGGATTCTGCTCAAAAGAAATGAGTTCAACCAGTTGCTTTAATGAATTTCAAAATCAAAGTTAATCCTAATTCAGTGCACTGCAATTGAGATCGGTTAGAAAGGACCTTCCCTCAACGCTGCAGCTTTTGCGGAAATCATTATCGGTGGTCTTAAACCCTGCACTCATATCCCAAAGGGGTAACCTCCAAGTACAACTTACAACTTATACAACATACTTGATATATTCTTGAGCCGAATGGTGACTGCCCCGATATCTAACCTTAACAAACGAGTCGGACATCGACATCGGTCGACTTTATTATATATCTTCCATATGGGCAGTTGGTTCGGTTTTTTCAGCAGGCATGTCCCCTCAGCCGTTCTCCCTTTTTTTTTCTTCTTTCTTTGCGTGTTATTTTACATACCTGCTGTTGTTGCTGCTGCTGCTGTTGTTGTTGTTGCGGCGCATATTGGGGTTGCTGCTGGGCAGCACCCGCTCCGGGCGCCTGCTGATTTGGCGGCACACCGCTGACTGAGGTTGGCGGCGGCGGCGTAGATTGTGGCGTGTTGGGTCCATTTGGATTGCCCGATTGCTGATTGGGCACCGACTGCTGCTGTTGCTGCTGGGGAGGCGGTGGTGTCTGGCTGGGAGCTGTGCTATAGCTGGCCGGCGGTGGTGGCGGTCCAGCATTTGCGCCCGCCACGCTAACCTGCTGAGCATTTGGTGGACAGGGCACCGGTTGGCCTGGATAGCTGCCAGGTGGTGCGCTGCCAGCCTGCTGGTACGCCTGGTAAGGCGACTGTCCTTGGCTCGACGGCGGCGGTGGTCCATAGTTGCCAGGCGGTGTACCGGACGCACCAGACTGTTGCCCGTACTGATTAGGCGGATAGCCAGCATAGCCCATGGGTGGCGGTCCGGGCGCCACTGCCCCAGAATTTTGAGGTGGTGGCGGCCCATACTGATTGGGCAGCACACTTTGCGGTGGTCCAGGCGGTCCCGGTGGTCCTGCCTGTCCGCCAGCTGTTGGTGGTGGCCCGTACATTTGTCCTGGCGGCGGTGGAGGTTGCTGCCCAGGCGCTACTTGCTGGCCGGGTGGTGGTGGCGGGTATGCACCTGGAGGTGGCGCCTGCTGCTGCTGACTGCCGCCAGCCGCACCGCCAGCATTAGGATTTGGTTGATAGGCATGTACGACGCCCTGTCCGCCCGCTGCCGTTGATGTTGGCGGCATGCCGGCATGATGATACGCAGCCTGAGCATTTGGCGGCGGTGGTCCATAGCCCTGGCCAGGTGGCCCATACGGATACGCATTCTGTGGCTGGTATTGCGGCTGAGACTGCGGCGGATAGCCGGGATAATGGCCGTGTTGCTGCTGCTGTTGCTGCTGCTGATAGCTGACGCGGTACTGTGCCTGTGGAGGCGGCACTGATCCCGGAACCTGTTGCGGCTGCTGTTGCTGGTTTGGCGGCTGCTGCTGTTGTTGTTGGGATGGCGGTGCCTGACTCTGTCCGGGAGGTAGCGGTCCATTGTTTGGCCGCTGCTGTTGATCTGCAAAAAAGAAAACAAACAAAGGAGTGCGTTTGTTATAACAGGCAGAAATAAAAGGAGAAAAATAGTTGCAGACGCTGTGTGTTTTTTGCTCTCATTGTACACTTTACACTTACTGGGCGCTGCGTTGGCGACGACTTGGGCCTGGCCAGCGCCGGCCTGAACGTTGCGGTACGCGGCCTGTGGCTGTGGGCCGGCTTGGCTAACTTGCGGCGACTGCTGCAACGACTGGCCTGGCTGTTGTTGTTGCTGCTGCTGTTGCTGAGATTGCTGTTGAGCGTTTGGCGGCATTCCCGGATGTGTATTCTGTTGCTGTTGTCCTGGATAGGGTGGCATTTGTACGGGACCAATGGAAGCGTCGCCGGCATGCTGCATCATCTGTGACTGAATGACACTGCCAGGCGGCCCCGGCGGACCCGGCGTGCCCTGTTGACCCTGTACTTGCTGTTGTTGTCCAGGCGGCGGTACACCCGTCATACCATGCGGTGTCGGTGGTTGGTTGCCCTGTTGCATAGCCTGCGTTTGCAATAAATGCGGCGGCTGCGAAATGTAAGTAAGTGTTGTGTTAATTGTGTTAGCATTGAATACTTAACTAGTGTCGTGATGTCGTTTGGCCCGCTTACCGGCAGAATTTGGGCAATGTTCATTTGGGGATCAGCCAGTTGGGCCAGATATACTAGATTCCTGTGTAGTGCCACATGGTAGCTCATGCACTCCTGTGCCTTGCCGATGTTTTGAAAGTCCTGTATGGCCTGGATTAGCCCGCAATTCTCGTCCAGCATCTTTTGTATCTGTGCCGAGTTCACCTGCTGCGCTGGGACGCCGCCACGCTGGGCATTCGGATTGGGTGGTGTGCCCATCATGACGCCGACGCCACCGACCGGATTGCCAACTGGGCCGGGACCAACACGCATCGCACCCATCGGTCCCATAGGCCCAACATTAACGCCACCTGGCGGCCCTTGTCCAGTGCCAGGCGGCTGTTGTTGTTGCTGCTGCTGCTGTTGTTGCTGCGACGGCGCTTGCGGCGGCGGCAACTGCACAGATCCCGGTGGATGCTGAGCCGGCGGCTGCTGCAGCGGTGGTTGCGGCGAATAAACTGCAGACATTTTACTGGCTGCAGCCTTCTTCTTCCGCTTGGGAGTTTTCTCCTGTTTTTCCACAATTTTAGCGGTTATTATAAAACGGGTTGTGAAAGAAAATCCAAATCAATGCTGCCGCTTCCTCTCCCCACACGAACTCGTACTCGCAATCACAATCGCACTCGCTAGCTCGATGTGGAGTATGCTGAATTGTCTTTAAACAACAACAAAAAGTCTAAGATTCGAGCTTACAATGCGCTGCTGTTTTCACATTCGCATTCAACGTATTAAAACACGTATAACACACACACAAACATATATATATTTATACATATATAATAATATATTTATATATATATATAAACATATATATAATATATATATATATATATAATTAAAAAGGGCTTTATCGTTCTGCGTGCCACAATCAATGGGAACGCATTCGAAGTGTACCGCCAAATAACTTAGTTTTAACAGAACTTTTGCAATTAATATACTTTTGGCAAAAAGTCTACATAATTTTTCTTTTTCTTTCCACTTTTGCGAATTGTAAAGAACGTCAACGACGCTTTAAACGATTACAGCGGCCGGGCGATTATAAGTTATCGATGCCTCAAATTGTGCTTACACGCTCAGACCTTGCATGAAGGAGCGTGGTTCGCAGCTCTTCTGGTATTTAGAGTGCTCATACATGAGAAACAATTCAATTCACTTAAGGAAATTAACATTTGTTTTTTAAAAGATTGACGGCATTATATACTATACTAAATATATATTAAACATTAACCCTAACCCTTGCATGATGATTGGTCGTATCCCAATATGACGTATTTTTAGATAACTCATATATTTAAAAAAAAAGGCAATTGCACATTTTATGCTGAGAAAAAAAAAGAGATTAATTAATATCGCAATGCAATTTATTGTTTTAAGTAAATATTTAATTTCTGCAGTTAGTTCTACCGATGGTATTGACAACCGGCAAAAAGGAACAAGGCTACATAATGTATATCGATAGGAAAACACGATAACAATACCACGCTCACGGCGACAATCTCTCTTTTATTTTTCACAATTTATTTTTTGGACTGGCTTTTGGCCAAATTGATCAAAGGAGTGTGTGTGTGTGTGTGTGTGTATGTATGTATGTGTGTAATATGCAAGTGTGAGTGTGCGATTTATTAAACAAAAACCCAGAGATTACTCAATATCAAAGTGCAATGTTTAGTTGACGCGACATCCTATTGAGTTTCTTGAGCAGACATTGGTGGAAAGTTAACTGAGTGCAACAATTTATTTTACTCTTAGCACTGGTGCTTATTAAACACATGCAAAGGGAGTTCTCAGCTCTGCCAGCAGCGCCGGAAACAGCAACAGCAGCGGACCCAGCAACAATAAAAACAACACACCAGCAAAATGAGAAGTGCAACGGAGTTGTAAAAAGTATAACAAATATTCACGTCAAGTACATAAATGTGTACATATGTGAATGTGTTCAAACATAAACAAAAGCATTATATATGACATCCTTTCATAGGATCCGGCTTTACAATTGTGTTTAATATCGATTTTATATCCCTGCGCGCCTCTTGCTAATTGAGTGTATGTGTTTGTGTGTGTGCAAAGGTATCAAAAAAGCAATAATTGTGTGATATCGATAACGATACCGCAAAATACAGCACGAAACCAATACAAACAAAACAATTTGAGCGCGTTGTCAAAAGCACAATAGCAATAAAAAGTTGGTAGCCTGACAGCCGGCACATTGTATTTGGCTTTTGCGTGACTCTGCAGTCATTTTACATTTTTTTGTTGTTTTCTTTGGTTATTTTTTGTTTCTTGTTTCACATATATATAGTTTTCTACATTGCTAACTATAACACCTTTAACAAAAGTGACGAACTACGCGGACACCGATAACGTAGCCGCAGCTAAAGTGGAATTTGTAGGCAGTTTGGTAAGAAGATAACTTCTTACCGATGATTTCGTTGTTGCAAATGAAATTCCATGCGCTGCTCCTGCTGCTGTCAAAAGTCTGGACATGCATCTGTTTTATGTTCAATCGCCAAGTGCGTGCTGTAAGTAAAAAAAAACTGAAAGAAAAAAATTCGAAAAATAATTGAAATAGACTGATTTGTCTTAGAGCGCTGGTTACCCTACCCCTCCCCCTAACATACCCCTCATACCCAACCAAGAGATAGAGCTAGAGAACATTTTTCGTGGTAGTGCTGCGCTATCACACATTAGCACCGATTAAATAACATGCATAAACGACACCCATTGGTCAAGGCTGCGATAAGCAATAGCTACAACTCACATCCCCCCTCCTCCGTTCCCTCCCTTTATTCACCATCTCCGTCATCCACTAGCGTAAGATCCGCGTTCAATCCTTTATCATATCGACTATATTCATTCAGCGACTAGTCCGCCAGTTTTCAACATCTCTCGCTCGCTCTTAAACTCTCTCTCTCCTCTCTCTCTCTGCTCAGTGTGCATTATGAAACTGCAGTTCGGGATTCGAACATTTATTTCGAACTCAAAACTCACTCATGTCTCTAATGAAACTAATAATCACTTTGCCTTCATTTTAGTTTTTTATCAGCCGCTCAAAAATAGAATCAAGAAAATGCAAAAACAATTGTGAATTTAAACCATTTGAATGTATGTATAAATTAACTATCTTAGTTTATCCAGTATCAGCCGGTTAAATATGAACAGTTCCCACTGTCACCAGTATCACGACATCGGCTCAGCCTGGTGCAGCGAAAAACATTAGTGCTGGATCTGGACGAAACGCTGATACACTCACATCACAATGCTATGCCAAGGAATACGGTTAAGCCCGGCACGCCGCACGATTTCACAGTCAAGGTGACCATCGACAGGCATCCAGTGCGGTTCTTCGTGCACAAGAGACCGCATGTGGATTACTTTTTGGATGTGGTGAGTGCTGGATATCCTCCTCCATTGTATTTGATGGCTCAAGTGTTGATCGTTGACACTTAACTTAATTGCACAATCATTCAATCATGCTTTTTACTGACAGGTATCGCAATGGTATGACCTGGTCGTTTTCACGGCCAGCATGGAAATCTATGGCGCTGCTGTGGCCGACAAGCTGGACAATGGCCGCAATATATTGCGTCGTCGCTACTACAGACAACACTGCACGCCCGACTATGGCTCCTATACCAAAGATTTGTCAGCCATCTGCAGTGATTTGAACAGGGTTAGTTCAGTTCAGTTCGCCGCAATGTTCTGTAAATTCACGTACATTTACAGTGGCTCAAGTAAATAATATAATTGCCTACCATAAACTAATTATACTTTATTTTTAAAAAATTCCAAAGACCGATCGTAGGTACTTATATTAACCACTAAAATGAATATATGACCCCAATAAACTGGGGTTTCCCCACCTGCTAAGTAGGGTTATGTAAAAAAGTACCCTATTTTTTGGTCAATGCTTATTTCGACCAGTCTTAAAAAAGTAATATATTTGGCGTATAAGAACTTAAATAAGGATGTTAATACTTGGTATGATATCCTTTAGCCTTAACAACTTCCCTTAACATATAATTCATGAAAGATACCAGCTTTCGGGTAGTTTTTGGGCTGATTCTGCTCCACTCATCCCGCAGAGCATTTTTGAGATCCTCTTTGCTGGATAAAATCTGGAGACTGGGCAGGTGGAATTATCTTGGCCTTATGCTTGGGATCGTTGTCCTGGTAGAACCGGAAAGTACGTCGGATTCCTAGCTTCTCGGCACTTTAGAGTAAACTTTCCTTTAGTATGTTGAGGTACACATTCTTTTCCATTGTTGTCTCAATAAACACCAAATTCCCGAATCCGGCTGCCGAGATACATGCTCATACCATGTCACTTCCTCCGCATTGCTTGACTGTTGCCTTTACGTGTTTGGGATTTAGCTCAGTATAGGACTGTCGCCAAACATAATTCCGTCCGTTAGAGCCAAAAATGTTGAATTTGGACTCATATGCAAATATTACTGTGTTGCAGAACTCCCAATCCTTGTCCAAGTGGGATTTGGCGAACGTCATCCTAGTCTCTATTTTGTGCGCTTATAAAGGGCTTCTTCCGTGGTACTCGGGCATTGAATTCATGGTTGTGGAGAACCTAGTGTAAAGTTTCCACACAGCACTTTTCCCCCATTTCATCCTGCACCTGTTGAGTCATTTTTGGAGTCGATAGCTTGGGATTTTCGCTTATTTTCCTGACGATCCTCCGCTCGTCCGCTTCGGTGGAAATCTTGTTTGGTGCCATTCTGACCTTGCCCTCAATCCGATTTGCGTCGACGAATCTCCAAATAATGTTATACACTGTTGAGTTGCTCAGATTGACCATTTCAGCTAATTGGCGATGTGGATATCCGTTTTTGAAGTGTTCCAGGATGAGTTTCCGTTGGCTTGTTGCGCCCTAGATGCAGAATATAACTAAACTGACTACGGAGGCTTTATCTATTTATACTATTTATGTTATTATATTATTTATATATTCAACTTGAGGTCAAAAATGCGGGTTTTATGGCACCCAGGTGTCCATAATGTACCTGGTCGAAATAAGCATTGACCAAAAAATAGACCCCAGTTTATTGGGGTCATATATTCATTTTGGTGGTTAATATAAGTACCTATGATCTGTCTTTGGAATTTTTGAAAATAAAGTATAATTAGTTAGCTAGTAATTAGTTAGTAGCATGGCAGGCAATTACATTATTTACTTGACACTGGTCGCATTGAGCTGTGAGCCACAGTATATTGAATCTTTCATTTATAATTGATGTATCCATAGATATTTATTATTGACAATTCGCCGGGTGCATATCGCTGTTTTCCAAACAATGCAATACCCATTAAAAGTTGGTTCTCCGACCCGATGGACACCGCACTGCTATCATTGCTGCCCTTCCTGGACGCTTTGCGTTTCACCAACGATGTGCGTTCCGTATTATCACGAAATCTTCACCTGCATCGTCTTTGGTAGCAGGTGTGACGTGATCAATCGCATCTCATGCAAAAAGCAATAGGCGTTCGAAAGTTACTCTTACAAATACATTTAATGATTACAACAATTGCAAAACAAACAAACAAATCATAACAAAATTAATGGTGGTGCTGTGACACATAAACGAATTTTGTTCAGTACGATTATGTTAAGTAATAGACAAAATGAAAGTTACAGAGGTTTTTTTCTTTATCGTATTACAATTAAATCATACAAAGTTTTAATACTTATGTACTATTTTTTTTGTATCAATATTATAGCTATTATTATTATTACTATGTTAATGCAAAAATGAAAAAAACCATTCGGACACTAAAATGTCAAGTTTATATATCATGAACATGTAAGCTAAGACAACTGTAATACACATACACAATTACATATATATATAAACATTATATATATTTATGTTAGGTATAGTTTGTTGTAATTATATTATAATTATTATTAAAAAAAAGGGGAAAAATTTGTTTTCTATATTTACAAAACGTTCTATATACTTTTATAACTAGTTTTACTGCAATACTGAATATTAGAGAAAATGCATATACACACATACACATTTTGTATTGGTCTTGTACAAATCAGCTTAAATCTTCATAGTTTTGAAAAGAAAAAACACCATAAAACGCAAACTAAATTTTGTATGAACTAAGTATGTACTTGTTATAAAAAAGAGAGGGATTATGTTAACTCTTAAGATTATCCTGCGTGCAGGCCAAGACGCTGAGGGCGTATTATATTATATTTGTATTTAAACTTTTAATAAGACAATGATAACTATTAAAACATTAACAAAAGCATTATCCTTGTAATTTGGAGGCATAGCAAGTATATAGAAATATGCACGGTAGAGCCGTTGCAGAAATGCATGCATTAAATCCATAGGTTTTCCAAAAATCCCAATACAATTTAAAATAAAGTAAAATGGAAACATTGGAAAGAAATGAACGCCAAATCACTATACATACATACACATAATATATTACAATTAATGATAATGATGACAAACGTTAACTGACAAATCGTAGCAATTTTCTATAGCAAAAAATAAAGTAAACTGTTCGCAATGCAACAATTTTCATTGGCTGATTAAAATTTAAAAGAAAGAAACCAATCGCTTCCATAGTTATTTATTAACAATGTTTTTAAATGCTTACCAACCAACGGCAAGACAACATCCACTGCTTTTGCCAATTGAATTTTGTTTTGTTTTGTATTGTATTGTATTGTAAATGTATTTGTTTATTTATTAAATATGTATGCGATGTTGTTAGTTGTAAGTAGAGTGTAACTTAAAAAGAATTTGTTAACAAAAATAATATATCGTAAATTAAATAAAATGAAAAGGGGAACACAAAACAAAATGACAAAGTAAAATTTCAAACTAAACGTTTTTTCACTTCCAAATTAAACGGATACTATGGCTACGATTTTAGATCCTTCGATTTAAATATTTAAAACGTAGTTAATGCTCAGCATAGATGACAAGATGACGCCTAACGTCTCGATTTCAACAAAATGTATGACGAAATGTTGTCCAAAAGGGGAAATTCCTCATAATCGGCACAGTCATGGTGTCATTTTATGTCAGATCTGAAGTGGGTTGACATGATGAAGATTCCCAGACCCAGGGAAGACCTCCCACAATAAGAAACGAAATGTCTGTCTATTGTCCTTTCGTCTACCACATTGTGTATATTTAAATGATAAATATATATATATTTTTTTTATTTGAAAGAATTGCATTACATTTATAAATTTTGTCCTTATACGTTATTGATTATATCCTAACCAGAAAAAAGTTGATGTATATAAAGACTGGACTTTTTGTTCTATATATTTGCAAATATAATACCCCATAAACACTTTTAAAAGTGTGCGGGGCATTCGAATAGTGGCATGCAGATATGATCGAAAAAAAAATCGAATATAAATCGATAACAGAAATCGCCCATTGCAACATTAAAGTTGCAAATTTTTTTTTTTTTTTTATACTTTGAGGTTAACGTTACAATAAAGAACAGCGGCAAGTGCACATCACATACATACTCAAAATTTACGCAACATTTGTGCCATCTGCAGTGGCAATATAGATACAAAGTTAGAGAGAGTGAGAGTGAGAGCGGAAGAGCGAGAGACTGTTCGTACACATGGCAACCGCAGCAGGAAAAGTTGGAAAATCAGTTCACCGCATTTTTGTGGGAAATCTGCCTTGGACGGTGGGTCATCAGGAGTTGCGTGGCTATTTTAAAGAATTTGGTCGGGTACTCAACGCCAACGTAATCTTTGATAGGAAAACCGGCTGCTCCAAGGGCTACGGCTTTGTCAGCTTCAACAGTTTGCAGGCCCTCGAAAAGATTGAAAACGAACAGAAGCACATACTGGAGGGCAATTACTTGAATATACAAAAGTCCTAATTCCAATTCAGATTGAAAAACCAATCACACCCACGCATATATACACACATACACACACTCACACATACACACTCATACACGCAGAAGACAAAAGTAAAGCCATTTTAAGTTTAGTTATTGCAGTTGCATTTAGTTAATAATGTTGGATAGTGATTTGGACATTGACGATGATAATGATGAGGAGGAGGATCATCAGGAGCAGCAGGAGTATGAAAAACGTTTTGCAATGACAGCGGCGCATGTAATGCGCAAGGCAAATGTTTATGATGCCAGTGATTTGCTTGAATTGTACGCACTATACAAACAGGCAACGGAGGGCGTTTGTTGCACGCCACGCCCCGCATTCATACAAATGAAGGCGCGTAGCAAATGGAATGCGTGGAAAGAGCTGGGCGATATGAGCAGAACAGATGCCAAGAGCGCTTACATTGAGAAAGTTCTGAAACTTGATCCCAATTGCCTGGACAACAATGACAATAAAGCGAGTGGCGACAGCGGTGGCAGACTGAGTGGTTGGGTGGTGCACTCGATTGAATCGATGCCAGTCGAGGCCAGCAAGCTGGAGCATCAGAAAACAGTGTTTGATCATGTCAAGGAGAACAATTTGCAGCGCTTGCGTGAACAATTGCAGCCCAGTGACCTGATGTCATTGGATGAGCAGGGCATGGCATTGTTGCATTGGGCAACTGATCGTAATGCCATCGAGATCATTGAGTATTTAGTTGAAAGCGGCGCCGATGTGGACCAATGCGATGCGGAGGAACAGACGCCATTGCACTATGCCGCCAGTTGTGGCCATGCAGAGGCATTGCACTGTTTGTTATCGCTAAAAGCGGACATGGAGCTGCGCGATGCTGATGGCCAGACGTGCATCGATGTGGCCGATGATGAGCAGATTTGTGCTACGCTGCGAGCGGAGCTCGAGTTGCGCAAGGCTTAGCACTGACAGCCATAATAACAAAATTAACAATTCTATGTATCCTGCAAGCGTCAATCTTCTCTCTACTCTCTCATTAATAAAAATAATCAACTAAATGCACATACTGTTTCTAAATTATTATTTTTTTTTAATGAAATTAAGTGTAGATCGTAGTTGTTTAATATATGTGTGTGTGCATTTGAAATGTGAGGTTTACTTCCACAGCTTTTTGATTGACATGTTCTTCTCGGAGTCCTTCTGCATCACCTTGGCAACGGCCATCTCAAAGTCTTCTTGGGTAACATGGACGCGACGCTCGCGGAGTGCATACATGCCAGCCTCGGTGCAGACGCCTTTGACCTCGGCACCAGATGCACCCGGCATCAGTTCGGCAATCTTGCGCAAATTGATGCCACGTGTTAGGTTCATTTTGCGCGAGTGAATCTTTAGAATGTCGAGACGCGCTTCCTCATTTGGTGGTGGGAATTCAATTTTGCGATCAATGCGACCGGGACGTAATAAAGCTGGATCGAGTATATCGATACGATTGGTGGCCATGATGACTTTGATGTTTTTGGTGGCCTCAAAGCCATCCAGCTGATTGAGTAGCTCCAACATGGTGCGCTGCACCTCAGAGTCACCGCCCGATCCAGATTCAATACGCGATGAGCCGATCGAATCAATTTCATCCATAAATATAATAGAGGGAGCATGTTCGCGGGCCATCACAAAGAGTTCACGTACCATGCGTGACCCCTCGCCAATGAATTTCTGGACCAGCTCGGACCCAGAGACGCGTATGAATGTACATTCAGTGTGATGAGCAACTGCACGAGCGAGCAGGGTTTTGCCAGTGCCGGGTGGTCCATAAAGCAGCACACCCTTTGGCTGAGCAATGCCCAAGGCATCGAACAGCTCCGGATGCTTCACGGGTAGCTCGATAACCTCTTTTATTTCCTTGATTTGTTTATCCAAGCCGCCAACCATTTCGTAAGTTGAATCAGGAACTTTCTCGACCATCATCAATGACACCAACGGATCCACTTTGTTTGGCAAAATCTTGTGCAGTGTGTAGCTTTCATTGCGAAGTGCGACACGACAATTTGGTGTAACATCGTTAATATCAATGTTCTTATCCAAATCAACTACGAATTTGCCCTCGGGATGCACCTTGACCAGCACCTTCTTCTTGTCCATTGGCTTGACAACTTCACCGACATAGCTACCTTGCTCCTGCAACAGTTGCAACTCCTCGCGTAGCATACGCACTTAGATTTGAACATATTTATTTTAGTTTGTATTTTATTTTATTTTTTTGCTTTTCCTACCTTTGGCATTGAGCTCATTGCGCTGTGCCTGCAAGCGACGTAAGTTTTGGCTCTTCTCTGCCACAATCAGTTGAAGTTCCTCAATTTTTTGTATGTAATAAGATCGGAAGCCTTCGCCCTTTTGGTAAGCCGCCTCTGTATCCATCTACCAGTTATTCATTTTTTAGTGTTTACTATTAGCTTGCTTTCGGTATGAGAACTTACCCGATTCGTGAGCGTCATTTTGCTCCTTTTTTTAGCAAAAAAATATTTTTATTGCACAAAAATAAAATTGTGTAAAATTGAATTTAGCCTCACAAGTTGACACCTATTATGACTCGGCAAGTCTACTGTTTGATGTACATTGTGATGACTTAGAGATGCTTCAATTATATCGATAGTTTTCGAACAAAGTTTTGGTTGAGTGCTTATCGGAAGCCGCAACATATCGCCTAGCCGGCTAGCTATCGGCTCATGGATGTTGTACAGCCTGCGTACAGCCTCCTTTTCTAATGATTCGTCGTCAAAATTCACCTGAAAAATTCCCTTATATTTGCTATTATTCCATTCTCGCTCGTTACAGTCTGATCTCACACAATCACATTAATTGAACATTTCATCTTCATTTGTATCATACTACAAATTATGTTTGGTCTAATTGGGTTTTTTCTGGGTTTGCCCTAATTCTTGCAACAAATGTTGGACCATTTTGCTATTAATACCCCCAGAAATCATTTTAATCATTTTAATCTTTCTTATTTTTAAATATATTTATAATTTTTATATAATTTTAAAGTAAGTTAATTAAATTCTTTAAGCTTCTGTATTTTTTGTGTCAATTGATTTTTAGTTGACAATAAATAAATAAATAAATAAATAAATATTAGACTATTTAATTCATATCTCTCATTATCCACAACATCCTTAGGTAATAAGTGTTGATTGTGAATTTAATAATATTTTGTTGGTCAACACTAAATTCTCTTATATATGTAGTATATTAACAATTATTTACTTACGCGCAAATTATGCTGCTTACGAAATTATCTAATTCTGAAATAAAACTTGTCTTATACGATGTGCTAAATGAGAACAAGATATTGGCGACTATCGATAGCTAATTGAGATTAGCATCGTATTTCTGTATGATTGAGAGAAACTCGTTGGCATCGATAGCTGGTCGTTGTCATTGCCATCGGCCGCTCGTCGTTTGAATATGATTAAAATTGTGCTTGAAATCAGTGTTTTTCATGTCATTCATAACAAATTTACTTTACACAAATTTAATTTTGTTCAACATGCCTTCAGAAATTTCCAAATAAGCGAAGAGTAGCCTGCAAATGTACTGAATACACTCGTTTCAATATCAAGATGCCAGCAACATTTGGATTGCTATTTAAACACAATTTACAAATCGAATTGGCACTTTGGAAGCGGACTGCATTTGAATGTTTTCTTATATTAATACTGTTGATTGCCATACTAGCTAATCCCATATCACATTCAAAGAGATTGTTGTATGGTCGCAGTGATTATGAGGGAGACCACACAATTGTGCCGCATAAACTGGATGATATTAGTATACTCACGTAAGCTAAAACAGACAGCTCTCATATTAATTTTATCAAATTTTAAAAATATATCGATGGGCAGAGGAATGGTCGACTCGAAGCGGGAACAAACCAAGTATAAGCTAGCCTACGCACCAAAGACGAAGTTTGTAACAGATGTGATCAATTCTGTTGCCAATACGTTGGAATTGAATGACACCGACGGCTTTGACGACCCAGAGGCATTGCAAAATCAATTTGATGGGCGTACTACATTGGCGGCGGTTGTTTTCCAGAAAATTGATAAGACCATTGATCAGGTGCCGAAGATACTTTCGGTTTCCATTCGCTTCCCCAGCGAATTTCGTACGCTTACCCCGTTTCTCACAGAAGATCGCTTATGGCTAACGCGCTGCTCTGGTGTTGTAAATCCCAATCGTGATAATGCTAAAGATCCGGACATAAATCAGGATATTTACATACGGGAAGGCTTCCTGCAGTTACAACATCAGATATTTTTAGAATGGCTCCACCTGCTACGTAATGAGAATCCACCGGACTTCGCGGAGCCCAACGTGGAAGTTTTCAATGTACGCCTCCGAGTTGCTGACGAACGATGTGCTACGGTGGATGTCTACTCCGTACCGTCATTTCTTTTTAATTTCCTTTATTTGTTGCCGTTCATTAATATCATACGGGTGAGTGCATACCGTTGGACTAAAGGTTCTGTTTGGAAATATCAGGATGTACATGCATGTCTGGGTAATAGAACTGAGCTTGTGTTTGATCAGTTTAGGATCAAACTTAATAATTAAGTTTGGTATGCAGTAGGTTAACGGTAGGTGTAACGATAAAATAGAAAGAACAAGAAAGAACGACTATCTTCAGCACATGTCTAAAATATTTAACTTTCACTATAAATTAGAAAAAAAAATTCCAATATATTATTTTTAAAATTTGAGTGGGTTCATGGCATAAAAAACAATTGCTAATTTGAAAGCTATGTGACACAGTAGACCCATGGCGATGATTTTTTGTTAAAGTAGGATCAGGCATATTGACTTAAGCAAAAAATGTTTTCGTACAGCTACGACGTAGTTATCCGATCCGAATATGTACTGCCTGCTGCAAAAAACCCGGATATATTGCAAGTTTCATTAAAATAGCTTCAAAACTGGTTAACTATTTGGCATAGAACATGACATACCGACGGACATATTTATTTCGACTGGGATTGTAACGCTGGTCAAGAGTACATACAATTTGTGGGATTTCCCTCATCTGATTCGTAGTTAGTATAAATTATCAATACTGTTAGACCCATTTGCACTTTAAAATCTTAACCATCGGACGATAAATCGACAAACCTATATCTATATCTTTATCAGCAAAATTTAAAGTATATTGCTGTTAGCCTCCTTCGAAAATCACTACTTAGGTGCGCATTATCGACTAGAGTATTCGTAGTTGGCAGTTCACCAATTTTCTCATTTTTTACAGAACTTTGCTGGTCAACTGGGGAATAATGTTATGACGCATCAGTGGCACTATGGCTACTCGTTTGTAGACCAATATTTTTGCATATTTCTTGTGTTGGCGATACGTCTGCTGTTACTGGGGCTGGTGATAATATTTTCTATATTCGTAAGTGATTTAATAATGTCAATATGCATATATATATATATATATATCGATTCGATTTGTCTGTTGCAGTTATATTGGACCATTGAGGATGACATCTTCTCTGGACTGACACTGTATTTAATGATCATCTTCATAGTGATATTCACATTTGAGCTAATTATAACTGCCATTGTGTTTGCCAAGCTCTTTCAGAACATAACCAATGCGGTACTCTTTGCGATCGTTATTTGGCTGTTTAACTACGCCGTTTTTGGGGTGATCCTTAAACGCTATTGGGACGTGAATGGTCACTATGTGTTCTTTATATTGATAGTATTCTTTAGCAACCAGATACCGTACAGCATGCAATTGTTTCATCGGATCATAATGGAACCACATACGGTCGGGGCATTTGATGTTATGGCACTTTATGTATCCGCCGTTGTCAGTGCATTCATCTATTCAATTTTGCTAATCCTCTTGCAGTGGCGGATGCCTGGACGCCTCCTCAGCCGACGCGTCCTGTATGGCAAGCGTCGCTCCGAACTCGAAATCGATTATACTCTGCTTCATTTGGTACGCAACCCCACCTGGTCCAATTTCGAGTACGGCGATGTGGGTAGCCAGGAGCTGATACGTTTGACCCGCATCTACACAGTGCATCGCACCTCGGAACGAAAGATTTTGAAGAATGTCTCGATGCGTATTTATAAGGGTGAGGTCTATGTGGTATTGGGTCACATTGGATCTGGTAAACTGACACTGCTCCGTGTCATCTGTGGTCTCAAGTATGCGATGCGCGGCTCTGTACATTACATGGGTCAGAATCTATATGAAGATATGCAAAGTCATCGAAATCATGTTGATTTTCGGTGCGTAGAGAGCGGCTTGTCGGATCATTTGACGATGGAGCAGACCATTGATTATCATTTGCGACTGAAGCTTAATAGCGAGAACTTGGATCGTCATAATATGGAGCGGACAAAGTGGATCGACATACTTGAAGCAAACATCGATCATCGTCGCACACGGATCGGCCACCTCACCCACGGAGAACGTCGATTGGTCGCCCTTTGTTGCACGTTAGTCGGAGATACGAAAGTCATTGTCATTGAGGAGCCCACACAGGAGCTGACGGCACGCGAGGCACAGATATTTTGGAGCATTGTGGCCTCGCAGAAGGAGGAGCGGGCCTTTGTGTTTGCCACTTATAGCATTGATGAGACGGAATCCATCGCAGATCGAATTGGATTTCTCAGCATGGGTGTCTTAGAGGCCAGCGGCACGCCCTTCTTTCTCCGTACCAAATTTAGCAATTGCGTTGAGCTGGTAACACATCAATAATTATTAATGAGATCCCTAAAGGCTTGGTGTTTTGATAACACCACAATATCGACAGGTCGATAAAAGATTATCCCAGATTATCAAAAATTAAGGCATTGAAAGTTGTCAGAACAGGATTTAAAAGTTTTTAATTTATATTTTGTAAATTGTAAGATGATGTTAATATGTGTTAACAAACAATTCGCCAAGGTGGCAATTGTATAGCTCTTTAGAAGTTGTGGCAGTGTAAAATTATGAATATTCCTCAAGTGAATTTTTTGGATAAACTTTAGACATGAACTCAAACTAAAAATCGTGGTTCTGCATTTAAGTGCAGTATTAATCTGGGAGTCTCATTATAAAAATCGGTTCATATTCGAGTTATGGCTGTCAAAAGTCGTGCCAATTTCTCATTTGATAAGAACTTACCTTTGATCAATAGTTTCTTTGGTAGTTATATGACATAGTTTAGTATCTAAAATCTAACTTATTGGATGAAAAAAACATTATTTACAATATGAAATCTTATTTAACGAATCTAATACTAATGCTTAATTTTATTATTATTTATATAATGAACCATTCGCAGGTACTAATTAAGAAGCCACATGTACCAGATACACCAGTCACCGATTTTATTGCCCAGTACATACCAAATATTGAGCCAGATAATGAAATCGGTGATACCTTAACCTACAAGATAGGTTCGGAGCATAGACCAATATTGCAAAAGATGCTATTGCATCTGGAGACCGATCGAAAGAGGTTAGGCATTGACAATATAAGTGTTGCTGGGGCCGAGATGTCTGATATATATATGAAACTAGTGACATCGTTTCGCCAGCGTCAGCAGTTTATTCCGGATGTCAGTAAGTAACAAGTAAGAGTGCTGTAGTCGAGTGGGCTCGACTACGATATACCCTGAACCCAGTTGTTAAATATATTCTAGTTTTATTGGCAAATTTCCCTTTATAAAGTATTACACCCAAAGGTGGGCAGGTCTGTAAGTGCACTCTTTTCTTATGGCAGGCCCAGGGACTATAGAGGTATAAAAAAACTAAGGAGGCACATATTTTTATTCACAAGGCTACTAACCCGTGCATATACTTACACACTTACATGCGCATATATACACAATAGAATATTTACGATCGCGTCGATTGTCATGCCATCTCTTTCTAACACATGCGTCCGCATATGTGTACCGAAAATTGTTCCGGCTTCTGATACAAATTAGATAAATTTGGGAATATATTTTCGACCATAACTTGGGTATTTCTTCTTCTATCTTGATGATAATATTCATATAACAAGATTCTGCCTTTAAAATTGTGGGATTTATTGCTATCGGATTTCGAAATATATCGATATTCCAGAAACGGAGGCAGTTATCGATAATAAAAAAACCAACTTGATCTGCGGTATACGAGAACTTATATTCCAAATTTGAAGTCTTTAGCTCTTATAGTCTCTGAGATTCATATAAACGGACGGACGGGCAGACAAACGTATATGGCTATATCGACTCGGTTGTTGATCCTGATCAAGAATATGTATATTTTATGGGGTCGGAGGTGCTTTTTGCTGCCTGTTACATTTTCAATGGGTTCAGGGCATATCATTTGGCTAATAAATCGAAGCTGAATTTAATTAATTGTGTTGAACTCGAATAGCGCAATCTTTCCAATACTCTGTCGTATCGAAAAGGAAACTGCGAAGGCAGCAAATACGTGCCATGTTCTACAAGAAAATTATACACTCGGCACCCAATGTATGGCCCATTATAATGATATTTGTCAGTTTAATACTTGTTGTGATCATAACCCGATTCGCCATGGTGCTGAATGTGCAGTATGTGGACAAGCATAATATACAACTCGGCTTCAAGGGCACTACGGATGAACTGAAGAATATACCGGATATTAATGAATGCGGCTATATAGACATCAAATCGCTTACGAAGATACCCACGTATAAGAAAGCCAATGCGATATCGCGAACCTTTGAGCCAGATTCATTTGACTGCAAGCAGGGCAAATATGCTGATGATCTGATTAACAAGGGGGAACTGACCAGCTTGGGTGCCGTCGAGCATAACGGCGGTCAGGAGCTGTATGGTTATATTACTCAGGATACATTTCATTCGGCGCCAATGATGCTTAATTTGCTGCATAACGTTATATTACAGTGAGTATTAGCGTAATGTTTAACTGTTTTTCTGATTAACATCAAACACTCAGATTATCGTATCCGAATAACTCAAAGTTTATGGCCCTGGTGGACAGTTATCCAATGGCCACGCCGCTCTCCATGAAGATCAATTTGATGGATAATGAGATTGCCCATATCAATGTACCATTAGCCATTGGCTGCATCCTTCCGTTGATTGTTTCTGTGTTCATCATACCGTTGGTGGAGGAGCATTTATGCCAGTGGCGCATCCTTCAATTGCTTGCCGGCCTAAAATTGCAGATCTATTGGAGTGTGAATTTACTTTGGGATTTATTTACGTACTTTATCTACTCCGTTATTATTGTTATTATTGTCGTCTGTACGGGCATTGGTGATTTTGGCACCTATGAGAATATCCTCCTCCTGCTGGTTATCAACTTCTTTGGATTTGCAGCGCTGCCCATCACATATGTGATATCTTTGTATATGAACAAGTCGATTGTGCGCGCATTTCTTGTCTCTGTCCTAATTCAGAGCCTGCTGGGTCTGGTTCTCTTTATCGTCTACTGGGATGTGGCCAATAGCAATGTGATCTTCTACTATGGTGCCTGCATGGCACCCGGTTTCGCACTGCTCGATGCCATTAGCAACATATACATACGGCGCCTGGAGGAGCATCTGTGTCAGACGAAGTGTGCCGCCCTCGAAAATTGCACACCCGAAAATATGCACGAGGTTGTTCCCCATTGTGAGTGTAAGTAAATGACTTAACATTTAGCTGTGTTTGTGTAAGCAATCGCCACATAGTTGAATCCCACTTCAAATGGGCTGATCCTGGTATTATGTCGGGATTAACATTTATGTTCCTATCGGCGCTTATTGTACTCTTCCTACTGTTCTGGATTGAATTGCATCGCAAAGAAAAGAAGTTTCATACGTCCAAAAAGTAAGTACCAATCAATCTTACTCTGCTAATGCCAAACCATTTATAAGTGCGAATCTACAAATATTAGTAATTTATATGTGTAGGGCAGATATGTATGTTTTCAACGATTGTTCCAATGTCAGCTAAGTGTCCACTTCTCTTCTCCCATAGTCTTCGCAACTTGCGCACCGCTACCTATCACTTTGATGATAGCGACGTGGCTGATGTTAAGCAAAAGATCGCCGATGCCGATATGAGTAAATGCAAGCAATCTGTGTTTCTGGTTGATCAGCTTGAGGGTAAATTACCGAAGAGGGGCAACAAGCTCGATACGGTTTCATTTGCGCTAAATAAGTGAGTAAACCGATTTGCATTGGCCCAAGTGGAATTTGTAATTGTGATTGCTCCGCCCAGATATATGAGCATGGGCATCTTTGGGCCACGCAATTCGGGCAAAAGTCATCTGATACGTCAGTTGGTCGGTCTGGATGGGTTTGTCTTTGGCGAAATCTATGTGCGTGGCTTGGACTTTAAGTACGATCTGGACACGATTCGCGGCTATGTCGGATACTGTCCACAGCATACCGGACTGCTCGACGAACTAACGCCCCGCGATCATATACGATTGATCTGTATGATACGCGGCGTGACCGAGAGCAAAATTGGCGAGAAAATGCATGATCTTTGCCTTATGTTCAACATGATTGGTTGGATGCATCGCAAATGTGGCACCTTGACTCAGGAGAAGCGTCGCAAGTTGAACGTTGCAATTTCACTAATTGCCTACAACAAGATAGTCATTTTGGATGAGCCCACATACGGCATGCCATCGACGACGAGGCGCGAGATTTGGAATATTTTACGCTATCTACGCTATTGCGGCAAGACAATTATTTTTTCCACCAATGATGAGCTGGAGTGCAAGATGCTGGCCGACTATATACTACTCTTTCAGGATAGTGAAATGCTCGCAATTGGCAGTATGCAATATCTGCGATATAAATACAGCCATGGCTTCTATCTGGAAGTGCGACTGGTAAGAGATGGCACCACTTCACAGGAAACAGATGCCAAGTGAGTTTTACTTGACTTTCAGGAGTCTTTTCATAATGGTAACAATAATTTAATTGATCCATAGTCTACGCAAGGATATTGAGAATTTGGCGCGTTTCGTCAACTTTCTGCATGATAAATCGGAATTGGTGTAAGTATCATTTGAAAGTTTGTACTCAAAATTAATTATAGCTAAGGAGTGCATCCTATCGGCAGATGCAGCCCTACTTCTTTAGTCTAGCCATGTAATACTGTCTCCTTCTATTTTACATGATTCTTAATTATTCAAGGGATCGCATGCACAATTGGTTCAAATATTATATACCTGTGGGCCACATAGTCTATTCGTTTCTTTATGGCGCCATGGAAAAGAACAAGGTGCGTCTGAATATCTACGACTACTGCATATATCAGGCGAGCATGAATGTTATCGTTGCCCAGGTGCAGGAGACGCGCGCCGAGCTGAAGCGTCATCCGACGAACCCAAATGCGGCAGACCCGGACGAAATTATGGCGCGATCAACTGCAAAATCCTTAGTCCCACAAAACTATACACACTGATGTAATATCATACACATACATCGAATATTTCATATCTGTTAATATTTCAAGTATGAGTGTCAGCTGAAATTTTGCAAAAATAATAATTGAGTGTTATGGGACCACGCCGTATTTGATATAATTTTAAAGACTCGGAGTTTATATACTCGTAGATGCAAACCATACTAATTTCTTGATAATGAAAATATGAAAGTGACGTTTTTAATGCCAGGTTACGAGCTTACTCATCGGCCTAATGGACATGCCATCGGCCATACATTGCTCATAGACATTATAGAAATTATCTTTATCGCAGACGTAAGCTTTATGAAATTTAATTCCAACTAATTTCATACACTTATGTTAGGGAATTAAGTGCCACATTAGCCAACTATTGACTGTTAAAATAGTTCATTATTTCTATGCGATATGCGTAGTTAATAAAAAAATTCACATATGGTCAAATTAATCGCTTTCAGCTAACTAATGCTTGAACTGGTTACAGGGTATGTTCTATTGGCCACTTTGGATAAGTGCGTTGACATGCCTCTATTAATATTTAAAATTTAATGACTTTTACCTCAGGCCTTACTGTCAGTTGAAAATCGATGAAACACGTGCAAGCTAATATTTAATGAAGCAAAAATTGCGTTGACCCATTTTGATAAAACTTGTTCATGCTGACTGGGAATTTTACGAAGTGCGTCATAGGGGCACTCAACCGTGTAAGCAAATAATCATTTAACAATTAATATAACCTAATACATTTTGTGATATATGACAGAGTTTAAATTATTGTTTACATATACACATACATCTATTTTTTCTGAAGCTTATTGTTTTGAGTTCTTAAATCTCTTCGTGTTGCAAATTTCGTCCGTTACATTCAAATATTTATATACATGGTTATGGTCACACTGTTCGGTCAGCTGTGCCGATAGACGATAGTTTATAGAATAGAATACATTCAATCCCAGTTGCATACATATGTTTGTGTTGTTCGGTTTTTGTTAGGTTTCAACATTTCGTCCTTGGCTAAGTTTGATTGTGCGCGTGGTTATTGTGTGCTTAGTTATTGCTGAAAGCTGGTTGACCATCGAACGCAGGCATCATTATTATTAGTGTTCAATTTTGCTTGTTGAAATTTGTATTTGCGTGTGTACATATGTCAATGTGTTTTTGTTTGTGTGTGCGTGTGCGTGTGCGAGTGTGTATGTGTGTGTGTTGAGCTCACAGCTGTTCACACCGCCAAACGAGAATAGCAACAACACTTCATAACCAAAATATTATAGTTTTCATTGATATATAAAATAAATGTCAATGTATGCATGCTTGCATGTAGACTTTGCAGTTCAACAAAAGTGACGAAAGCCCTGATAAAATATTGACCAATCAGTCCCACAGACGAGTAACTATTAGACCACAGTCGGCCACATAGAGAGCGGCAAAAATAAAGGCGCATGTATTGGGCTGCTCGATCACTGCCGGAAATCGGGAGTATTTAGTATGACGGCACCAAAGCAAATCGAAAACTATTTCAATTTGGACCAACTTATTTGTTTTGTGCTTTTTGTAATTAATTAATTTCGTGAGACGCCCGGGTTTCCATGCAACATTTACTGTTCCGTACAGTTTTTTGGCATAACGTATGCCGCATCCATTTCCTTGCTTTTTAATTGCACTTTATGACTCAGAAAACATATCGAAATTGGTATTGTATTTTATTAATGTATTTTGTGGTACATTACCTTTTGTCCCGCAAACCGCTAAAACGTTATAAGCACTTACACTTAAAAGTTAATGCTAAGTTTGATTATCTACGTATGTAAGTCTGCTATTCTGGCTGGCCAGAACCCGTGCGGGGAGGGGATTTTGGATGCACTCAAAACTAGGTATTTCATTTGATATTTAGGAAGTAAAGATAACAACGAACATATGTTCGAGAATTTATGTACTTTGTATGCGAATAAATGGCCATGTATACATGCAATAATAGATGTGAATGTATTTGTGTAATCTGGTGCTAAGTACAAACGATACGGTTTACGCTTACACCACACTTCTCATTATGACTCTGCAAAAATTAGCAAACATACGTTTCTAGTCTGGAATTGATTATTTAACAGTTGGCCAATCCAGCTAGAAATCCCAAGCAATTAGTCATACACATACGAATGTATACATATGTGTATGTATGTATGTGCATGAATAAAAAATAAGTGAAGCAAGCAGACATGATTCAGGCGACCCAGTGGGAGGGTGGAACTCGCATTGGTTAAGCTTTTAGTCAACTAAGCAGTGTGACGTCAGTTGGCTTCAACCGAAATGACCACAAATTGAATGGTAGATCGCAATTAGAAGCCAAATTATTTCGATTTTATCTAATTTGCATGTAGATACATTTGAATGTACATATGTACACACATGTTTACGTTTGTATGCATGTGCTTGCTCATTCATAGATATATATCAAATTTAGACGATAATTTAACCTAATTGTCGTTTGGGGGATTGCGAATGCATGTAAGTAATCGCTAAGTTCAACAATTTCCAATTTCGAAAATTCGACCCTTAATGCGCGGAAAATGGGAAAAAATCGTTGCATGCAACTTTTATTGTTTTTGATTTGATGGAGTTCAAGCATTTTTTCAAAGATCTGTATGAAATTTCATGGAAATTATTTTGGAAAATTTATGACTGCGATTAATTACAAAATTATTTTCAAATATCCACATATTTTGCTTAAGAACTACCCATGAAGTAATTTCAAGTTTAATCGATTTGTTATAGATATTTAATTTACAGTCCGCCTTAGCACACTTTTAATAATTTGATTATAATATTTGAAGTGTGGCTTGCATTAAAAAATATTAATTGTACTTTTAGGGTAACTAAAACCTGCTTTTGAAAATACTCAACAAATTTTTGCCATTATCTGAATTTTGTACAATGTTGTATGTCAGTCATAAACTATATCAGTTAGATCAAGATATGTGGGGTCTTATTAAACGCTATGCTATAGAAAAAACTTGTCGAACAATACAATGAATCAGAACGACTACGGACATTTGTAAACAGTGAATCATGTTTGTCAAAATTCGTTTAATTTGAAATTGATAACGTTGATAAGAGTATTTGTTTCAACAAAACTATTTCTATGAGATCGTATTATATATAATATATATATATCTTGAGTGAGCAACCATTCAGTGTAGCTAGTGTGCTTCTGTTTTGTTTATTGTCAAATAATGTTTTTTTCCTGATTCATTATGACACAAAGAAGATTATATTTATTTTTGAATTTTTAATTGTTAAGCTTCCTTATCTGCTCGTAATCTAATTCTCTGAAAACCTTTTATGTCTGGAATTATTCCATGAGCTTATCACTCAGAAATAAATACTATTTCAGTCTGGAGCTTGAAAATTAATTTATACATAGTGTATATATCTTCTGTGAGCAACCAGAGAAAATGCATTCTACTTTCTTGATTATAGTCAAGGGTTGGTTTTGTGCCTGATTCATCCGAACATCAAGTAAATTTATTATGTTTGTTTGGCTTTTCAACAGATAAAGTTTCCTGCTAATTCTCTGAAGCCTCTTTAAGTTATTTTCAAGATTTTTTAATTCGCTTTGAAAATGTAATTCCGTTATATGCTTGTCCACATACATGTCTATAATTCACGGGCGGGAACTTATGAAACTTCGTTGCAATTGAACTTTTTGCCGACTGTGCTTATATAGAACAACTAACCATTCGTAAAACAACGAATTGATCGTATATATTTTTTATTATCCTATCTAATTGTATCATAAATCTTCACAGGTAAGTAAAATAGTCTACAATTAAGGCTATGAAACTTCAGTGGCCCACAGCCAAAGTAGGGCAGTGTCAAGTAAATAATGTAATTGCCTGCCATAAGCTAATTATTTAATATTTTTCAAAAATTCCAAAGACCGATGGTAGGTACATATATTAACCACCTAAATGAATATATGACCCCAATATACTGTGGTTTCCCCACCTGCTAGGGAGGATTATGTAAAAAAGTAGCCTCTTTTTAGGGAAAATTTTATTTGTACCCGTCTAAATAAAATAATATATTTGGAGTAAAAAAACTTAAATAAGGATGTTAATACTTAGTATTATATCCTTTAGCCTTAACCACTTCCCTTAACCTATTATTCATCGAAGGTACCAGCTTCTGGGCTGATTCTGCTCCACTCATCCCGCAGAGCATTTTTGAGATCCTCTTTGCTGGATATGCTGTGCTTCCGGATGTTATTTTCCAGCAGAGCCCACAAATTCTCAATGACATTTAAATTTGAAGACTGGGCAGGTGGAATTATCATGTGGGGGCAGTTCCTGATAAGCCAGGACTTTACTATCTTGGCCTTATGCTTGGGATCGTTGTCGTGGTTGAACCGGAAAGTACGTCGGATTCCTACCTTCTCGGCACTTTGGAGTACATTTTCCTTTAGTATGTTGAAGTACACATTCTTGTCCATTGTTGTTTCAAAAATCACAAAATTCCCGAATCCGGCTGACGAGATACATACCCATGCCATGTCACTTCCTCCACCATGCTTGACTGTTGCCTTTACGTGTTTGGGATTCAGCTCAGTATTGGGCTGTCGCCACTCATAACTCCGTCCGTCCGAGTCAAAAATTGTGAATTTGGACTCATTTGCAAATATGACTGTGTTCCAGAACTCCAAATCCTTGTCCAAGTCGTTTTGGCGAACGTCATCCAAGTCCCTTTATTTTTCACGCTTATAAAGTGCTTTTTCCGTGGTACTCGGGCATTAAAGTCATGTTTGCGCAGAAACCTGCGCACAGTTTCCACACAGCACTTTTTCCCCAATTCATCCTGCACCTGTGGAGCCACTTTTGGAGCCGATAGCTTGGGATTTCCCCTTATTATCCTGGTGATCCTTCGCTACTCCTCTTCGGTGAAAATCCTATTTGGTGCCATTCTGCCCTTGCCCTTAATCCGATTTGCGTCGAAGCGCCGAATGATGTTATACACAGTTGAGTTGCTCAGATTGACCATTTCAGCTATTTGGCGATGTGAATATCCGTTTTTGTGGTATTCCAGGATGAGTTTCCGTTGTGAAATGGTAGTCTGTTTGCCCATAATCCTTTTTGGCTTATTGCACCCGAGATGCGGGATAAAACTAAACTGACTACGAAGGATTGGTCTATTTATACCGAAAATACTCAACTTTAGGTAAAAAATCCGGGTTTTATGGCACCCAGGTGTCCACAATGTACCTTGTCCAAATAAAATTTTCCCTAAAAAACCCCAGTATATTGGGGTCATATATTCATTTAGGTGGTTAATATATGTACCTACCATCGGTTTTTTGGAATTTTTGAAAAATATTAAATAATTAGCTTATGGCAGGCAATTACATTATTTACTTGACACTGCTCTACTTTGGCTGTGGGCCACTGTATGTCTGTATATTACTGTACTTTGTAAATGTACATACGTACATGTAAATATATATTTAATATATATAACAATTTTGAGTAGCTTGCACTTGATATCATATCTAATAAATATCAACGGGTCTACATTAGACAAGTCTGATCACAATGACACTTGTTTGTTGTTTATTTTTTAATTGAAAACCTTATCAAATAATAATGCGGGAAGAATTGTTGAGTGTCATAGACATGAGTCTTGTCATCTATGTAGAATTATTATATTTCGAGTTTTAAATTTCCAACATGGAACTCTTTTTTAAGCAAATTTTAACACGTGTTCTTCTTGAAGTAGTTTGATTAAAGGTTATTATTTTCATTGAGTTAATCACTAATAAGTATCAAATACAAATACAAATCGACTACACACTTAATGGGTGCCTACTTATGCGCTTATCAGTTTGGCAAATATCGCCGGCGCAGCGACGCACGGATCGGCCAATAGCAATAAATGTCAAATATTATATTTTGGGGCGACTATTTGATATAGACTGCATATGTGCTTATTGCGCGCCAGGTGGCGAAAACGTTTAGTTTGAACGAATAGACTCTGACGAGCGGTTGGGCACCCTCTTCCTAGCTACTTCAACTTTTTTGTGTTCGCCGAGATATTTAAAAACGAAAACCATTTTTTTTCTGTGCCAAGTGGTAAGTGAAAAAATGTGAAAATCTTGCAATTCTTTCAATCCGACAAACTCTATTTGAGCTATCAATGAAAAAATATTAAACATCTACGAGTTATTTTGTTATCCTAACATTACACTCAGCTGGCAGGGTTATCCTCAAAAGCTTGCTGCGAATTTGGCAGCAAACTTCCTACTCCTTATACATACCATATAAGAGTAAGTTTTTTCCATGAGGATATATGCCCCATAAAGTATTAATATTATAAAACAAGCCAATGAGCTGAATGAATAAAACCAAGTTCTCCTTCCGGCAAGCATCTATGTATGTTAAATTTGTTCCCATATCGTGCTCGTCCGTATCGGACAACAAAATCATAACTAATGTGTCAAGAGGAAGTTTAGATAAAAATGAAATGTTTTCTGTATGTGCACAAGCATTATTCTATACCCATAAGAAGTGATATCGAACTAGATTCGTCTACATATATTCATTACTTATCAATTGATTATAATAAAGAAACGGGATAACCATTTGTGCTAATTTTAATCATAAGTACTAAGGCATTTAATTATCAATTTGTCAAAGATATACATAATAATAGTTAATATCTGGAGAACATGTTTCGATTATTCATTCAACTATTCGTTATTTTGTTTCGGCTGAATATAGTCGTACCCTATTATTAATTGCCTTATAAAATATTTATGTCAGTGCTATCCTAAAATTCTCTCAGGCACATCGATAAGCATAATATATGTTGGTAATTTCTGGATAGCATTTTATATTAGCTTAGTCATACTTGTGAGTGAATTGAGTGAATGTTCATTTTATTATCATCTCTTTGTTCCTGTATCTTGATAATAATCATAAATTGTGTGCTGATATCGGTCTCTAATAAACAGAGTTTTTTTTTTTGCGCTACCATCTCACCTGATATTATTATACTCTGATATAGGCTAGCAGACCTATAGAATCGATAATCGCAAATCAAGCGACATATCTCTCACATTTTTAAGGCACATACAGTCACCAAATGGCAGATTGTTGGCGATGTTCTTCAAGATTAGTATAAGCCCAGGCCCCCGCCCCTACAAATTTTAAATGGTCATATCTTTCGCAGTCTTTGAGTTAGAGCCGTCAAATTGTTCGGGTATATTACTGGTAGCCGCCTTTAAGAATCGAAAAAAAAATCTTCCACAATTTGTAAGCCATAGTTACCAAATTTTGAATGTATGTTACTGGTAACTTCCCTAAGCGATCGATCAAAAAATTGGAAAACCGACACACCTGTTAATGTGATTAAAGAGTTACAGTTACCAAAACTTGGAATGAAAATTTCCAAAAGCCCCTAACTCCCGTAATTTAAGAGCTACCGTTACCAAACTTGGAAGGAAGTTGTTTTTTGGAAACTCTTGCATCATTGCTCACTTCCGCCCGCAAAACTCATAAAAGCCTATTATTAAAAATCTCCTCCTGGCTACACCCATGCTCTTCTGTGGCACCTGTTATCAAATGGTATTACTTATGGTACGAGAGTCTTTCGCTGTCGGTTACGATGATGGCAACTTTCTCACTCATTTTTATTATCTTTTGCACATACTAGAAGGCCTTTGCCGGCTTGCGTAGGCAAACAATACGGAAGCTTATGTTAAGTTGAATCAAATTATTTTCTGTATTTTGACACATTTTTGAAAATGTTTCTAAATGTTATATGGTAGATCAAGAATGTTCAATTTTTAGTCCATTTCTTTAGTTTGTGCCATAGCTATGAGTGAGTCAAACTGCCTTATATATTTAACTATGTGCTTTGTGTTGTTATATGTAGGGTTACCTAATCTAATCGACTATTGTTCATAAAGTTGGCACGAGTTTATAAAACAAACTTTATCGCCAACACTATCCACCTACATATGTATTTCCCTCAACTCCTAACACGTGCTTGCCTCGAACTTGGGCAGTGTCAAGTGTACGCCTACACAAGGCCATAATATTTATCGATGTTAATAATTCGTTCGTATAAAAGCTATACGTAATATTGTTAAGTTATAACTTAATTTACTGTTAGTAAAAACAGGTATCGTTATGAAAAAAATGTTCTCGAAGCATGCTCTCCAAACCTATGGCTTATAGTGAAATTTATTTAAACACAAGTAGACATGAAAATAAGTTTGAGAGTTAGACTTCAGATTTGGAAGATAAGTGTTTCAGACCGAATATATTAAGTTCTTTTGTAATATTGCAAATATCTTTAAAGGTACCCTGTACATATCCACAAATAATCGATATATTCAATATGATTATTTCATTAAAGATAGTTAAGGGCACTTTAAAGTTCCCATATGCATATAATTCAATTTAATTTTTTGCTTTAAGTATTAAATTATTAAGATCATAAAATAGTGTTTTTATTTATAAATATTACATTTTTTGATTGCAGTTTAGACTTGTGCCGTGAGAGTCAAAGAACCAAAAAAGTTGGAGTTGTCGCAAAATGGCAAAAGTCACTAACTGGGATAAATTTGTGCTGTTACTTTGGAAAAATTGGCTGCTACAATGGAATCACAAATGGCAATTGGTCATCGAGCTGTTCCTGCCGGCATTATTCTCCCTGCTGCTCGTGTTGGTTCGCCTCCTCGTGGTAGCAGAACCGATGGATATAACGCAATATGAACAATATGACTTAAACACATTGAAAGTTTTCAAGTAGGTTAACATTTATTTATATATATACATCTATATTTAAATCGATATATATATATATAAGGGGGGTGACACAGAAATCCCTTCCAGAAACAGAATTGTGTTTGTGTTGGTTTTAATTAATTTGATTTGTTACAGAAAAAAACACTAGCAAGAAATATAATTTAACATTTTTCCTTATAGGCATAATTGAGCTCTGGAAACTTACCCATATAATAATAAATTTAATAACTGTTATTAATATTAATATTTTTCATGAATTGGGATCTGACAATCCCCAAGGTTGCTAAATTCGAAAACAAAATTCCGGGGAAAATTCAAACCAAAAAGATTTCTGTGTCAAACCCGAAATATATATATACTGGTATTGTCACAGTCTTTTCAGTCCTTTTTATTTATAATTTTTTTTGTTTTATTAATTTGAGTTCAAATGCGCGTTTAAACTTTCTCTTATGTGACACGATATGAGGGTGGTTTTGTAAAAGTTTTTCATTTCGTTTGCTTTTTATTGTGTGTCAGCGCACTGCTATAAGAAATATTTTCTCGTACCCTAAACTCTTCAAATTCATTGACTGCTTGAACAACAAGCTGTAAGTACAACTCCACACATAATTTGAATATTTTACTGTATGGCTATGTCTGGTTTATCTATATCTTTAAATCCGATTTTAAGATAATCGAAAGCTTGTTGTGAAAACTTAAAGTATGCTACTCAAAAGTATTCGGCTGGCAGATACCCTCTATACACAGCCTCTTCTGATTAACCAAATAATTTATAGACTATTTTTTTCATAATAATTTAATGCTGTGATGGGATTGGTAATAAGCCAGCCGATCATTAGAGACGCTTCATAGCTCGATTTGTCCTTACTCTCAACCAGCGCATAAGCTAAATTTGAACAAATTCAGGCTGATCCCGTATATATTTGTGAACATTAAAGTGCAATTAAAAACTTAATATATCATTTATAAAAACAAATTTAATTTGGTGTTTATATTGTCATAAGATGAAGAATCTTGAAGCGGTATTCAAATCTATCGATTTAAATACAGTCAAAGTGAATTTTGGTGAAATCAACAAAATACGGAAAAAATTACAGAATACTCAAATTGAAAATACAAACTTTGGTTAATTTGTGTTTTGGTTTTTAATATTTTTAATTGCTGCCGTTTTTTAACGAATCTTAAATTGGAATTAGAATCAACTTGGACTACTTTACAATAAAGTTCCGCAAGCAATTTTGTAGTCTTTATTTTTATTTGAATGTTTTTTTTGTTATAAAATTTATCAGCCTTTGAATTCTGGATTTTTCAACGACTTTTGTATCTTAGTTGAAAAAGGTAATTTTTAGATAGAATGCTTCAAAGGTGCCTATACGATATAGTCATTAGATGCAGTCCATTTAAAAATATGTGCCTTCTACAGGAGTATTATCGATAAAGATTTAAGGCTAAGTAACTAGTTTGGATATACAGGCAGACGTACAGACACACAGACGTGGACTAAAGTACGGATGCAATTATAATCCAAAAATCAAATCTAGAAATTAATTAATATTTAGTGATTCCTTTGGCAAAGAAAGTGTCATGTGCTATGTTATTATGTATTTACTTACATATGTATTTACTCTGCATATGTACATATAGTATTTATAACATCTATACTTTTTATAAAACTCCTTGTACATTTTATATTGTATGCAACATAAATTTCAGCGATGCAATGCACAATTCGCGTCGCATGCACGTGCTCATTTCCCTGCTAGTATCAAAGAGTAAGAGGTAAACATTTACATACAAAAAAAAAAATAATAAAATACAAAAATAATAATAAAAGTCTTAACAAAAATTAAAATATTATAGATATTGTAGTTCGGTTCACCGAATGTTTTATACCACTGCAGAAATATTAAACCATAATAGACTGGCTGGCCAATAAACTCGAATTCAATTTAATTTCCATTAAAATTCAACAACAAATTAACTCTCCACGAAATAATTAATTAATTTGAATAAAACTTTAGTCCGTTTTGTACTCATTCTTTCTTTTCTCTTAATTGGTAATACATGGAAAACATTTAACCACATCGCTGTCAAACATCGGCCTTACAAGTATTTCTGCAAAGGTATAAGGCAACTGGTTTTTCGCTGACTATCAGAGACCGAAAAATCAAGAATAAATTTGATTTTGATATAATTAATATAATTACTGCCGAATTTAAAATATTTGTATACCTTCGGGATAAGACTATATTGGTTTTTGCGCAATGTCCGTCCGTACGAACTCAAATCTTTTCGACACCCCGAAAGCTAACGACTTCACACGTATGTATATTTATGCATATACGCATACTTGTACTAAGGTCTGAAGTAGTCCAGCAAGTGTATTTATACACAAATAAGTAAATAGTCAGAAGGTTTGCGTAAGAGCAAATACCAAAAACGGGAAACAATCGGACGAACATTCCACAAAACCAATTACTCTGCGACCCTCAAGAGTTGAACAGGAGTGGTCTAGTCGAGAGAGTCCGACTTGAAGATACCCATTCTTAATATTTGTTATAGCATTTTTAAATGAAGCTTTTGCAGTTGACTAAAATAACTACAAACTACTTCGATGACATTTGAAAATCCAGATACACAAAGAAAAATGTTTAACATTTATTATTACACATTTTTTCGAGTGTGGAGTCAGGAAAACGAAACAGCACTTTTGTTAACGGCTTGGCCCAGGGTATCATCTTACTGGCTACTCTCGACCTGAGCACTCTTTCTTATTAAAGCATATTATTTATCCGTAGGGATGACAATTAAATAGTTTAGAGTACTTTAATTTTATGTTCATTATGATAATGCCTTGAATTTCGTATCGGTCTCTGATAAAAAGCAAATTGCTTTCTAGCTTACTATTGCTTATTGGTTTTATTTAATTTTGTAGTATCACTTATAGCACGGCAATTAAAAAATTTTACTGTATACACAAATACACAATAACAAAAACACGCTGCACAGCCACATATTTTATATATAAACATATATATGAAAAATACACTAACTATATATATATATATGCGTAACTAAAAGCATTATGTGTTTATATTGAGAGTGTAATGACCCTTGAACTAACTGAATTCGATCTTATACATATAGTCAGTCTATGGGACCGCTCGGTTTGGGCAGATTGCCAGCTTATCAGCTGTATTATTCACCCAAAACTGACGTGCTGGACACTCTGATGGCCGAAGCGGCAAGCAGCTTAAACATGACCTGGACTGGTGTTGATACTGCTGCTAATCTCGAAAACGAAGTGGCGAACAAGAACGGATTTGCTGGTGTATTATTTGATTCATCAATGGACTGGAACGTGCTGCCTGATAAGTTGAAATACGCGTTGCGCTTTCCCGCCGAGCTGCGGACCTCAACGTTAAATATTGGCCTCACGTGGCTGACGATGCGATTATTTCCAGTAATCGATCTGCCGGGTCCACGGAACATAGATCATGCCGATGGCGGCAATCCTGTAGGCTATCTGCGCGAAGGCTTCCTACCCGTGCAAAATGCTATAAGCATGGCCTATATTCGACAGAAATCAAATAAGGCGATATTGCCGGATGTTGTAATGCAGCGATATCCATATCCGGCCTTCATATCCGATCCACTGCTTGAAGGCCTTTCCAATTTAATGTCATTGATATTACTGCTGAGCTTCATTTATCCGTGTACCTACATTACTAAGGTATGTTGGACGTTTTTTGTTTTTGTTGGCTTTACCGTTCACATGGCAATTCCATTATTTTGCAGTACGTGACCACTGAGAAGGAGAAGCAGCTGAAGGAGGTGATGAAAATAATGGGAATGGACAACTGGCTGCACTGGTGCGCCTGGTTTGTCAAATCTTTCATCATGTTGACCATATCGGCTATTTTCATAGCTATATTGGTGAAAATTCGCTGGAGTGACGATGTCGCTGTTCTAACTTATGCTAGCTTTACAGCACTACTCTTTTTTCTAGTCGTTTACATAATAACTAGCATCTGCTTCTGCTTCATGCTGGCGACACTGTTCTCAAAGGCCAGCACAGCGGCTGCCGTGACCGGTTTGATCTGGTTCATTGCGTACATCCCATACTCATTTACGTTTGACACATACCAATCCCTATCTTTGACAACCAAGTTGGGATGGTGTCTGATATCGAATTCGGCG
The DNA here is from genome assembly GCA_035044025.1 of Drosophila paracracens. Classification (NCBI taxonomy): domain Eukaryota; kingdom Metazoa; phylum Arthropoda; class Insecta; order Diptera; family Drosophilidae; genus Drosophila; species Drosophila paracracens. Next base: position 1,416,886 of record JAWNMN010000838.1, read on the forward strand.
ATGGGATTTGGCGTCAAGCTAATACTGGGATTCGAGGGAACGGGAGAGGGACTACAGTGGAGTAACCTGTTTACACCGGTCAACGTTGATGATAACTTAACAATAGGTTACATTATACTTATGATGTTGATCTCCTGTGTTCTTTATATGCTCATCTGTTTGTATGTGGAACAAATTTTTCCGGGCGACTATGGTGTGCCGCGGAAATGGAATTTCCCGTTTACACGCCAGTTCTGGTGTGGCGATAAAAACTATATGGGCGTCGAGGATATGCCCAGTGACAGAATCAAAAATCGTGATCCGACCGCTTTCGAAACTGAGCCGGATGACAAACACATTGGCCTGCAGATGAGAAATCTCAAGAAGAAATTTGGAGACAAAACGGTTGTGAAGGGCCTTTCGGTCAACATGTTTGAGGATGAGATAACCGTACTACTTGGACACAATGGAGCCGGAAAAACCACCACGATATCCATGCTGACGGGTATGTTCCCACCCACTTCCGGTACGGCGATTATCAATGGTAGTGATATAGTCACCAATGTCCAAGGAGCAAGAATGTCTCTGGGCATTTGCCCACAGCACAATGTGCTCTTCGATGAGATGAGCGTGTCCAATCATTTGCGATTCTTCAGTCGTCTGAAGGGACTGAAGGGCAGTGCGGTGGAAAACGAGGTGGATAAGTATCTTAAAATGATTGAACTGGAGGACAAGGCCAATGCCCCATCGTCCACATTGTCTGGTGGCATGAAGCGCAAACTGTCCGTCTGCGCTGCCCTTTGTGGTAATACCAAGGTTGTACTTTGTGACGAGCCCAGCTCTGGCATGGATCCATCCGCGCGGCGACAGCTATGGGACCTGCTGCAACAGGAAAAGATTGGCCGCACCATACTACTTACCACGCATTTTATGGACGAAGCCGATGTGCTAGGTGATCGCATTGCCATCATGTGCGATGGCGAACTTAAATGTCATGGTACATCCTTTTTCTTAAAGAAACAATACGGCTCTGGCTATCGACTAGTAAGTAAAAAACATATTTTATTTATCTACCTTTAAAGGAGTTTTCAAGCAATTTAGATAGATAAATCGGAAAAGTCTGATATGATGAAGGATTGCAACAGCTGATTGAAGAAATGAAAAATAGTGAACAAAATGGAAGAAGGGAATTTATAGCTAGGAATGAAGCTATATACAAAAAACGAGTAATTAAGTAATATATAATATATATATATAATATATAATAATAAAAAAAAACTCAGAACAATTAAATAAGGATGGAGTAAAAATAAGCAAATAGGTAGCAGGGAATGTTGGAGCCAAATAATGACAAAATGAATAAGAACAAGAAAGTAGAAATGGAGCGAAATCAAATGGCAAGGCAACAGAAAATAAATAACAATTGATAGGTTAATTGAATTTATTGGTTATAAACAAATTTACTATCTTTTAGATCTGTGTCAAGAAAGACAATTGCGAGTCTGAGGAAGTGTCGGAACTGCTTAGGAAGTATATACCAGGACTGGAGCCCGAAAGTGATATTGGCACAGAGCTCTCGTACCAGCTGCCCGACAAGTATTCCGAGAAATTTGAGGAGATGTTTGGCGACCTGGAGGAGCGCTCAAGCGATCTGCATCTGAATGGCTATGGTGTCGGCATCACTTCAATGGAAGAGGTTTTCATGAAGGTGGGTGCCGAAAAGTTAGCTGATGGCAATAATACGGATTTAAGGAACAGGCTAAAGGGCGGCACCGGCTATGAAGATGACAGAGAATCAATACAATGTAAGCAGTGTTTGAACTGAATCTCTGGTTACTTGACTTCATATACTGATAAGCTCAACTCACTGTTTGCAGCGGATGGCGTCTTCTCGGACAGCCGTCGATCGCTGAAAGGGATGAAGCTTTCGCTTAACCAATGGCACGCCATGATGCTGAAGAAGATACTCTACACGTGGCGCAACAAGCTGCTCCTACTTATACAAAACATTATGCCCATATTCTTTGTTGTTGTCACAGTGCTAATAGCACGCACCCAGGGCACGTTCCGTGAGTTGCCTTCTATTAAGATTGGATTGCCACAGTATCCCGTTGCGGTCACTGTAATGGAGCGCAATGGAACTGCGTGTGACTCGCAGTGCAGTCAGATTGCTGCTCAGTACGAGGAGTTAGCAACGTCTTTTGGCTCGGCCTATTCATTCGTGGACACAGGAACTAAAAACTTTACCGAATTCCTACTGGATCTGGGCGAGACGATACAGGTGCGGATTAACTCACGCTATTTGGCAGCAGCCAGCGTTAGCACTGATAAGATTATCGCCTGGCTAAACAACCAGCCGTTGCATACGGCACCCCTCACCGTTAACCTGGTGCACAATGCGATCGCTCGGGTACTGGTTGGAAGTGATGCAGAAATCAGTGTAACAAATTGGCCACTGCCCTATACGACAGAGACCATACTGTCTCAGTTGAACATTGGTAACAATCTGGGCACACAGCTGGCCACCAATTTGTGCTTCTGCATGTGCTTCGTTAGCGCCTTCTACATACTGTTCCTGATCAAGGAGCGTGAGTCGCGCGCCAAGCTGCTGCAGTTCGTTAGCGGCGTTAAGGTGTGGACATTTTGGTTAACACAGTTCATCTGGGACTTTTTCACCTATGCGATGAGCGCACTGATTGTTGTCGTGACCATTGCCTGTTTCCAGGAAGAAGGCCTTAGCCGTTTTGTTGAGCTAGCTCGGTACTTTTTTTTGCTGCTAATCTTTGGCTGTTCCGTGCTGCCATTTACCTACATTGTGTCGGTATTCTTTAAGGAGCCGGCGACAGGCTTTGCCCGTATTTCCATTATAAATATTTTTGCCGGCATGGCCTTGTTCATAGTCATCGTTGTCATGTCGTTTGATTTCTTGGATACCAAGGATACGGCTGACATGCTCGGCTGGATATTCCGCATCTTTCCACACTTTTCGCTGGCCATGGGTCTAAACAAGGCCTACACCAATGTGGCCACGCGTAATGCCTGCAACAAATTCAATGGCCTGCCGCCCATCTTAATCTGTGAATTGGTGCCCAGATGTTGCAGTGAGTAAACTTCCAATTATTCTATACCTGAGCCAATCACACATTTTTCATACTTAATTTTTTCCGTTTTGATCCTGCCAACAGACCTGAACGGTTACTTTTCCTGGGAGGAGCCCGGCGTTCTGCCTGAAATTGTCTACATGCTTACCACCGCCATTGTGTTTTTCCTTATAATCATATTAAGTGAATACGGCATAGTTGGAGAACTCAAGTATAGGATAAGCAAGCGCGCCTTGTAAGTATGCGACAATTAAATGTATCATTAGGCAAACATTTGTTTTCCAGGAGAACATAATATTTATGCTGTCTGTCTGTATTTCTTTCTCAGATAAGTGTTTAGATTGAAATCTCGATTTTTGACATTTTTTGTTTTAATTTTGTCTTTTTGTAGCAAACCACCACCTCCTGTTGAGTCATTGGATGAAGATGTGGAAATGGAACGCGACCGTATTCTACAAATGGATTCCGCTACATTGTCCAGCAAGAACCTAGTTCTGGATCGCGTTACAAAGTATTATGGCAAATTCCTCGCCGTCAATCAAGTGTCACTTTGCGTCAACGAGTAAGAAACCCAAATTTCTTTGTTTGAAATAATTATTAATCCGTGATATATCTTATAGAACCGAATGCTTTGGCCTATTGGGTGTAAACGGTGCTGGAAAGACAACTACGTTTAAAATGATGACCGGAGATGAGCGCATCAGTTCGGGTACCGCATACGTGCAGGGTCTAAATTTGGAGATGGAAATGAATAATATATATAACAAGATTGGCTACTGTCCGCAGTTCGATGCACTTTTAGACGATCTAACCGGCCGTGAAGTGCTTAAGATTTTCTGCCTGCTACGCGGCGTGCAAACTTCACGTATCCAACATTTGTCTGAGGACTTGGCCAAGTCATTTGGGTTTATGAAGCATTTGGACAAGCAGACGCATGCCTACAGCGGTGGTAATAAGCGCAAATTGAGTGCGGCCATTGCAGTGATTGGCTCGCCATCTGTCATTTATTTGGATGAGCCCACCACGGGCATGGATCCCGCTGCGCGACGACAGCTATGGAATATTGTGTGTCGCATTCGCGACTCGGGCAAGTCCATTGTGCTAACATCGCACAGCATGGAGGAGTGCGAGGCGCTATGCACACGTCTGGCCATCATGGTCAATGGCGAGTTCAAGTGCATCGGCTCAACGCAGCATTTGAAGAACAAGTTCTCTAAGGGTCTCATACTTAAAATTAAAGTGAGACGCAATAGAGATTTGCGAAAGCAGTCACTGCTTATTGATAACAGCAGAATGCGTGACTCAAATGATTCATTCACATCTGAAAACGGTGGGGCGCCCACGCCAATTGCCTACTCGAACCACAGTGTTGCTGTATTGCGTAGCTCAAGTACAAATTCTAAGGATACACAAAACATGGATGAGCAGCATGCGGGCAACAACAATGGATTGCGATCAGCACGCAGGTGAGTCAATATTCGGAATGCTATTAAGAAAGTACTCACTTACTCACTATACTTAATGCAGATCCATCAACTACAATCGCAATTCAGACGAGATACCAGTGGCCGACCAACTTGCACAGCAGGACATCAATAAAGTCAAGGAGTTTGTGAATCTCAAATTCCCACAGTCAATTTTGCAGTAAGTCAATTGGCAATGTTGAATGGCAAACATGATGAAACTTCATTTCTATTACTTTTAGGGATGAGTATCAGGGCATGTTGACCTTTTATATTGCATTGAATGGCGTCAAATGGTCGGAAATCTTCGGTCTTATGGAGCATAATCGCAATGATCTGAATGTGGAGGATTACTCCATCAGTCAGACGACATTGGAAGAAATATTCTTAGAATTCGCCAAGCATCAACGAGAGGATACGCGCGCCCAGATGTGAGCTAGTCCTAGAATTTATATTTCATAAACTGTTGCTAACACTTTCGATTTAAACATCACAAAAGCACACACTAACCCATACACAGCGACATAACGATTATTTAGCACAATTTAAGCTTTGTCCAAAACCGCTAGCTGCATGTGAAATTCATTTTATTTTCTTAGCCAGTGGTTTTTATTTGTAATCATTAATTAGATGCCTAAGCTTTTATCATACAGGTATTGTTTGCACACCCTTAAGCTAACCTGACACTTTCTAAACTATTCATATGTGCTAACCGCATAGGAAGAATTTTAATTTGTACATTTTTGCCTCATCTGTAAAGCTTGGACAAAAAGTAGCTTTGGTTTTAATTATATTGTATAAATAATAATTATTATAATTCGATCTATATGCAAGCAGCGTACGCAAAAAGTGTTTCTGCTGCTGAGTATCCAGACTATCCCGGCTATATCAACCTTGGACCTACCTAACACTCCGACCACCGTACATCGGTGCATAAATAGTAACCGGTTATTATTAAATAATATTTTTATATGTCGTTGAGCACAACAACTTCAATTCTTGAACGCTATTATTGACAAACATAGTATTTTTAAAAGATGGCTAGTAAACATTTTAAGTGTCAATAGCTTGCTATCTTGTGATCAAATCATAGATAATAAAATCAATATTAGTGTACTATTTTTTTTTTTTTGTTTATTTTAAATAAAGTGCGTTTTTTTTTATTATTATTATTATTATTTAATTATCCACAGCAACAATAGTAATGCAAAATTTGATTTATACTTTCGTAAAATTCTTAATTCTGAATGCTACTGTTGGTAACTTACTCACCCAATTATGTAATTAGTGTATTTAAATGGTACTTATATCTTTGTGGAAATTATTAAATATACGAGTGCATACATAATTATTAGTATTTTATTGAAGCCAATAAAAAACTGATCAAGACAATATTTATAGCTGTGTTGTATTATTTGGAAACGATTTAATGCGAAATTTATAAAGAGATTGTGACATGTTGGCATCTCTGTATGGCCTTGCTTTAATTCAATTTAATAAAAATTTATTATAATATATAATTTTCGGAATTACTTAGTTATGGTGGGAGCGGCTTTTAGGACTGAACGATCGAATAGATCAGGTTGCATGCCCATAAAAATATTGCAGGTAATATAAAACTCCTCAATGTTCAATTCGAAGGCATCTTTACGTACAGTCAGCAATATTTCCGAGAAATTTGTGGAGCCGGAAGGCAAATAGAATGCCATAATATTCTCCCTCTTCTGTCTAAGAGCAAAGTTGAAATTTAGATGAGAATATATTCTATATATTATATATTCACTTACTGTAGTGTCGCTTCCGGAAACTTGATTTGAACGAAGAGGATGAACTTGTTAGGAGGCGATACTGGAAATTGATTAATACGATCCCAGGTGTACCTCGCAGTGCTTATGTCCGCATTCACTTTTCGCTTGAAAACAACCTCCAGCAGATAGCCACTCTTATAGCGCTGCTCCTGTGTTCCCATTGTCCACAGCTGACCATCATATAGCATCGGGCAGCGGTGGCACATCCGTTCGCAGTCTAAGCCCGTGAGATTTGTGTAGAGGAAGCTGCAGCCACGTTGCTGCATGAACGTCGTGATGATATACATGACACGCTTGCCATTGGGATCGATGCCGCTCGGTGGCCCATCCACGCACACAAGTTGCGGATCACCGAGTAAGGCAACAGCGAAGGCGATACGACGACGCTGCCCGGTAGTGCAGAGGCGCATCAACTGTTTATAGCAAACATAAAATCCCAACATATTCGCCAGCCCCTCACAGATCTGTGAGCAACTTTGCTTGGGCAGCCCGTGCAGATTGGCCTGAAAGTGAAGCAGCTCGCACGGCGTGATTTCACTTGGTAGCACGTGTTGCTGGGCACAGTAGCCGATAAGGGGGTAGCATTCGATGCGCTGTTGCTTCGGGCTGTGGCCACCTATCCAAATGCGACCATGAGACGGACGCATCTCCCCCACCAGCGTTTTGATAAGTGTTGTCTTCCCGGTGTTATTGTAGCCCATGAAACCAATGCACTCGGCCCTGTAGACAGAAGCAACTCCGATGTATGCATTATTGAAATAAAACACACACAATAAAAACACACTAAGGTATACTTTTTTAAAAGTAAAAAACAAATTTCTACATTTTCGACATATTTAAATTAAGTTTTTCTTATTATATATTATCTTGTATATATATTATATATATATATATATATATATATTAAATTGTAGTAAAAGTTTGCATATTTTTGGGATTGGCTAATAACAGCGAAAAACGTTGTATTATTTTCTGGTTGTTCAGAGCGATTTCGATTTTAGGTAGACTTAAATTTTTTTTTTGATATATTATTTATTTTTGTGGGATATACTTACCTGGATATGCATAGATCGATGCGAATTAGGACCGTCTTCTTGCCGAACCTTTTGCCAACGCCCTGGCAAATAACCGCCGTGTCAGATCGCTCCTGTTCGGTGAGCTTGTCCACACGAAGTCGCTCGGCAATTACGGACTCATCGACCATATAGTCACCGAGGCCCTCGTGGCGTGCCCGATGATCCTTCTTCTCGCTCCCTATGCATTTCTTTGGTATTCCGCGGTTAATGAATGTCCATGCCATCAGCGAATAGTGCTCCCTCAAAACAAAGATAGTAAGCGGTACGCAAATTGAACATATCATCATAATCATATCAAAGATAATACCATAATTCCCTTTGAAGTAGCTGTACGAGACTGTGGGATGCCACGAACATTTGTTAATGTCTACAAGTGTGTCAGAACCCAATTGGTAAGATGATAGGGCGGTATGGGATGTTGTCAAACTCAAAGCTATGTATGTGTTTGGGACAAGCACTTGATTACATAATCTTTTAGACCAATTTAACTTTTAACTTTATTTTTCACCGAACGTGCCTTAGCTTAAAAATCAAACCGACAAACAGGCAGACAAGGCTATAGTTACGTTTAACTTTGATCGGATCAAATGTTTGATACCAAAATACAAAGGAGTTCTAAATTGCGTTACCAGTTAAATTTAATAGAAGATTGATACTTAACTGCAACAGTGTGGTTGCACCTCACACTTGTCGACCTCTATTGAGATGAACCGAATATTGTCATCCCTGCAAAGGCAGTCGTCCTCATACATAAAGAATAGCTTGAACACGATCTCAGCAAAGCTATATTGAGTTAATGGCTGGTATAGATCGTTCATATCAATCATGCGATCGCCGACAGTAATAATAAATATAATAATGCCCAGGGCATTCAGGAAAGATATCGCAATGAATACATTGTTCGAATCCTTGAACATGGTGGAAAAACAGTAGGACAATGCAACGACGGCAAGGCCCACCATTATCAGCATCAGGAAGATCCACGCTGCAATGATTCAGATTGTCAATTGAATAAGTAACAAGTTAATTTAACAAAGTATATAATCATGTACGCACCATAGAGATACATATCATGTCTTGGGCTAAGGTAGAACGATATCATTAACACCATTCCAAGGCTTACTAACACCACTCGTGCGATATCGAAAATAACTAAGCTTGAGATGTATGTGGAGAGGCGTACTCCTGTGAGAAACTGTTGGTTTTTAAAGCTGTGCTCGAGCATGTTGAAGACGGCCGTGCTCTGCCACATGTTGGCAAATATGAAGGACAAGTTGATGGCCATCATGACGCCCAGACTAAGTGGCGTCTGTGGCTTTGCATTGGCCATGACCTGAAATGGCAGCGGATACAGCGTCACATCAATGGAGGCTTCCTCGTCATAGAAGTGTCTGCAATTGGTTGGACAAGGTAGTGGGTCAAGTACATGTATCAAATTTCAAAACGCAAGGCAATCAAAACTTTCAGATTGCTATTTAGCTGGATCAAAATTCTAAAGTGGTATTTTTAATAATCTTCAGTAAACTTGAAAACATTTACCTTAAGATATTATAGTGCAATAACAAATACACAGTCAACTTGGAACTCACCGTGCAATCACATTGTGAACCAAATTGAGACCAAATGGTGCCGCATGGAGTGGTATATTGTTGAACCAGATCGTTATTATGTCCTTTCCAATGGAGGCGCCAAACATGTAATGGAAATTAACAATTTTGTTAAACTCCTCTTGTTGCAGCAGATAGAAGTCCGTAGGTTCCGCGGTCTCCAGCTGTTTCACATGACCGTCGTACCATAAGAGCAGCTCCGAGAAGAACTCCTGCATCTCAATTATATCCAAAGTATCCGACATGGTTTCTACGAAGGCGTTGACAGTACTCAGCTGCGTCAGATTAAACGAAATCGGATCCAATTGATAATCCTTTCCATAGAGCAATATCGTGGAAAACGTGCACACCAAGGCCACAATCAGTGCAAGCAGATTGACAACTTTAATTGGCAAATGACGCATGTTTATGAGCCAACGCATATTCAACAGGGCCCAGAGATGCATCCTGGTACGCTTGAGTCCCTTTACCCGGCCACTGATGTCGGACTCCTCGTGCATTATCTTAAGGTCGTCGATTAATATTGATGGCTCAACGGCCACTTCATTGTCCTCGGCACCGAAACGCATAAAGATCTCATCCAGCGAGGTGTCGCGCAAGCGAAAACTGATTATGTCCAATTGTTCCATATTTTGTTCTAGTTCGTCAAACAGTTTGGCAAATTGATCCTCGTACTTGGTCTCCAGGACAAACGTTATCTTTTGGCCAATATCACTTTCTACAGTCAGCTTTGGCAAATATGTGCCCAACAACAATTTTAGGTTGAGAAAATCAAATTTTTTACCCTTGATGCAGCTCTGAATGCAATGGACAAAAATACATGAAGAACATATAGTATCTTAGATGCGCCGAAGATTACATACTCTTGCAGGCAGAAACCACCTGGTCTAAATTGTATTCTTAATTAAAAGAATCCATTGGTGATGCTTCGACTGCTGAAAATAAGAAATCCTGCGTAGTCTCATCAAGATCTCTTTTTAACTGAGAGCCTAAATTGAATGTATTGAATTCGTGAGCAATCAGTCAAAAATTGATCGGTTCTCAAATTAACAAATTTTGTTTTTTTTTTCCATTTTAACTGATATGTTTACCAAACTGACTGAAATGTTATTACAATAAAATTAGTTTGCCATGTAAAAATGAAAATCTCTTAACGTTAAACATGTGGTAAGACAGACTAATATCGATATTATATATGTATATCTGCAAGCGTATACAACCTTCGGCATTGGCGAATGGAATCAAAAAGACTCAATAGATTTCGCCAAGTGTACAACATACCAATCGAAAACCATGTCCGTACATGCTACGCAGAAATTGTTTGCTGCCAGTGCACTTGAGCTCCCCTTGAGACATGATCGCTAGACGATCGGCCAAGTGGCTCGTCAGTGATGTTGAGTTGGATACCAAAATGATGGTGCGCCTCGATTTCTCTTCATTGATGAGGTTGCAGATGAGCGATTGTGTGACCAAATCCAGATCGGAATGGAGATCGTCGATCAGTACGATGCGGCTACCGCCGGCAAAGGCACAGGCAATGCTTACGAGATTACGCTCCGGAGCGGTTAGGGACTTAATCTTTGACAACTTCGCGTGGGTCAAACGTAGGAGCTGCAAATAGAGTGCAATCTCTTCTTTGGCCTCCTTCCGTGACATACCTTTGATCATGCATATAAAACGGATTTGATCAGTGACGGTTAGGTCCTGAAAAAGCAGTTCATCGCCAAGAGCCAGACCAATCTGCATCGAAGCATTGTGGCTCTCAATTTGTGTATTATTTTGAAATACCAAGACAACGCCACGTGAAGGTTCCAATAGGTTAGCGAGTATCTTAAGCAGCGTCGTCTTTCCACACCCATTGTGGCCCATTAGCACAGTCACCTCGTTCTCGTACACATTCAAGGTAAAGAAGTTTAAGGAGCTCTGTTTGTTGTTCGTATATCGTTGGCATATCTTTTTAATCTTGATTTTGAAGCGGCGATGCGCTGGTTCCACCTCATAGATCTTGGTCGACTTGATGCTACCTGGCTGTGAGAGCTGTGGATGGCTGCTATCCTCCCGCTCCTGAAATGTGAAGTCTCCACTGTGGAGGGGAGTGGGTATATGCTTGCGCCGTCTTCCGCCCGTTTCGGTCGAATTCCACACTTCCATATACAAACCGATGGCACCGTAGACCAGCGAGTCAATCAAGAAAATACAAACGCCATTATAGGCAGTGAGCTGATTGGCGGCAGCCTTCAGAATATTGCCCTTGTCCACCGATTGTTGGTCAAAGAACACCTCCCGTTCCAGCAGCCCCTCAAATAGTAGTGCGAACACAGTGTTGGGAAACGCAAACGATATATACCGTATGAGCAGTAGCGACTTCTCCCGATTGTTCCACAGCACAAAGAACGGCATATATGTGAGCAGCCAGAGCACGGTCACCACTCGAACGGCAAATTGGCTGTTCTTAAACAACGAGGCGAACATCGCGCAAAAGCTTGTCGATGATACATTATATGAGGCCAACACCAGCAATACAACATACCATGGTGTTTGTGATAACAGGGTTCGATTACTATTCCAGGGCACCTTAAAATATGACAAAAGATTTTCGGTGCAAAGCAGCAATGTGCATTTATAGAAAAGTAAAAATGGAAACCCTTTTGCTTAATATAGAACCTAGGAACACACTAGTGTAGTACTTAGCATGCAACCATGTACTTAACATATAATATCGATATTGATCGATTTCATAAATCGCTGTGAGCAAAGCAAAGTAAGCAGACAGACGTGATTGTGAAAGAAATAATTTAGTTTTGACTGCTGCAACATATATTTAATTTAACGTTACACCTACAATCAGTAAAATACGTTCTGATCTGCAAAATTAAAAATAAAACATATTCGACTAACATTCCCCATTTCGCACCCAAAAGTATTAAGTTTGAGTCACCCTTTGAAATTAATTTATCCCAATCTTAATGCTCACTTAATTAAACCATTATGAAAATTTGGTTTGGGATTTACATTAATTACCAATCGCCAAGCGACAATACCTAATCAGGTTAAACTCTTGTAAACATAAACATGCATACATGTCAAATAGAATTCATATTATATTAAAAGTAAGAGATCGTACAAAGAACATACCTTGATGCTCAGCGCTATAAGAATCGAGCTGATGAACATATAGACGAGTCCTTTGAAGTACCAGGCTGAGAATTGGATTAGATTGCTAATGTTCATATTGATAAGAAAACGACGCAGATGACGCTGCTTTTCTTTTACGATTTGCTGTACATATACGCATATGTATATATATATATATATGATGGGTAGACGTATATATTTGTAAAACCTACCCAGACTAGTATCTGTGCCGGAAATAGAAAGCCAATGATGATAAGAAGCGGCAGTCCGTGATTTACGTATTTCATGAGTGGATCTTGTATGCGACCATCGACCGGAAATCGTCGAAGCACTATCTTAGGAAGATGTGAATGGCTCATCACTTTTATATACGTCTCGGATATGGCCATTTGGATTTTAATGAACCCCTCGCGCACATAGTTAACGTTACCATCTAAGCTGGTATCGTTGAGGCGACGCACTGTTGACATTTTCGGATCGTCGTGATTGAGTGTCTTCCAGTTATCGCCAATGAAGGTATTGCGAAAAATGCGCAGCTCACTGGGGAAAAAGAGCGTATAATTAAAGTGTGATATTACCTCCTCCTCCTGATTATCTCTAAACGGATAGGGCTTCTCAAATTGCCTATGATCAAAGCAAATGCCTGCAAATAGATAATCATCCTTTACAGCCTGCTCCATGTCAGAGCAGTCACTAAAGTCGCGTGCGCCCATAGAGTGTAGATCCTTAATGGCCATATCCATGATTTTATGAAATATATTGTATTGATTAGGCGCCCAGGCCAGCACCAGCTGCGGAATGAACACATTGTTGCTCTTATTGAACTTTTTACTCAGATCTTGGCGCTCCGACAGCGATTTCATCAAATCGCTCCAGCATTGCTCAATATCAATTGGATCATAATAGGCATTATAGCTCTCGGGTTGACCAACACACATTCGCATGCCCACCGCAATCATGCACAAAAGGACAGGCACTAATAGTAGCCAAAGCAGCTCAATTGGACGATTCCATTGTGACTTATGTAACTTCCATGTCAATAGTGCGAACTTGCTCAATAAGTGTCGAAGGCTCATGGCGACAATTTTTCCAATTTCAAAATGGAACTAACTCAATGGAACTGAAACTTAAGTCAATGCCTAATCATATTCAACACATTGAAAAGTTGCACGAACATTTTTCTAATTTTGACACACAAATTTTAAGCCAAAACTGTAAGGTAAATAAATGGCAATAAGCCATTCCGTCGATGAGTAAGAACGCAAAAGTTTCATGTAGATATATATATATATATATATATATTTTATTTTTATAAATATTATGTTTATAAATTCCGATATGCACTATTGAATGTTGCCGGGTTCAGTGAAAATAAAGTAATTATTGATATTTAGTATATAGTACCACATTACAGAAATACATATTACGCCATTTTGCAGATTATCTAGATTTGGCTAATATTTGTGGACGTTTTATTGCCATCGCCTCTGTTCGTATTCATTGCATTTATTGGCTATTGACCGAGAAAACATTTTAATACTTTACGCTTGGCAAATGTTAGCATCCAAATGATATCGACATGGATATCTAAATGTGTTTGTGGGCACATATAAAAATATGTAGATATGTCCCTCACATTTGAGGTGGGTGAGGTAGTTCTCAGCATTTTAGTCATAAATACAAATATGGGAATCGTGCTGAAGATATGTTGTTATTTTTTTTACCAAAATAAATTTGTGAGATTCAATATATTTTTAAAGCTCCCCATTTATCGTGTTAAGTACGGACTTTTGGTTGATTTCGATTCGTCTGATTGCATTACCATAAGCACACACACATGCATACACGTACACATACACACATACATGACAATTTTTTTTTTTTTACAAAATTTGCGTGCCTTCAGCGGTTTTGTCTGGTCTGTCGTTCACAAATACTATACGTAGTTGTGTATGTGTGTGTGTGTGTGTGTGGCTCCATAAGTGGGTAATTCGGTCATGAATACGCGAACAATTTTTCCCATTGTATACCGTACAATGTCCGAGGATTTTTGGTGTGTGCATATTTGTGGCAAATAGACTACATTACTGCGGCAGTTCTATCTTAAATGTATATGACTACTTACACTGAGAAAATATAAGGTTAGAACGAGTTTTGAGCTATACATAATTGAATGACAGTAATCTTGTTGAGCAGTAATAATTTTTACAGAATATGTATACATATAGTATACATCTATGAAGTAAAATAATTATGTTGATTTCAATACATTTTTTTGAAATATTCTATAATTGGATGAGTTTTTTTTTTTTTTGAGTGTTGGTAAATGGACAATGTATGAATGTCTGTCTGCCCAGATGTGAATATTTGGTATAACTATTAGTTGACAAAAAGAAAAAAAAACACAAAATGTTTGCCCATTATTCGCAATGTTTACAAAATCAAGTCAAAGTTTGACACTTGACTGTAGTCGACTGGTAGTTACCCTGTAGCAAAATGCATGTATTTCCATTATCATTAAACATTAAGAAAAAGTTATAAAAAAGTTTAGTTTCATCGAGATTGCTTCTAAGCAACGAATAGTTTACCTATAAACAGGCAGACAGTTGGACATGGATATACCGACTCTGCTACTGAAGTTGATCAACAAAATTATACAATTATAAGTTATTATGGCTTAAAATTCGGAAAAGCACTCAAAAGTGAAAAGCTGTGATTAAGTACATTTGCAATTAAAGTGTTGAAAAAGTAAATATTAAGTTTGCTAAGTATTTCTGATTTACACTTAAATTATAGATATTGTAAAACCTTTTCATATTTTAACTCTGTCTGGCATTACGTGCCACTGTAGGTATAATTAGCGAGTGGGTTTAAATTCGCACTTGTATACATATTTAAGTTCCCACTCGTGTTTATGGGTATTGTTTCTGTGTATATAGGCAGAGCAAGAGCTTATCTCATAATTACTATGCATCAACAACAAAAAGATACAGAACTACAAAAGTAGTTAAGCTGCCTATGTGATTTGTAACAGACTGTACAGACTGTTTTGATAAGGGGAGCTCTGCAAAGCGCTTCTGAGAGTAAGTTTTCAAATCTAAGTGTAGAGCAGCGTTGCGGCTCCTTGACCGTTAGTTCCTGCTGTTTTTAAAAAATAACATCAACAAACAAACAAGACGCAAGTGCTTTGTGATCGGGCATAGTCGACTGAGCAATGATCTGTTTCAGGGAAAACTGCTGCGAGAGTCACATATTTTGTTATTTGATATGAATGCAGGTTATCAAAATTTTACTATACATTTAAAATAGAAAACTTCTAATTGGAAGTATGTAAAAAGGTATGGTCTAGGAAATAAACATAGATCTTTGACAGTAGCTGGAAACACTGTAGCTTCGATACAGTTTTATTGCACACACGATATAATCCAACTCAAAAGTTAGCCCTGAAATATTTTTTTTACAGAGAAATACATATATATTTTTGTAAATATTTTAATTAAATAAAATCAATATCAAAGGACTTTGCATTGTGTACTTTTAAGACAGAACTCAGACTTTCATTTGTAGTATAAAAGTTCCAAATTTGGTGACTCTAATACTAAAATTACGAGAAGTATACAGTTCGCTTATTTCCGTCTACAAAACGATTTGCCTTGGCCAATGTACTTTATATTCTTTTACGAACAGGGTACGAAAAAAACAAATAAACGTGTGTATGTTGAACAGCTGCTTGCTTGGCATTGAAAACGTCACTGAGCGACAGAGCACTACAGAGAGTAAGAATGAGATTCAGCGAGACAGAGAGGAGGCAGACGTGTGCAGACCTCGTGCTTCTTACGCACGAGGAGCGCATGCAGCACGAGCGGCCATTTACAAAACCGACACATACGAAACGATGAGCGCCGAAGATGATGGCGACCGGTTTTGGGGCCGCTGCCAGTCAATAGCTCTGTGTGGCGCCTCAGTGCGAAGCGAAGCATCGAAAGTGTCAGGTGTATAGCGGAATTTTCGTTTGTTTTTGGCCTTTGTATATTGGCGCATATTTTGACGTACGTTTTTTTCACTACGGTAATTTCTGCAGCGGCTTTCAGTAAAAAAAAAGAATTATAATAGACTATAATTTAAAAAACCAAAAAAAAATATTAACTAAAAAAAATTTTTTTTTAAAGTTTTTTTTTTCAAAAATTTGTTAAGTTATGTGTCATTAAATCATCATCAAAGCTAAAGTGCTAACACTCCGCAAATAAAAAACAAAAGTTATAAATAAAATAAAATTATATACGGCTGTGCTGGTGTCGTGCAAGTTTTGACAAAGTTAATTAAAATATTTCATACATATTTGTGTCTAGCAAAATGATCAATTCTATATGTCTTTGAGATTGAGTGTGTGCTAGACAAAAACGCTAAGCAAGAAACGAGATAAGGAGATGGAGAGAAGAGAGAGAGAGAGAGAGATAGAGGGAGAGATAGAGAGAAATAGATATATATATAGAAAGAGAGGGATAGAGAGAAAGAAAGAAAGAGAGAAACACAGATGAACAGCATCTTATCGGCATTGAATTTGATATTTCAATTTCGTCTCGGCCTTTTTTGTCAATAACATAATTCGTAATTTTTTAATTGAACTTTTTGTTGTTTCTGGCTGAATTGACTGAATTCAAATCGCGAAACAAAGGGAACAGGAAAAAAACAAGTATTTGTATGTGTAATATATACAATTAGAAAAAACAGCGAACGTTGGTGACGCAGGTAAATTTTTTTTTTTTTGCGAATTCTCGAAAGTCGAGCTTAGTACTACTACTTATAGTATATACAGATCTATTGTGGGTATTGAAAACAATTCGCTGTATGCTGTGCAATAACCTTGTGAGATCATTATTTTGATCAACAGCTATGAGTAGCAGCAAAATATAAAAATAATTAACAACACCAAATGGCAAAATAAATTTTTTAGCAGTGGCCCGTTCTTTGTTCGAACTCGCTGGGGTGAAATATATTCAAAATTAGCTTCGTAAAAAAAAGCTACTCAATGTGCGATTCAAAAACAAATGTGTATATATTCAACAGTTAAGTGTTTTTGTCAGTTTGTAAATTTATAGCTCTTTCAAAGCTTAACTCGGTGCTGCCAACAACTGATGCGTTTCAATTGCTTCAGTTTCTCACATTCGTTCATAGCCGTGAATAGCTGGGGCTTTTGTTTTTGTTTAACAGCTTGAGCAGTGAAATTCCCACAAATCAAAGTGAAGCTCAGAGCACCTCCTAGCTGTTCTCTCCCTCTCGCCCACTGTCTGTCACCAGCAGCTGCGATCGGATAGTGATAAGCTTTTTTCTTGCTGTTGTTGTTGGAGCATTTCGCTCTTGAACGGTAATTTGAGCGAATCATGAATTTGCTCACCGCTTCGAGTGGAGAGCCTCGTTCGACGAACTATAAACATTAAATAACAATAATCAACCACAGCCGAAAGTTGAAGCGTCTGTGCTTAATCAAGCTAAGTAATATATGTATGTATGTATGTACATACATATTTATTTATATATGTATGTGTGTATGTACATATAACAATAGACAGTTCATAGTTAGGAATAAAAAAAACAAGAAGAAGCACATTGAAAATTGTTGGCTCCAAAACACGCAACAGTCCGTCAGGCAAAGTCGCAGTCTTCATCGCGTGTGCTAAGTCAGACTCCGACTTACCCTATCCCCCTCACCCGCGGTATTCCGGCCATCAGGTACCGGTTGCAGTTCCAGTTCCCAGAACAAACAGCAGGACAAAATCCGACTTCAAACAGTGCGCGCCGTGCGGTCGACTTTACAACCGAATACATGCATATAAAGAATATACTGACTAGTTATACCATACATATTGTACTTACATAGTTCTATTTCTATAACGCAATTTCTGTTTTTACTATTTTTTTTGTGTTTTTTTATTTTTTTTGTTGTATTTTTTTTTTTTAACCGCCACCGCTGTGCACCGCTGTTCCCTGTTCTCGATCCACAACACCGCGGACGTGCTGTTCTCTTTGCAAACCGGAGAGTAGGTCAGGTCAGTGTGTATTATTTTACCAACTATTTAGCTATACCATGGCGGCATTATTCGCATTATACCATGTACCATATATGGTATATGCCATATACCATATATTTTCTTATATGTTCCATACTACCTGCTACCTATGCTTGACTATTGCCTCCACATGCAGTGCATATTAATTTTACAACTTTTGTTTTCCATATTAAACCAAAGTTCGTGTTGTTGTCGCTAATATGACAAATGCACTTAGTGTGCACTTTGTCACATTTTTCAGCTTTTCAGCTTTTGCTCAGCTAATAGTAGCTATTCATATTTTGAAGTACATGTCATATCAATCCGTATAGTCTAAAAATTCTGTTCAGTTCTTATTTTAGATAGTGCGTCGTTCAAACACTTTTTTTCTAGAGTTAAATACTCTGCTCCCAACTTTTTTTTCTTGACTACTTGTCTGACACACACATACACACTAACGAGAAATATCATTATTTCACACTTATTGTCATGACCGTTTGTGATTTCTCATTGTCGTGGGCCATACTTGTAAGAGTTATGTTTTCTTAATGTTTTGAACCCGACGGCAAGCAATTTATTTTATTTTATCGATCTATTGCATTCTCTGGTTTTTATCTTCTGGATTGACGTGTGTGCAACTAATGACTTGAAGCTAGTAATTTGTATTAATATATATTCATTTCAGCTAAAGTTTTAAGAATTCTGTCCCACCGCTGAAAGTAATAAATATTCCCGAAATGCATTTATTAATGCTAATTATTTGCAAATTGAAAGTGGGGCAATCAGAGCTGTGGGGAAGTACCCCATTTTAATTGGCAGACTTGTTATGCCAGGGTCATTTGCAACTATTAGCACACACCCATACATATTTTAAAGGTGGGGCTGATTCAACTTCATAATTAATCTGGCAGATACTACAACAGTGGTAAATAATTCATTTGGCCACCATTTCAATAAAAAGAAAATTTGCAAATTGCTTGGGTAAAAGTTGAATTTGCTTATGGATTTATACTGGTTGGGGTGGGACGAATGCGAGCAACTATTCGAAAGTTTGTGACTCAAAGAATTAACTCCGGTTGAAAGTTAAGCGCAACAAGATAATTTTCGCCGATAATTTGTTGTGGTCCAAGCACTCCTTCGAGTGATTCTGATGACTCGAACAGATTTTGCCACAGACAAAGGGCAAGAGCAACGTATTTAAATAATGCAAGTCTCCAAAAAGGCCTCAAAGTGTAACCTCAAAGTGCACAAAGACAATAAAAGTGAGAGAGCGAGGGAGTGGATGAGTGGGTGTGTGGGTGTGTAGGTGATAGAATAAGAGAACAACGGAGATAAATGCGAAATCGGCAGGGCGCAACAATAGCAAAAGGTACAAAGCAAACTTTTGGCTACTGCGACGACTGTCCACCCAAATGCGCCCAGACAAAAGGGCAGCAACGGCAGCAAGGACGCCGAACAAATGTTGATGATGGGGGCCATGTGGCATGTTTGTTGTCACAGAGTCCAAGGCGACAACTGTGCCCAACGGATCGCATCGACCAGCCAGATACCCTTCCATTCTTAACAGTGAAATATGAGAAACAAAAGCTTTGCGTATCTATTTACGGAAGTTCTCAGACCGTCCAATTGATATGGCTATTCATTTGAACGTTTCTACAAAATCCGATCAACTGCAATTCGTGGGTCGAGACTTTTGCTATTCCTATTGCAGAGTATAATATTGCAATACTTACAAAGTAGAACATTGTATTTAAAAAATGAATTTAAATATGATTTTCAAAATTCACAAGTTGTCACCTTCATATCTATTTGCTGTCCACTTGTATATGTATAAAAAACAGTTTGACGGTCGACAAACAATCGATAATCATTCTATGGAAAGCTAAAAGGTATATTTAAATATATTTCTATATTTCCCAGATTCCTTTTGCTGCATTGATTACTAGTAAACTTCTTCAAAGATCAGACATGAATATATATATGTGCATATATATATATATATGAATATCTAGCATTCCTATTGATAGACAAACGCACTATGCTCTTTGACCTTTTGCGAATAGTGTATACAAAGAAATGAAACAACAGTAGCTGTAGCAAATGCTTTGCAATATTTTAAAGGATCCTAAACTACGGCAAAGCTAAATCATAACCTTACACGCAGAATGGGGGAAAGCAAAAAAATGTGACTGAGAGAATAGAGAGAGATATATATAGAGAGAGAGAGAGAGAGACTGAAACTTAAAGTTAAGGAGAATCTAACAGCCTGCTGGACTTTCAGCTCTGGCGTTATCCAAGTAAATTTGCAGGAATAGAAAGAGAGAGGGAGAGAGAGAGATAGAAAAGAAAGAGAGAGAGAGGGAGAGATAACAGAGAGCACGAGAGTGAGCCTGAGAAGTCGAGGAAAATCTTACAGCTTGCTGGGCTTTCAAATCTGGCGCTTTCCAAGTGAATATGCGGTCAACTCTAATAACTTAATCAAATAAGTAAAATCAGTAAAATTTTAGAGTCAAAAACAAACTGCTTGCTCGCTTACACACCCTCCCAAAGAGTTCCATACTCCCTTGCACACGCCCCTCTTCCCCCTACCCCTTTAAGGATCTACAGTTGGGACACATTTGACGATTAGAGCAAATTGGATTACGTGTAGTTTAGTTAACTGCATCATCAGTCACACACACACAAACAACTATATATATGTATATAGTATATATATATATGCATATTTATATGTGTATATTTGTATGTAGGTACTCATTCGCTATGTGCTTGAGTATGTGCTCAATTCTAATGAAAAGTGCTCGACTTTATAGCATTTCACAATGCTAGCCTCGACTTGACCCCACAGCTTTGGCAGTGAGGTTATCATTGCCTCGAGCATAATCTCATTGATTGTCGGTCGGGCAGAGCTAATTCCAACAAATTCAATTCACTTAACTAACTTAACTAAAAATAAATATTTCATGTTCAATTCCAATTGATTTTGGCATCCGTTTTTTAGGCCTGTTTTGACCTTCGTACATTTCGATGAATTTCTTTATGAAAAATGTTGAACATTGCTAACTCATTTACAGCTGGAAATTATTATATATATATGTATATATATATATATGTATAATATATTATTATTAATTATATAATAATATATTATATATTTCAGCGTTTTCTATAAATTTATTCAAACGTGCATTAAGCCAATAATAATATTTATTTTTTTATTTTGATTTGATTCTGCATATGTGATTTTCAATTTGCATTTGACTTATTTTTAAGCACGCATACTTCACTTCTATGGATTTTTTTACCCTCATATTACCTCAACTGTTTTTTTTTTCCTTTGAATTTTCATTTTTTTTTTCTTTCTCGTTTCATTCAAACTCATATCTGCCCCGCTATTTCCCGACTCAGCAGCAGCAGTCATTCTGCATTTCACACGACGGCGTCTGTCTCAAGGGCGCCACAAAAACCGCCGTGTACGAGAAGACATTTTAAAGTTGTCAGGAAGGGCGTGCAATAAAAAAGATTGAAGGTAAATTCAAAATATTTACCTAGCACATTTTTGTTGGACTCCAAAATCGAGTTCTTGTTTTTGTTTCGTTTAAATTCAGAGAACTTCTTGTTTTACTTTCTATGTGGGTTTTATGGATGTAACTAATTCTGGCTGAAAAAAAAATTCCCCTCTTTAGGTTATGTCATTTAGTATGTTAATCTATGAATAGATTTTATTAATTTCTACACGAGAACACACCTCGATTCCAGCTACAATTCAAAACCCATTTGTTTGTTTCACCTCATGAATATGAATGAATATGATTAATTACTCGTATTTTTACGTAATGCATGCAATTTTCATAAATTTTCTCATTGTGTTTTCTCAGTTAGCACTGAGTTAAGCACAGTGAGTCGATTGTCTAAGTACAGTGGTCCCAGCCTAAAATTGATCACTTCAACGAAATATTTTGTGTATCGCCAACTATTTTTTATTGAGAACAGCTTCTTGGTGACTTGCCTACTTGTTAGTGACTTTAAGGGTTACATAGGGGGAGACCCCCCGCTTGTAGCACAATTGGATATTTACTTAAATATACTGATTGCTATATAATAATCATCATATCATCAATATAGTTTCAAAAAAGTACATCTATGTGAGCCACGTTAACTAGCTACCCTAGCCATAATGTGCCAAATGTTTTATAGCTTTTTTCGTTTCAATAAATGGCCTTTTATTCAACTTTTATCCATCCTCATTATGTTGCGGCATCATTCCTAAATCAGCATCATTTGTCCAAGTTAACTTTGAGCTCATCTTACGACTATTTAAACACATTTTTGTACCCAGAAAGACAACAAAAAAAATCTGTCTTTCATCGTCTCATATCAGAAAAAAAAACTTGAGATAGTTTTGGAGCGACTTCGAGTCACTAATATAATAAATGAGGTCTTGACAGTTTTCAGTAGTTACTCTTGCACTGGAAGCAGAATAATAATTTTCCTATCTACGCATTATATATTATGGACATAAATATATATTAAGCTGGTGCTCAAAATGTGCTGCATAAGTGAATGACAACAATTTATTATTGCAAACAATTTGCTGAGATGGCAAATTGTTTGTGTCATCTCGATTGAATGAATCGCTTGAGTAATTTATGATTAAATTAAATGGGTTCAATACAATTGCAGATGATGTTGTTGTCAAATAAAAGTTCATATATACTATTTGTAAGTAGATTTAAAGCTAGACGGCTTTTTTGGGCTTATTCAATTTAAAATGTTCTATTGAGCCCTTATTTATGATTTAATTATACAAATATAAAAGTTGCGCGGCATCAAGAATCCAAAATTGAAAAGCCCATGTTCATTTATGAAAATTTGCTGGCTAAGTTAACCAAACTCTCTCAAAGCTGTGTGTGTGTGTGTGGGGGAGCGAAATATTTTGGGTACCTCGCACCTTTTAGCCTCAACGTTGAATGGCTTTCAAAATAATTGTTTCGCTTTTTTTTTTATATATACAATATATATATACTTTTGCTTTTGTATGGAAGTTTTTTGATAAGTGGTCTTCGTCTCACACCCTCTCAGAGGGCGCTCCTCATTGTTAATCGTCATCATAAATAAATCTATTCAACAAATATTTTTCATGCCCAATTTGTCGAGGCGAACAACATGGGGAAAAAGTTCAGTTGAAACGATATAAAAAATAATTTTGTATGCATATATATGTATTTTTTTTTTTCGTATAACATCTTTTTATGTTTTGTCGCCTTGAAAATGATGGGGATACATCTTTTAGTTTCAGTTGGTTGCCTTCGGCATTCCCGTTTCTTTCAATTCTTCCCCATTTTCACGTCATTTACACTTAAATAGCTTAGCGCCCATGGATACAGAGTCGTTATGGATGGCTGTGGAAGTGGAGAGGGTTGTGATGTGTGGGGGAGTGAGATACAGCTAAGACAAATTATTATTGTATGATGAGGCTGTTGATGATGCGCTGATTATACGAACTCCGACATTCCATTTAGGGTATTAAACTTTATTACCGTTACATATTCGGTTCCGCAGCAACGAATATCAAGCATAGAACATCATAAAGCACTTTAGCCAATTTATATATGGGAGCATTTACACACTTACTCCCTCCCCTCCATTAATTAGTGTCAAACACTAGCTGATCTGCCTGGCAAAATGTATCCGTTCATCATTTGCTTGCCAGAAGATAATTATTCAGATATATGTATATGTAATGTAGAAATATGGCAAAGAGCTTTGCTAATTAAGGTGGGTTACTTGCCGGGTGTCATCGAAAACCGAAAGTTCCAGTTCTGATTCTGGTCCGTAAAGTACACAAGCTCAGGTAAAGATTTCGGTATTATTGCATATTTTGTACGGTAAGCTTTGCTTAGTTGATTTTTACGGTGCGGTGGTGGTTTGTAGTGGTGTCAGTTCCAGTCAGGAGTTACTGACAGCGGATTACTCTGATACCATTACCAACAGACACATAAACATACGTGCCTATGCAACGGTATCGACCATTTGCTCTTTTAAAAACAAATAGCATCAGTTCCGGTATTTGGGTATTAAAAAAAATATTGATTTTAGGTTCTGATTTCGATTCTGAATTTCAATCGGTAAGCATGCGGTTCAAATTTCAATTCAGATTTGACACGTTGGTGAAAAGTGTAATATTTTTTCAAATTAAATTTTAGTTATATATTATGATTAAAATCAATTACATAACATTGATTAGCTGCATAAATATGATTTGCAAACACAAAAGGAACTATTTGAATATTGTTAAATGTTATTGGAATTACATAATGTACATCAGCCGGATGCAGGATGTTACTTAATTGAATTGTGGTGGCATTGCGGTATATGTTCCTGTCATCGGATATATATTTGACTTGATGCGAGTTTGTAAAATATAATTAAGTAAATGCCGTTTGTTAAATTCAGCCAACAATTGTAATACGTGTTTCTCACTGTAATTTAAATATTTTCCAATTAAAAATGTTACATCAAATTGCGCGTGTCAAAAGTAAATTGTTGCTGAATTCATATTTGCAAATCTCTTTGCTTTTTTTAACACTTATTTTTTTTATTCATTTAATTTACCAAATTAAATACAATTTGAATGTGCGGCAAAGCAATTCTTGACGGTGTTTCCTTCTCTGTAATTTGCAAATAAAATAAAAGAATGCTTAGCACTAACAAGTAAGAGTGCTATAGTCGAGAGAGCTCGACTACAATATACCCAAAACCCAGTTGTATTGGCAAATTTCTCTTTAAAATCTTTTGCACCAAAATGTGAGAAGGTCTTCAAGTGCACTCCTTTTTTATGGCAGACACAGGGACTACAGAGAAAAAATCTAGGGAAGCGCCTATTTTTATTCACAAGGCCGAACCTACCCGAACCGGCTGTTGATCCTGGTCAAAAACATATACACTTTATGGGATCGGAGATGCTTCCTTCTTGTTACATTTGCACAAAACCATTATACCTTTTATACCCAGTTTTAAAGGGTTCAGGGCACAAAATTTCAATTGAATGCATTTCATGTACAATTAAATAGTTCTTGCAAATGCTAAAGTCCAAAATACATAAAATTTAATGTCAATGCTGACTCAGTCAGCCCTCACACCCCCAACGACGGGGTCAAAAATTCCCTTTCGCCAACGCACAGTTCAACCGGTTATTGTTGGTATAGCATCATAAATTAATTTTGCAGTGCATTTAATGAATTGTGAATTGTCCTAGCCAGAAGCCAACCAGCCGACTGCCGCCCAAACATGGCAATACATTTGTGTATACCCTGTATACCCTGTAGCAAATAAAATTGGGTGATATGCTTAGGTTGCTTGGAAACCAACCAGCTATGCATTGACAATGCCAACAGCGGATCGCTCTGCCCCAGCCAAAGTGGACAAGTGAACAGACCCGATCGTTGAAGGAGGCTTGCTCTTAAAGCGAACTGAGCACTTGGCCGTAACGTTACCACAGCCAAGGCTTAATGATGGGAAAGAACCAGCCATTTCTACTGCCACAAACTGTATGCTGGAGGGGTTGAGGTGTGCATATGTATGCATGAGTGAATTGTGTGCTTGTGTGTATGTGTGTGTGTGTGAGTGTGTGTGAGTGTTTTGTTTTGTAAATCTGTTGATTTACTACGTGTGTGTTATCGACTATTGTTGTTGTTGTTGTTGCTGTTTTTGCTGTTGGTTGTGATGAGTTGAAAACAAAAATTATTATACGCTTGCAAAATTAATTCATAATTAAATATGAATTTATGCTCAGTTGTGGCTTAACACTGCGCACACACACAAACACACATACCTAGACCCAAATATGTGTGCATACTGCAGAGCTGTGAGCTGACCAGCAATTTTCCAACGTCCAGATAGGGAGAGGGACAGAAAGAGAGAGAAAGAGAGAGAGAGAGAGAGAGACGAAAACGGTTTTGTGTAGCATTATTGCCTCACCGAACTACCACAAAACGTTGCATCACAATGGAAAGCAAATTAAAAATTTAAGAATTGAACTCAAGTTGAGCAGTCCCGATTGGGACATATCTTGTACTCAGTGTACTATATGTAGAAAACAGGGTATCTAGCAGTCCGGCACTCTCGACTGGAGCACTGTTTCCTGTTGAAGATACAAGCAAGATGAACAGCTGTTTTGCAGTGTTTGTCAAAACATTTAAACATTCAAAAGCAGAGTCGAGTGCATGTTTGGCAATTAAATTCATACAACCAATTGAAGGGCTTGTTGCGAACGCATGTAATTGAGCTGTTGGCCCTTATATGCTAGATAACCCTCATATGCACGCTATCAACGGAAACGTTGCATAATTATATTCACGGGTTTTATAAATTAAATTTATCCATAATTTGTCGCACTAAATACAAATTCGGATCAGATAAACATACCCCTCAGTAGATTATAGTACATGTTGGCTAGTTGGAGAAAGACAGAGAGAGACAGAGTGAAAGAAAGAGAGAGAGAATTAGTGAAACAGAGAAGGAACGAAATATAAAATGGGACGGGTAGAAAGTCAGATAGAGATGGCGAATGACAGAGAGAAAAAGGTAGGAAAGTGAGAGAAATCGATGGAGACAGAGATCTATACAGAAAGAAAGAGATGCCGGAGGAAGAAAGAGAATAATACAGAGAAATAAAGAGAGAGAGAGAGAGAGAGAGAGTTTTGAAGAAAATATATAAAAAGAGAGGACAACAGAGAATGAAACAGTTGATAAAAAAATAAAATAAAATAGGAGAAAGCGAGATAGAGACAGAAAAATAGAAAGAAAGACAGAGAGACAAGGAGAGACACAGATGGAAAGAGATAGAGAGAGCATATTTGCGCCGTAAAATTGTTGTCAGTGCTTTTATACAATTTGGGGACGCTTTCAGGCTTTCAGGCTTTCGAGCTGGCTGGCTGGTTGTTTGGACAGCCGGCTGTTTGTTTTAGCCACATGACACATGCCGGGCATAAATCTTGCATGTGGCGTATGGCAAATGAATGCGCCAATAACTCAATAAAACACAACAAAAACACGCCAAAAAAAAAGAGAACAACATCAGCGAGAAAACAACAAATAAACGAATAACGATTCGCTCTTTATATGCGTCTGTGTGTGTGTGTGTGTGAGTGTGTGTCAGTGTGTGCTTGTGTGACGTCGTTATGACCAAACTGGCGTCCAATGGCAGCGCTGCAGTTGCAGCTGCTGTTTCCGTCTCGACAGCAGCGCCAACGTCGGCGACCATTGCGCTAGCTGTCTGACAATTGACTTCCGTTTTAAATTTTGCACAAGTTATGGTGGCGTCCATGTCAACTTAATGCAGCAGCTGCTGCTGCAGCACAAGCACAACCAAATGCAGCTTCAACTCGAAGACGATGGGCAGACAGCAATAGCAGAAAAGAAGTGCAAACATTAGCTGCCAAGAGATTGCCTGGAGTCCTTGACACAAGCGCCAGCAAAAGCGGTAACAAACAGCTCTTGACATACAATGATCAATGTGGAACAGTAAGGCAATTATCACGCCAAAGAAATTCTATCGCTGTTTTAACTAGGCCAATATCGCATAACATCTATGTAAGAACAAAAGTCTCAAGATTCCTTAGAATCAGACAGACCGATCTAATCAACTTTAAAATGAATATAAATATTTTCGCCACACGATTTATTAATCAACAAAGCAGTTGTGCCTCAATTTGGAAATTTGCATTTGTACTTGAAATCTGAAGAGGCCAACTTTTAGAAGCATATCTGCTATTAGCATTTAACCTTACCCTTTGTTTTGTTTTTTTTTTTTTAATTGTTTTGTTTCGGTGCGCATAATACACGTATGTTTTTTATATCAGCTCAGGCACTAAAGTCGCTTTTGACCTCAAGTCGGTAAACGTCTTGTAATAGACGCCATTTTGAATGGATAACTTTTCAGATTTGCTGAGCTGAGCTGAGCTGAGTTGAGGTGAGGTGAGCATCTACAAGTCCATCTCTCTTGACTGCAGCATTTCTACTTAATTCAAATTGCCAGTTGTTGTTTTTGTTGGTGGGCATAAAACAAAAGCGCGCGCCAAATGCAAGCAATGACAAAATGGC
Source organism: Drosophila paracracens (assembly GCA_035044025.1). Classification (NCBI taxonomy): domain Eukaryota; kingdom Metazoa; phylum Arthropoda; class Insecta; order Diptera; family Drosophilidae; genus Drosophila; species Drosophila paracracens. Next base: position 1,445,206 of record JAWNMN010000838.1, read on the forward strand.
AACGCCAGCAGCAGAGGTCGCCAAGTGTTGGCAGCGGCAGACAGGCGGACAGGCGGATAGACAGACAACGTCGAAAAGTGGAAAAACAAGTCGCGCCATTCGCAACTTTCGCTATTCCTCGGCTCGTTTACTCATTGTGGCCAGACCGAAACGAGGTCGGCGCCGCAGCGTTGCCATATTTTTGTTTTGCGCGTCTTGTTTTTAATTTTATTTGCGCTCGCTCCACTTGAAATACATTGTGCAGCCGCCGCTGCAGCCACCCTCCTGACCTGACCAAAACTATGGAAAAGAAAAAAAAAAAGAACAGCCAAAACCAAAGCCAAAGCCAAAACCAGCACCAACAGCAGCAGCAGCAGCAGCAGCAGCAGTAGCAGCAGCATCAGCAAAGCCGAACCAGCCATCTCCTCATCCCATTCCGTGCAGGCCAAGCTACGAAATTGTGCCACATGGCACCTCTCGGCCTGGTCCCAGGCCAGGGCCAGTCAAAGACAGTGGCAGCGTTGACTAATATGAGCTTAGATTTAGTTTTCCTGTAAACCCTACACCCTTCAACAGCCAACCCCCACACCTCCAGTCCTTTTTGTCCACAAAAAAGCAAGAGAGAGAGAGAGAGAGAGAAAGAGCGAGAGAGCGAGAGCGAGAGAGAGATAGAGAGAGAAAGATAAAAAATAGATATGTTTGTAAGTGTATGTATGTATGTGTTTAGAAAAAAACAACAAAATTTATTGTGCCACACAGCGAGCTGTGCGGCGGCCCCTTACGAAAATTGGGCCATGCAATTGCAACGGTAACGGCAATGGGGTTACAATCTGCTCCCCCACACCTCTACCACCCTCCCCCCACCCCAAGCGGATCTTAATTTATGCTTTGACCAGGCAGCACTTTTTCCGTTTTCAGCTTAATAAGCGCCCTTTTGCTGCAAATGACATTAGCGGGCTAATTAGACTTGCACATACACTAGCACACTAACTCACACACACACACACACACACGCACACACATATACACATACACATCTATCAGTGAGCATCAGTCGGCTAATGAACCTAGGGAGCAGCTGCATATCTACAGCTACGGATCCTGCCACGCCCAAAGCGCAAGTCTTTGCCGAACATATTAATTGGACACGGATTAACTGCAAGCGTCAACTGGCAAAACCCCAATTAATTTATTCTTACTTGGTTGCAAGCAATTCATATTTGACATCAGAGTGATAAGGTGCATTGCATATTTGTAGCATACTTATTGGGGCAAGAGGTGTCAAGGCTAATCATAAATGGCAAGCCAACAAGTTTGACGGGTAAACTGGAAATATTATCAATTTGTCGAGTGTCCTTCGCTATTCATTCAACCGCATTCGTCCTTCTGTCTTAATTAATCATTTATTAAATTTGTATTGGCCAAAATGTTGCATGCATTAATAGCGATCTTGTCAAAGCAGAAAATGTATCTAAATTCAAAATATGAACGCATTTAAATATTTATCTGAACAGTATGAAATTCTAGAACTTTTTGTATCATGCACTATCAAAACCGAAGCTATTTTTAAACACAAATTAGGCATCTGTATGTGTGCAGAAAATTGAGCATATGAAAAAGTCTAGTTTGTCCTGAATATAGGAGGACTGTTGCCATTATGGCTTCAATTACAGAAATTCATAATGGCTACTTAGTTTTTGATAACATGAATTGACCAAAGTGGCTACTATAAATGCAAGCTATGAAAATGTGGCAAATTTAGCAACAAAATGTGTGCTCTCCGCTGGCTGTCTGTGTTTGTATATGAATGTGCCACTCAAATTCGCAAAATGCAGAGCGAGAGATTTTTCCAATTGCACAATCAGACACACACACACACAAACACGTACACACATGGGGCGTTTGGACAGAGTCAAGCTGTTTTCTTTTGAAAGCGTCATCAAATCGTTTTGTTGGATTTTGCTACCGTTGCCAACCTGGCGATCGCCGTGGCTCGACGGGGCTCTTGAAATGCAATTACAGTAAACTGCCAAAAAAAAAAGAAAAGTCAAAAACGTTGGACATAAATCAATTTTGAAACCGGGCCAAACGAAAGCCTATGTCTTGTCAATACCTGACTCAAATTCACTTGTTCAACTGTTCACTTGTTCACTTGTACTGTTTTTATACAATGTATGACCTTCTAGTTGGACATGAACAAATTCGCATTTCATTGTCCCGACAGGTTGACTTGTAGATATTCTAATCACATCAGCTGCGACGTCCTGTTCCATTTAGTGGCATCCGCCCCAAACTGACACTTAACAGACGCCGGCTCTAATACAAGCGATTGCAAATTTAAATGACAACGATTTGGCCTCTAAGTGTTTGTTCTCCCTTATCGCCACGCAGCGTCTGCGTCGCGTTTCTCAAAAACATTACCGAGCACTTATAGCCTAAGCTCTAAACAAGCAAAAATTATAATGACAATGCCAGCTGCGTCAGCCGGGGCATACTTCATTACAGCATTACTTGGTGCAACTACAGTGTGTTCCGAACGACTGACGAGTCCCTAGTCCACAAGCGCTACAAGGATTAAATTCATTTTACATTGGATTTTTCTTGGCGTGTTTTTTGGAGCAGTACTACACCCAAGTTGGGGGAAAATGGTTGAACTTTGTTGAATACCAGTTGTTTTTTTTTTATCTATGTGCAAAACACAAGCCTTTAGCTTCTATAGGCAAAAGTTCAGTTTTCGTTAGATTGGCTTCCAACTCGTTTTTAATCAGTCGGGCTTAAAATTAATATTATTATGGGGCTTCATGCACAGCGACCTAGTTTGCTCTATTGTGCCCTCTCCTGAGCTTACACTTGCAAAAAAAATTGGCCCTGAATTTGGGAAATTCACCATACTTTTGTCGCCAAGGGTAACTCACTTTATTATTCAGAAAGTATACTCCAAAAAACCAAGAGCTAAACTCTAATATAGCAGTCAATATACAATTTTTCCTTTTTAGAAATCCATTTGTTAATAATATAAATTTTTTTTTTTTTTTTTGTTTTTAATATTTTGGCATTATTGATCCTTTCAACTCTTTAGATTTTTTTTCTTATCTTAACAAACTATTTCTAACAACTAGAAAAACTTTTAGGTTTTGAATGCGATTTTCACTTTAAAAAAGCAGGGCCATTTTTTTGAGTGTATAACCCCACCATTAAACCTGATTCTTGCACGAATTCAAGGCTTTTTATCGAGTTGAGATTTTCGATGGTATGGTATCTGCTGCAGCTTTGAGATGTAAAATATCTGCAACTTACTATTACCCACTTGGTATCTGCTAGTCGAGCAGTCCCGCTAAGATTGACATTCATTTGCCACTTTTTCTGTGCCCAATGCCGCCGGTGATGCTATTGCTCCATCTGACATTATTTCCGCATGTCGTTAGAGCCATTTTTTTTTTGCTTCGTTGCTGCGCATGGTATTTTTAGGTTTTGGATTATTTTTGCCTTTTGTGTGCTCAAATTGGTGCAAAAAAGAAATAGAAGAATTATGGGGACAAAATGGAAAGTTGTGGAAAAAGTAGAAAATGTCAGTTTATTTTGATGTCTCTACATGGTTTTCCTGTGGCGCGAGCAGACATCACCGTCTCCGACTTTGGCTCCGGCATTGATATTGCTGACGAAATTGAGAATTATTATGTTTAAACGTGTGCCGTCAACGGCATTTTGTTTGGCTTCTTCTAACTTACATATGCCGCCGTCGCAGCCCCCGCTGAGCCGTGTGACTGACATGTGTCAGCTAACAAAAACAAGCAATTTTGAATGCCTGAATCCAGTTGCCTGAATCCTGTTGCCTGAATCCTGATGCCTGATGCCCGTCATCTGCAGTTGCTGCAACGCAGCCGGCAGATGAACTAAAATTAGATTGCCTTCTGCTGCTACTGCTGCTACTGCTGCTTGTGCAATATATATGGAAATGTATATTATGTGTATACATCATAAATAAAAAAAAAAAATCATCAATTTAGTACTCGAAAGACGGTGGCGTCAACATCTTTCTTAGATTAATGTACGTACATACATTATTCACAAATCTTTTGAAGTGATCAGTCTAATATGGATCGATATCAATAGTTTTATCACCAGCTGGTACTGCAAGAAAGCAACTTGCTTCTAGAGACTTTAAGTGTCATTCTTCATAGAGACCAGGTGCTTTACTCCCCTCTACGGGTCAATAGTCGTCTGCAACCTAAACACAGATGTTGGCAATATTATTTCTATTACTTAGTTTTAATTGTTTTATTGTTTGTCATTGTCACTCAGTTTGAAAGGGTTCTCAGTTTGTAAATTATTGACGTCTGTATTTTTTTTTTTTGTATACAAATTCAAAATAGCAATAACGACATTCGTTGTGTGTGTAGCAATAATTTCTCATAACTAACAAACAGACTAACAAGCGAATGCACAAAACAGTCGGCAGCAACAACCGAAACTATAACTATTGAAAATGCACTTACAACAAGTGCAACTGCAGCACAAACATGCAAAGTTGTTAATAGCAAACAGAAGAGGACCTTTTTGAGCTAAATGTGAATTGCATGAACTCGGTCTTCAAAATTGGCCGAAGTTTGCCATCAAGCTGTATGATAAATTAAATCGCTTAAAAATAAAAGTATACGAAATGCATAACCAAAAGTTAAAGACCCTAGAATATGAGAGGCAATAGTCTTGTAATGAAATTTCAAGCTTTTCAGCCATAAATTAAAATTCCCATAAAAATAAAATCTCATTTAAATCGAATTTGGAATATTCAGCTTAAATGAAATTATGCTGTAACATGAGGTGAATTTAAACTGGGATCCAAAAGTAATAAATTATAGATTTTGAACTCTGTGTGCTATTTGTGTTTTTTTCAAGGAATAAGAAATGATTCCAGACTGAATTCGACGATTGCCAACAATTGAATTCTCAGGAATGAATTTATGTTATTGACTTGCCTGCGAGCTTAAGATATTGTTGTAATTCTATTAACGTCGGCCAGCTAAGGTCAAATTCAATTTCAAATTTGGAAAGTAATCTAAATACAGTTACCTTTTAAAATGCACTTCACTGCCTTCTGTTGAAGTTGTGTTACAGCAGCCAAGTTAGTTGTTCTAACGTATGTATATCTACTATGCAAATAAAACAGTTTGTCCTGACTGACTGATGGCCAACGCACAGCCCAAAGAAATTAGCTTTCTTTTGAAGAAATCGACCCGTAAGTGGGCTGGAGGAAAGTAGTCAAAGTTTGTATGCACAGCACTCAGCTACAATGCTAACATATGCCATGTATGTATACTTTAGCAGTCCGTTTCAAGGAAACAAAGTTGCTTAGTTTATAGAGTCTATGGAAGAATATGTCGTTTTCTTGCTCCACTTCAGGTACTCACTTGTACGTAGTGTGAAGCAAAATGTACTTTTAGTTATGCCTGTGACTGTGTGTGCGTTTCTATTCACAAAAAAAAATAAACAAATAAATGACAAAATCCATACGAAATGATTTATTTATACACAAAAATTGTTTGGTCAAAACGGACGGATTTCAATTTAAACGCAATGCAGGCAGATTAAATAAAGCGCAGCAGGCGCTGCAGGCCAAACAGACGATGGGAAAACTAATGGAGTTGTCTGTGAGAGATGCCTGGCGGGGATCTGGGAAGTGCGCCATCACGACTAGGACAACGCGTCGACGCGACATCAAGCAAAATAACTTTAAATTAATTAAAAAGCGCATGCAGAAATTTTGTAAGCGAGCACGTCAACAAACACGAGATGACTAAGTTGTGCATGTGTATGTGTATGCGTATGCGTGTGTGTGTGTGCGTGCGTGTGCGTGTGGGAGCTAGCAAAATAAATTTGTATATACGTATTTGTATATAGAGGGAGGAAGTCTGTCTAGCTAACAACGACATAGACGACGACGGGGCGCATCAATGTTGCGGAAATTAATTGAAATGAAGGCTGGCATTTTGTATGACTAGCGCTGTAAAGTCTTGCTTAAGACTGGTTGATGTCTCTCGATTGCCCAAGAATGAAATATCACCGAAATAATTTAAGGAACAATGTTAGACAGCAACTTGAAATAGGATATATATATACATAGAGTAGGGAAACTTGGAACCAAGGACTCGAGAATTGTAATTAATGCGCATTGCTAACGATTTATGATTTGACGATTGTGTCCAGTAGCCCAGTCCGGTCCGGTCCGATTCGGTCGCAGTCCCTGCCAAAGGATGTGGCAAATGTCGAGAGCTTAATGCAAACATTATCGCACGCCCACAAGAGTCGTAGACTAGTCCGGTGTGCAACGTTCCTTGCCTCTTGCCTCTTGCTTCGCAGCCAACAAATGAAATTAAGCAAATAAATTTTCGTTGCTAGATTAGTTGGACCAAGCGGCTAGCGAGAGTGGAACGGTTTTTGCGGCTTAGCAAGGCAATCTGGCAACTTATTTTTTTCCCCCACTTCCGCACAACTGCAATGTGTGTGTGTGTGTGGTGTGTGGGTGTGTGACTGGCTTAGTGGCTTAGTGGCTGTCCTTGCCTGACTAGAAATACGAATACAAAGACACTAGCAGCTTAGACCCAAGTTGAAGTCTGTAGGGTTATGGTTTGAGTTGGAGTTCGAGTTGGAGTGCGAGTCGGAGTCGGAGTCGTTGCTGGCTGCCATAGGTGAAGTAATTAAATGGTGGCCAAACCTCAAAGTACTGCTGCTGCGTTGCACTCAGTGTACTGGCCACAACACATGTAAAATGCCGCAGCCGGACGCAAGTCCGCACACAAACATGCAATTCAAAGAGCTACGAAAACAACAACTACAACAATCACGCCGAATATGCTATACCCTTGCAGAATATCGATCGAATTGTGTCCATGATTACCCGATCAAACATACGTATACATCTGTACACATCTAGACTTAAATTTCTTATTTCTCATCTGTGATCCCTTCACCAATGCATTGCCCCTCACTTCACGATAAAACAGTGAAACCCTCTTGGAGGGCACACAAATTGTTTGTCATTTAGCGAATGGATTCGGCCAAGAAATAAGGAAAAAAAAGTGCTTGTCGAATGCGATTTTGAAATATTTACAACGTGGCTGACATAAAGTAATGCCGAAGTGCTGACAGCTGGCATAAATGAATCAAATTAAACATAACCATCTGGCAGGCAATAGCTGAAAATGTAATGCGTATTTGTGTTTATTAAATAAATATGGTTTTCCAACGTTCATTTAATAAATTGACAGATTAAATAAATCTCCAGCGGTAAAGGTCTGATTTTAAAAATGGATTCCATTACGTTACCCAACTCATCCTATAGGCCCTGTGCCAATAAGGTTTTGGATACCCCCCCCCCCCCCCCATCATTTTCAGAACCATAGCGTGAAGCGAACCAGTTATGAAAATACCGAAACATTTTTATCTTCGCAAAAAGAGGTTGCCTGATTTTGATGTCGGGTATGCGAAAAGTTCACTGAAACATTTACTCCTAACCAGCAGTGGCATTACAGCGTGTGTGTGTGTTTCCGTCCGCATAGACTCCTAATTCAGATTGAGTTATTGATTCAAGCTCACCAAGTACATTAAAAGCAACGATCCCCAAATAAAAACATTTGTTGGCCTATTTTAAAAACGTTTACTTTTTCTATTTTCATTTCAGGTGAGTGACGTTCAACACTGGAAGAACTTTTACTTGAGTTTTTGATTTTTCGGGTAAGAGTGGATTTTGATGGATTTGCCAGCTGCAAGAAAAGCAACAACTGATATGTCAATGATAAATGGCATAATCTAGAACTTTTCTTGACTGCTCTCACGTACATATGTAAGAGGTATAGAAATAGTGATTGCTTCCCGTTGCACACAAATTATGCAAATAGCTTAATGTCGCCTTAAGTGTTAAGACAGTGGTGACCAAGACAAGAAGAAGAAGAAGAAGAAGAAGAGGTAGAGACGTAGTCCGAAAAATCGATGTCTGTGATTATGCTATCCTTGTTATTTTCTTATGTATTTTGTTGCTGCTGTACGGGTTGCCCACCACTTTGTTGGCAGTTGCACCATTGGCGCCATTGGCACTTGGACGAAGACTGCGACTTGAACTTGGACTTTTGTCGGCATCTTGGCAGCTGTGGCCAACATTACCAACAACACCAACATTGTACGCTAGTATTTTGCTTGTTACTTGGCCAAGATTAATATTTCAGGGGATTGAGACAGTTGGCATAAAATAAGCAGGCTGCACTCGTAGTGTACTCAAAAGGTCTAAGGGACACTCATTTGAAGATAGAAACTGAAAGAGAAATATCAAAATTGAAAAAGTTGAAATTTGTATTTGCGAGTACTTTGATATGTTTATAATGCCAAAAGTCTTATTTTTTTTTTTTGCTAATAGAGATATAAATTCCTAAGTAGATCTAATTTTCAAATCAAATCGTCCGCAAGATCTGTATCTAACCGGCTGTATAACTTATTTATGGAGTAGATCCAATAAGTGTTATCTCAAGTTTGCCAAGCTGCTGCTGTCGTATGCCCAGTTATAACTAAACTAAACCCGCACAACAAGCACACACAACTGCCGTTTGTTAAGTCGGGGAATTTAAAAAAAAATAAAATGAAGAGAAGAGAAGAGAATAGAAGAGAAGAGAAGCGAAGAGGAAAGAAGTTAAATGTACGCGAACAGAATTGAAGCCGGAGAGAGTTCATTTCATAGGCATTGCGAAGGGAGCTCGGCGTCGACAAGTGTATTCAGAAGGTGCTGGTCTGCTCTGTGTTCATCTGACGATGCAACATGGATATCTCGAACTTCAAAACGGAAATGACAAAAAACAAAAAGAGTGGAGTAAAAGGGCAGCGGCTGCCCAGAGCCTAGCACAACAGCACTGAAATGAAATAGCGTTGACTACACAGCTCCGACGGTATTCACATCATTTTTTGGTCCGCACTATGAAATAAAGTGAATTGGAGTTCTATCACGTGTTACACACACACACACACACACACACAGAGTGTGTCGCACACACTTGCCACATCAGCAAATGATGTGAAAATGTAATTTTCAGCCAACGGGCAAAAACACATACACACAGACACAGTCACTGTTGAAAAGGGCCGAGCCGCAATTGAAGCCGAAATTGGAGACCAGTTGAGCTGTCAATGGTCGGCTGCTTTTGGTTATCAAATCGTTCACAGTTGCAAACACACACACACACACATACACACACAAAGCACACACATATAAGCACACACACACACACAGACCCACGGTCGAACACTATGCCGTGCAGTAAATTTGCGGCCAGCGACGAGCAAAAAGCGCACAAAGTACGAAACTAATGATGAGTAAAGGCGAAACGGGTAACTGAATGACCGGCGACGATGGAGCTTATCAAATTGGCAATGCATGTCACAGTCTCTGTATATGTCTCTGTGTGTGGTAAGGACGCAAATCAAATTTAATTGAAGCATTTGCCAATTCGCAAAACACGTCGAAAACAAGTCTGAAACGCCTTGAAATATCTACAGCACATCGAGTCATATTTCGATTAGATTATTTAGGGCAGCAATTCAATTATTCAATACCATTGAGGCTGTCAAAGCCAGGTGACTAAAGGTGAATAAAGTTAAGCGATCCTGCGTCTCATCAATTGATAGATTACGTTCACTATCAAATAAGGTTCGAAAGGGGAAGGCTAACAGCGTGCGGCTCGTTTCTCTTGTCTGGAAACTGTGCTTAAGAGGCTTAAAATCAGGCAACTTCATGAAATTTGCCACAGCATGGTTACAGTACAGTAATAGTAATATTTCCATTTCCATATTTGTTGAGCAACCAAATTTAAATTTTACTCTATATTTTGACAGCATGAAGATTGAAACTGCACTGCCAGAGAGCAACTAGAGTCTGGCAACAGTCAACTTTCATTTGCGTCAAAGTTGCTGTTGCGCTCACATTTTGTTGCTTAAAAGCAGCCGTAAGCATAGCAGTTTGGGCCAAATTGATTTGTATTCGTGTCCTGCTCTCCCATGTATGTGTCCTCTTTGTTGTTGTGAACTGTATGCCACTTCTTTTTTTTTTGCCAACACTGATGGGGAGCAACAAATGATGCGTAAGAAATGCTTTAATAAACGTGGACGGGGTATTATTTTTTTTGTTTTTTTGGCTGTTACGTGCCATTTCCATTTCTAGGCGATTTAGTTTAGGGCCCAAACCAAATAGATCGGATCAGCTTAAGTCTTTAGCTTGCAGTCTGTGGGAAAATATTTGGGCTTAAAGGTTAATAAATATTTAAGTCAGCAACAGGAAGAGCAGCAACTGATAGAGAGGCGAGGGCAGCCAACTGATGGGATGCGGATGTATGTAAAACAAACTGGGAGTAGCAGCTGCTGAAAATGTGTGCGGACAAACAAGTAAATCAAGGCACACTTCCACTCCAACAACAACAACAACAACAACAACACTGCACAGGATCCACCTCCTATTACTCAGTTGAATGATAGCAGACTTGTTGTTGGTTTTATAGCACTCCGCTGGCATATAATGTGCGGCAAAATCCAGCGGCCAAACAATCGGCTATGCAGACAATGCGGTGTCGTGTAGTGTAGTGCTGATAGAGAATGCTTCCATGTGGCACATCGTGGGACGGCAGCTTCTCCAATGAGATTGTGGTAGTCTCCAAGCGGGTATCTGGAGTTGAGATTGCAGGAAGAAGAAAGATACAAATCAAAAGGGTGCTTAATAAAGATGGAAGCTTAACACACATCTCACAAGCCACAGATCCCGATCGATCATGGACGTCTCAAATGATATTTCTATCACTCTCAGTAGATTTTCTATATAGCCTATGGTCTTTAAGTTATAGCAAACTAATCGACAGGCTCAATGGTAATCAGAATTCATGAGGATTGCCTTAAATTGAAGATGCCAGCTGGCATATGAACAGTAAGGCGGACACGGCTTAGTCAGTCCCGCTCTTGATGTCGGAGTTGTCCTCTTTAATGCGTTGCACATTTCGTAATAAAATTATAATACTCTCTGCAAGGGCATTAGGTATAAACACATGTGCAGCTGCTTCTGTACTATTGCCGTGCTTTTTGGTGCTTGGCTCGTTGCACAAATAAAACTCAGCCCAGCTCAGGTGCCCCAATCCCCATTCCCCACTCCCCACTCCCCATTCCCCACTCACCCGGCAAATCCGTTCTCGGTTGCATGCTGCCCTTGCCCATGGTTTTTTTTTTTTTTTTGCCCCGCTGCTTGTACCGTTCTTGGAGAGTTGTGGCACTGCTGTTGTTGTCGTTGTTGGTGTTGTCTACTGTCTGCCAGCCTTCTAACTGACTGAAAGCTTGGCACGTTGACTGATTTCGAATGGATTTTCATGATTTGCATGTGGGAGGGTCGCAAAGTCCCCATAGGCACAAAATGGAGCACTTCAAGCAACGAAGCATGTGCACATTTCTGTTCACTTCTCTTGTTCTATTGTTATTGTTGTTATTGTTGTTATTGTTGTTAATGTTGTTGCTGTGGTTGTTTTTGTTGCCTTTGGCTCTTTAGTCGCTTGGTTTTGATTTTTTTTATACTCTTAACAGCACATACTCAACTGAGAGATGACACGTATACCCTGTACATTTTAGCGTATGCCCAGCGATCCCTGTTGTTCAAAACATCGATTTTGGTATTTTAAAAAATCGATAAGAACAATTGAATAATTTTACTGGTTTCCAACCAGGGAAGTGCATTGTACAAAAAATCCGTAGCAATTTTGAATAGTAATCCGTGCAACCGATTGAAAGACTTAGAAAACTTAGAACAATTTATACTCCAGCTTTCTCTTTTTTCGGGCTTTCCAAAATCGCGTTTTAAAAATGAAACTGTTGTGCAAATTTTATAGTCGTAGATTCGCTGCGGAGAGCAAATATTTTTCCAACTCATGTTCGACCCTGTCGTTGTTGTTGTCATTCCTCGAAATATGTCGCAGTATTGGCCTGTGTCGTTTGACATGGGGGAGCCGGAATTAGGGGAGACGGAGATGGAAGTCGGAAACGTTGCAAACTTAACGATGTGCTTAAGCGAAAAATCACGCTTTGTTGCTGTGTTTACCACAGCTGCTTCTGCTGTTTGCTGTTGCTGAATTCATGGTGATAGCCCTACTGCTTTTGGGTGCCGTTTTTGTAGATTCTTGAAAAAATATGGCCAGTTATTGTAGCCGCATCGCCTGCATGTGCTTCTGTGTTACTTTCCCCATGACATTGGGGCATCTGTTTAGCTTGGATTCATGGTGGCAAGCACCGAACAGGGGAGGCTGCAGTTGCAGCAACAGCTCAGACAGCCAAACTCGTGTTTATGCTTACGTCCTGTCCTGTTTTATAACTAATCAAAATATATTGTTACCTTCTTGTCAAAATTCATATGCTTAATGCAGCATTTTCAAGTTTAAGTAACACAATTTGCGTGGTCCACTTCAAAGATCTGTACATGTATTTGTATGTACATATATGTATGTATTTGCTGTGTCGTAACTATTTTATTGTATCAAATGAATTCGTTGTTAGATAGCAACTGCAATGCAATTATTTTGCACTCATGAATTGTGCTTTTCACTTGTGACACTCATATGAATACATATGAATATACTCAGAGATATGTATGAGCATACATGCATACCTAAAGGAGCTCACATAAACATCTGCACACTCAAGACTCATTCAGAGACACTCGTTAAGCGCCCTTGACTGAGGGCAGTATGGAAATTGTTTTTGGCAAAGTGCACAAAGCACTTGACGACTGTCACATTGGACATGGGCCATGAAGGGGTTGTACTAGCTGTTTGTTGTTACTGTTGTTGCTGTTGTTACTGTTGTTGCTGTTGTTGCTGTTGTTGATGCTTTTGTTTATATTTACATATATGAAATGTGTTGCACAAGAATAACAAGGGCACAGGCAGCCGTTGCACATGGCCGGCAACGTAAATACAACAATAACAAGAAAATACAGCTACCTTAGGAACGTCGAAGATTTAATACACTTGCCGACTGTGATTCACCAGCACATATTTATTTACATATGTATACTCATTATAAATTTAAAAAGAATACTGACCGATTGATCCCAAGGGAACTGTATATTATTTCTTTTTTTTTTTTGCAGAAATAACTCGATTAACAAAGAGTTTCCCGCTCAAGAGCTCATCTTTTTATACACTGAGCCCATTAAATATGTTTAAAATGGATAAAAGGTTTCAATATCTCAGCTGGATTCAGGGTATATCGTAGTCGAGCCCACTCGTTCTTACTTGTGTTTCTGATGCTCGCAATGGGAGGCTCAAGAAATGATGGTTCGATTCGGCATATGTCTAACTATTACAAAAATGCTTTAGTGTCTTTGAATGCTGATTAAGAATATATATGTATGTGTATATATGTTAAGGGGTCGCAAATGACTCCATCAACGCGTTGCAGACTTCAAGACAAAGTTATAAAACCATTGGCAAGGGTATAATGAGGGCAATTGCAACAACTTTCCGGCAATTTTATATACGTTTATACATATATGTATTTATTTAGCAAAGTATATACATGCATGTGTGTGTGTGTATTAAGCATATGTATATAATGAAACAATGGTATTTTGTTGAAGCTGCTGTTGTCGTTTCGGTCAGTGCAGGCGGCAATAAAAATTTGTCCTGTGGAAAATGAAATGGATAGCAATTGCGATTGCGATAACCGGCGAACCTCAACCCGCACCCGGAAAAGCGGTCTCAAACAGACAGGACAACCGTCGCCGAAATCTCGATACGAAAAAATAATAATAACAACAACAACAACAACACAAAATAAAGTTAAGCCGATACACACTGGGTCGAGGTTAGCGTTTTTGTTTTTTTTTTTTGTTTTTTTTTTTGTTTCACACTGTTCTATTTTTTGTTTTTGTTTTTGTTTTTGTTGTGTGTGTTTTGTTTTTGTGCTACTGGTGGAATTGCCTTTCGATTTTGTACTTGGGGCAAGTGCTTCATTAGTTTTTTAATATCATAGTTTTTGGGGGCGATGGTGAGTAAAAGTTGATCTGGGACCGTTTAGTGGGTCAATTGGCCGGGCATGGATTGGATGCAGCTGTACCTAATTAACAAAGGCCTGTGACAGCCTGCAAATGGGAAGAGCCGGATCTCGAGCCAAAGAAATGAAAGTTATTTCCCGTGAACTTTGACATGGTTTTGCGTTCGTTACGTTGGCATCGTTTCTGCGTACGTGCAACTGTGTCAGGTAATTGCGTTCAATAAGCAGGTCAAACTGTGGTACACTCACTCACACATGTCCATATCCGTGTATATAGGCAAACACACTGTTGCAACAAATTGCACAAAGTTTGCTTAATTTGGCTCCAAAATACAAAATAATACCTTAAAGATAAATGTACAAATTTTTGGCATAACAAAACAAATACATTCCATTTCCTTGATGGTTACAAATATGACAAACACCTTTCATCAGAAGTTGAACAATTTTGATACATATGTATATGCTACTTATAACAGTACATTATACTTGGCTTTCAAATTATCAGCTCATTGCATATGGCACAAAGCTCTTTTCTGAGCATGTCTCCTTCATTTGCCATGGCATGAATAATTAAGTTTGCCCCACTTTTGGCCAGCCCTAGCGGCAAATTCTTCTTTATTGATACACTTAGAAAACAACATGTTTGAAATTTGGAATAATAATGTTTAGACCTAGAAATAAGCAATTATTTTTCGGTCTGCAAGGCATGTAAATTAGCTGTGCTCCTATTGAAATATTGAATAGAGTTGGGATCTTATGAGTTTCTGAAATTTAATACATTTGCATATGCACTCTTAAAAACCAGCTGGCATTTGGATATTGTAGCTACCACGTAAACGTCATATCATTTTTCGATCAGTGTACACACTTCGTGTACGAAATCGTTCTCTTTGGCATTTCCAATTGGGATTAGCCAGCGACGACCGCAAATTTTGAGAGTCGGCCAATGCTTAATTTATACAACACTCGAAATGAAATCGTGCGAAAACCAAATTTGCACACCACATAGTTTAAATTGGCAGTCGCCAGCGATTTGAGATGGCTTGTGGATGGGCTCAATGTGCAGCGCCAGTATTGATCAACTAGGCGAAAGATGACTGCCACCCACCGCCCTTGCCTTGTTAGCCCTAATTCTAAATACTTTAAAATGGCAATATTTGAGACAAAGTCCGACCAGGAGGTACCCTAACATAAATTCCTGTTCATTGTAGTGATACACACAAAACAAACAAACCCACACAAGCTGGGTTCTCAAGGCAACGACTTGTATGAACTGAAGATGAGTATATATGCATATATATATATGATTGTACTCCCCATTACGCAAGTGATTATAAATGTACGCTATTAGAGAGAGTCTCCTGGATGCTACGGGTAATAAGATTCGATGACACCCACCTCTCAGCCGCCGATGAAAGCTGAGATCCACTCAACTTTATTGCTGAAGTTTGCAATCCACTGCAATTAGAGACAGACTTTGACTGCGCTTTTGGTCTGTGTCACTGTCTCCTTCTTTTTTGCTCTTTCTCTCTCTTTCTTTCCCTCTCCCTCTCTATTTTATTCCTTCAACTTTAAGGCAATCAAAGCATTTTGACTGGGCAAGAAGTACACTTGGTCGTTCCAGTGCCTGCCATGGCGCTTTGGCGCTGCTGTCGCCATTGCGACTGCCACTCGATTATAGGGCTTGGAGCATAAATATTAGCAAGGCGTTACCGTTGACGTAGCCGCAGTCATTTAAATGCTGCAATGTTGTTTGTAAGTTGGTCCTGTCTGCTGCTGCTGCTGCTGTTGCTGTTGCTGATGTTGCTGCTGCTCCTGCCACTGCAACTGATTATGCTGTAGCCGAAAAGCTGTCAACGAAGCATCGCACAGCGCTTAACCCAGTGCCCCCTCCCATCTAGCTCACAATGAATTAAATGAATCTCAATTTCCGTTTGGTTTGCGGTTAAAAGCCACAGCCGTCGTCGTTGCCATTTCCGCCGTTGCCGTTGTCGCTGGCGAGTTTTGCCCTTCACACCCCTTCACTCTTGTCCAACCCATTTAACCCCTTGCCCAGCCTTTCAGCAAATGCAAATTCTCCAGTAGCAGCAGCGAAATTGAAAATAAGTATGCCCTAGACGACGGCACTCGACTTGAAAATACCCTGTATCCACCATCAAAATTCATTTGCATATATGTACATAAATATAAAAATGACCACTTTAGATATCAGCTGTGCTTTCTCTGTCCTTGCCTCGTCCTACTCCAGAATACAAGGAAGCCTTAACCTTCAATACCTTATGTGGTGTCTAAGAATTATTTCTTACATTGCATCAATTTCGTGTTACCCTTTTCTGCTCATTTTGAGGAGTGCAGCGTATAAACAGCCGACAAAATCTGTCGAGCAAAAAAAAAACGAAACAAATTCATGCGGCATTCTTTGGCGCGTTACTTCAATTGCCAGGGGTTCCAACTCCCTTTTTCATCTGCTCTCGAAGTTCTTAGCCAGGCCAAAAGAAAGGCCGTAAATTGCTGGAAGATGTCCGTGCGCCAAACTGCGATTTTGCAGCCAAACTTTTCTGCTGACAAAAGTTTTAAACACACAACACCAGGCGGGGCGAGGCGAGGCGAGGCGAGGCCAGGACCATGTCACGGCAGTCGTCGGGGCCAGTAGCAGATCATGTAAGAACCATCTCGTTCCGCGTAGTTCCGCTCCTGGCCAAGTTAAGTCGGTGGGCCCTTGCAACGACTCGACGTATGCACAACTTTTGCGATTGTTTGCTCGAAATAAATGCGACGCAGATAATTTGCACAAAAGTTCTGTTTCTCTGGTCCTACGACCCTCTATTACCATATTATCCTCAACTAGAGCCTTCGCCTCCCTCTGCCTCTCTCCCTGTAATTTTCGCTCTGCTGGTAATTTGGACTTTCTCAACAAAGTCGGGAAATTATATGCCAGAAAGGAATTAAGACATTCGTAAGAATATAGACATTACTATTCGTCACTGATTATTCGTCACTGATTATTCGTCACTGATTATTCGTCACTGATTGTTCGTTACGGATTGTTCGTTACTGACTATTCGTTTACCGGCTTCTCGTTATTGTTTACTCGTTACTGAAAATAATGACTACTCGCTATTCATTATTGTCTATTTGATACTGACCAGATCATTATTAATTGCACGTTTATCGGTGGCATTTATTATGATATTGGCTCTTCACAGGTTCGTCGAAAGTGAACTGGAGATTTATTTAAAAACAAATTTAATCAAATATTGTGGCGTTGCTTGGTTTTCTCTAATATTTTCTGTTAGTCATGCCCTCCACCGTGATATGCCTCTTTTGCTTTATCTTGCAGCTGGACAGGCGGTCAAACTCTTCGGTGGAAATGAAGTCAATAATGGGAAGTCGACTGGTCAATGGTATTATCAAATCCGCATTCTCTTGAGGTGTATTCATGGCTTTAGTTTGTTTAAAGCCGAAGCTGTCATAGGCCTCCTTCGGGCTGAAACCACCTAAATAGGGCAATAAACGCTTCGACGGCTGCCCCTTTGACCCGCCTTGCAGACGCTGATTTTGCATGCCAGGCTCTTCATTGGTCTTGCGCTTCTTCTTGGTACTCTGGCTGCATTGCTGGGAACCATCAACGATTAGGAGCATTACTTTTGGAGATGATATTGCCTGTGTCTGCCGGCCCACTTCGACGCGACCAGCTTTGGCTTTCCTTAGTTTTCCCTTGGGTGGCGGCGACAATGCACTGCGCATGACCAAGCAGCGAGTTTTGAGAAGTTGGTGATTTTTATTTTTTTTCGAAGTGAACTTAAGTCTCGGCTTGGCTGTTTCGGTCTGAGGCTTCGGTTTGATCGACTTGGATGTGCAAAGCCCTGTTTGTGGATTAGGCTGCTTCACTTTAATTGCCATTTTCCTTTGTGGTTTTCACTTTGAATTTTTGGTTCTCTATTTTGCTAACTTAAATATATGAAGCTTTGGATGTTGTTTCGAATGCGTTGACAGGCAGCCTGCTATGGTCATGATGCCCATAGCAGATGATAATGATGTTGTGGATGCTGCTGCCAGTTGCCTGCAGCCGTCAGTCGGCACTGATTGACTGACTGTCTTGGCATATGAACTTGAACACGTTTTGGCATTCGGCACTGTCGTCCCGTCGTCAGCCCTTCAGCCCGTCAGCCCTTCAGACTTTCAAGATTTGTTCATCCGCTTCCTTTCACCTTTTGACTCGCTGAGGTTACAAGTTCAAATGTTACAACAACTGCAGGCTCTTTCGGTGGCGGTCCCTTCCGCCTCAGTTGTACTCGCATTTGAAATACATACATATAGATATATATGTATGTATATATACATATACATATATATATTTATATATATGTTTCTTTATGCCCAGTGCCTAGTTCTTGGTGCCTGGTGCGCCAGCTGCTTGATTTGGAGTTCCTGTTGTTTGTCTTGGCCTTTGCTTTATGCGCTTGTTTGTTTTCCCTTTGCCTTTGCTGCCATCTTCTGATGTTGCCTGCTTGCACTCGACTGCTACTTCATTTCCAATGCTCAATCCTGTTCCAGTTCACGTTTCCATTCCCATTCCCATTCCCCCATTTCCTTAACCCCATTGCGTCCCATTCGCATTCCCAACTTGAAATAAAGCTTCGTTTGTTTTCTTAGATTTTTGTTGCTACAAAGTATTTGCATATGCCAGTCCACATATGTGTGTCTGTGCCTTGAAGTCTTGGGGGCTACACTTTGGATTTGTGTACCTCTCAGACCCACCACAAGTGCCCAAGCCCAATATTTTCTTTTTCATAGTTGACTGCGTCGCATTTCCCCAAGCCTTGCGCATACGCAACGCGTGTCGGCATCCTTTAAATTCATTTGCCCAATTTAATTGCATACTTTGCGGCAGCAGCTGCTTTTCTGTTTTTCTTATAACCTCACACCAACTCGAACCAACCCGAACCAACTCGAACCAACCCGAGCCAACCATCAACCCACAACTCGCTACCAAATGCAACTTCAACGAACATCAAGTTAGACACCAACATTGATATCGACTCATTAATAAAGCACACACATCAATTTCTCAACCATTTTTGTTGCCTACTTTAGTGTTTTCCTTCAATCTCTCTTTCTCTTTTTCTCTTCGCCCCATAGCTCTTTCCTTCTCTCTCTATCCCTCTGTTTAGCTGCTACAACTTTGTGTTTGGTTTCATTTTTCTTATGTGGTTGCCCCGTTTTAGTGTGAAGTGTTGCGTATCAGTTAATGTGACACACTCCACACACACACACACACACACACACACACACAAGGGCAAAATGTTCAAGTGACAGTAACACATGTTTGTTTGCTGTGTTTACTAGTTAGAAATAATGACGCAATCTAATAACCGCGACATTTAAACAATCAAAAAATCAGAGCACAAAAAAGTAGGAGAGTTCTAGTCAAGAAGGCCAACCTGAAGATGCCCAGTAATCAGCTCTTAATTCCTTCAACAAATACACAACAAATGTTGCGTTTTAAAAATGGTAAAGGAATTTAGAAGCTGATGTGTAAATTGCTGATAAGGTCTGGCATTCGCATATGACGCCAATATTACTCGGACAATGGACTAAAGAGAAATGTTAAGTCCAAAATATGTGCTATACATAAATATCAAGTGGCTAAGCTGCAGTTTGCTTGTCAACTGCTGAACTGTATTGTTATCGGGGTAGCTGTGTAATTGTGCAGTTGTGTGCGACTAATATAGAACAATTCAAAGCAATTTGAGCGAGTTGGCTGATTTCAATTGTTTCACAGACAATGAATGTCATGTGCGGTGATTAGCATTTGAGCTGCATTGGCACCGGACGGACGCAACGAGCTGTAAATTGTTGAAGTGGCAGCGTCAGTGTGGCAGGGATATGTGTATTAATGGAATGGGCAAACGATTTGCCGTTCAGTTTGGCGATGACATCTGCTTGCCTTGGCCGTAATTTGAATGCAAACTTGAGATTTTCATTGCCACTGACTGCAGCCAAATATGACTCTGCTTGCAGTCCTCTCAAATGGGGGGTGAAATGTATGCTGACATAAGCTCCAAATACCAACAGTAAAGCGCATGCAAATGGCTGAGTTCCTGTGTGTGTTTGTTATCGCATCGTTATCGTTTGTTATTATGTGCACTTAATCTCATAACATAATATTTAACTCATTTAACTCTGATAGAAAAGCCAATTGAGCAAGACTGACCAAGACAAATTTATTTAATTATTGCCATGTTTTCTATCAACTCATTCCTAAAATGGCGTATTGCTTACTGTTAACTTAGTCCCCTCAATATATATATTTTGTATTATTTTTATTTCCGTTTATATTACATGGCTTCCGCTTAAACAACCTTCAGTGCAGACTTTTCACCTAGGGTGCTGGGTTCCCGATAAATCTGAAAGCATATGTGTGTGTGTGGCTGTTTATGGTATGCAGCTGCAAATTGCATTTAAACGTATCTGCAATTCCATTGACAAGTGATGGACAACCTCTCAGCCATTACTGACCATGTCAGCTAAAATTATTGCGATTGAAGTGCATTCAAACTAATCAAATTAGGAACTCGCTCAACCACAAAACCGAACGCTTATCAACGGTGCACCAACAACACCAGTTAAGCCAGCGGCTCACATGAATTTCTATCTAAATTTGTGTTTTTCAATTTTATACAGATAGTGTTAATTCCGGGGATTTTCTATTTTTTATTTTTTTTTTTGAATTATTTTCTATTATTAAAAACTATATTTCAGGAAAAACATTTTTTTTTCTTATCTTATCAAAAGTCAGAACAAATTATTTCCAATGTCCAGATAATTATTCTAGTTTCAGGTGGATTTTTTAAACTTGATGGTTTTTGTTTGATTTTCTGATTCTTCGGATTTGGATATCATTTGACTGGGCTAAAGCAGTCAGTTGTTTACATATTACACACGTGGTTCTTAATGCAATAATGCAATAAATTCACTGCACATACAACATACAACATGGAATTCATAATGAAGTGAGTAAGCCACACACAACGTGTGTGTGTGTGTGTGTGTGTGTTTTAGTTAAGCCGTATTGACTTTAATCCTAATTGTGATTGATTTCCTGTAAATCCCAGTAGTTAGGGCGTTAATGGTCGATGCATAGGCGACTGATTAAGGGGCGCAAAGAAAATCTGTTTGCAGGGTGATAGCATAACATTTAATAATAGTTGGCAGCGAGCATTAAGCAGTAATCTTCAATTATTCGGACGATGAAACACGTTGAGAGCCCATCAAAGTCAAGTGCAGCTAAAGCCCAGCCAGTATAGCCTTAACGGAAGTCGCCACTGTACCAATGTGTCAATTAGCAATTTGTACGCCTTGTTTATGGGTGCCACGGATTATGGGCTGAAAGGGATAATGCGGGGACCGGGCGGACTGTTTGCCAGGCCCCGTATCATTAGCACCAAACAGCTTTACGAGTGCGACCAGAGTCTAATGTTTGCTTATGGCCACGACTGTGCAGTCGTAATAGCAATAAACAATAAACGACAGCTAAATTTATTCAATTTGTTTGTATTCATGCACGGTTAAGTGAGTCAAGTGCTCGTTGAAGACATTGGCAATTGAGGCAAGTGATATGCCCGAGCGCTGGTGTCAGTGAGTACCCGTTCTGAGTACTATGTAAATCTACATTTTGAGGCGATATCTCTGTCGTGCTGATTGCAACAAGTTACGAAATTTTCCATACAGCCACAATTGGTTTTCATACTATATAATCGAGCGAATTGATATTATGTATATTTATATATTATATATATATATATTATACGAAAATTAAGAATTTCCGTTGAATTAAATATGTGTTAAGTGCGCTGGAGTGAATCAGATCTCGGCGTGAATTAATTGCTGGGACTCTGTTGCATTTGTTGAGCCGCTTAAGCAATTTAACTGACTGAAGCGCATGAAGCAACAACTGCATTAGCTGTAAGTCTGCTAAATCGCCACCCAACGCCAGTCCACACTCAAAACAGCCAAAACACCCATCACTCATCACCCATCCATCGTTCATCGCTCATCGCCATCTAATTGAAACATACCGTCAAGCTGTTCAAAGCGGACCCAGCAACCAACAATGGAAGCGGCCATGAAAATGCTATGAATGAACGGTATTAGGCTAACAGTCCATTAACTAGCTGACTGACGAGCTGATCGAATGGCAGAGGCATGCAGCCTGCACTAGTGCATTGAGCGAATTAAATCGTATTAGCACAATTAAAAATTCACAAAGCTGTTTGCTTTTAATTACACAATATTAACTCAACTCAATATAGAGATTACTTGTTAAGAAATTAACTTACCGAAGAGGCCGATAAGCCTGGTCATTTTCTAACTACAGTCTACTCTATTCTTGTTTATTTAACAATATTGCAATACTAATGCCTTATTTCATGGTATAACAGGGTATTCAATTAGTAATTATTCAAGTCATTCTCTTTCTTATTGTTTTTATACTCTGAACCCATTGAAAATGGTTAAAAGGGGTATAATGGTTTTGTGCAAATGTATACAACAGGCAGAGGGAAGAGGGAAGAGCATCTCCGACCCCATAAAATATATATATTCTTGAACAGAATCAACAGCCGAGTCGATATAGCCATGTCCGTCTGTCCGTCCGTCTATATGAACACGCTGATCTCAGAGACTATGAGAGCTAGAGACTTTAAATTTGGAATATAGGTTTTCGTATACCAGGTGCAGATCAAGTTGGCTTTATTTTATCGATAACTACCACCGTTTCAGGAATATCGAAACATTTCGATTTCCGATAGCGATTACATACATAATATACATATGCATAATATTGATCAAGTGCCCAAATTTCATCAATCGGACATGTAAAACCAAAGTTATTGGTCGAAAGTAGATTCTTATATTGATATGCGGGTATATATAAATGTATGTATGTAAGTATGTTTGTATATGCACATATTTGTAGCCAGCCAGTTCGGGACAGTTCGGGCTTGTGAATAAAAATATGCATTGCCTTAGTTTTTGTTTACTCTGCAGTCCCTGTGCCTGCCATAAGAAAAGAGTGCACTTGAAGACCTTCCCACATTTGGGTGCAAGACTTTTTTAAGGGAAATTTGCCCATAAAACTGGAATATACTGGGTTCAGGGTATATCGTAGTCGAGCCCACTCGACTACAGCATTCTTACTTGTTTTTTTTTTGTTTTGCTGCACATCATTTGACTGCCAATTGTCTAACAAAGACTTAAAGGCTTAAAGCACAATAATCTCGTATGTCAATTGTGTGTGTGTCTGTGGTGGGGCAGGGGGAGGGGGGGTTGGTCGGGGCACATTGGGCGCCTTGAAGTGGAACCTCTTTTAAGCCCCTCCTCCATCTGTTTGTAACTGCGGCTGCTGGTTTTGCAACAGCTCGCACATTCAATCAATGAAAATGAAAACTAGATAAGTGGCAAGGAGAGATGGAAATGCGAGGGTGGATTAGCAGGACTGTGTGCGAGTTGGGAGTGTCTGGGTTGTGTGTGTGCCCACTTATTCATTCATTTGTATACTAATAGGCGCACAATCAGACAAAATGACAAACAATCATTCAAACAAACAAACAAACGAGCTCAGAGAACGACGCGGGCAACGGAGACAACAGTGGCAACAGCAGCGGTAACAAACGACATTATCCAAAGTCAACAGCAAACACACACGCAAATAAGTGGGCGGGCTTGTTGGGGCTGGGGCAGACACACACACATGCACGCACACGCATACGCACACGCACGTCGCCTACTACTACTACACATGCTTACCCACTCACACACTCACACACCCACACACTCACACACCCACACACTCACACACCCATACGCCGTAGGTGCGCTTTATGCTTATCTCAAAATGCGATGCTTGGCTGCTGATGAGTTCTTTGAGCTACATTCAGAAGCCGCCGCTCGTTTTCATCTGCCCTGTACCCCAAGACGTTGGCAATTCGTTGGCTCTTAAGTTTGTTGCTGTTGTTGTTGTGGTTGCTTTCGTTGTTGTTGTTGTTGTTCTTGTTGTTGCTTAAACCGCTTAGCGGTATAATTGAAATCCCTTTTGTGTTCAAAAACTCGAGCAAAGGCTTTCAAAATAATTATCATAATAGCAAATGGCTGTTGTTTGTTGTTGTTTGTGTTGCTGTTGTTGTTGTTGTTGGTATTACATAATTGGTTGGCACTTGGGCCTGTTGCCACTTAGTCCACTTGTTGGTCACATATTCATGTTATGAACGTCAGTAAGCAATTTAGGTCTGGTTTCTTCTTCAATTGTCTTGGATTCGTTTAACATAACGTAATTAACAACTCAAAGAAGTTCAAAGGATCTGGTATAAGGCTTGAATCCACATGACTAACTAAGCTATGCTATGTTTGTAAACAAACAGCTTTTTAATTATTATCTGTATCCTGCTGACACATGTCTTAAGCTCTGAAGACATAGAAACCTCAAGTCCGGCCAAAAATCTTAAATTTAGATAAGAATCAGGATTAATGAATGAGCTGTAGAATCAGAAGGACGTATATCAGATCTTATAGATAAGCAGGCTATCTAGTAAGCATATAGCCAGCTTGCCTAGATTAAAGACTCAAAATAATAACGAATTTATTGGCATAGTTTGTTGGTGGCTTGTCGAGCATTTTTGTTGATCGCATTGCAGCTGCCTAAAGATCGGAACTGGAGTTGAAAAAGTATTTGCAACAAGATATCTAATTTGGGTTGGCACAATGCACAACATGGCAACTGTCAGCTAATGAACGATAGTTCTTGTTTACTGCGGCACAAACAATTTAATTAAATGAGCGCTTTAATAAATAATTTAATTCCATTATACTTGTACTATTAAATGCAGTTGCTGGCACCGCCATTTCCATTGTATTGTGTTGTGTCCCTTTGAAATATGGCAGATAATAAGAAGGGCATTCAGGTGTATCTGTGACATGCATTGTTGACTGTCTTTGACCGTCTTGAAATGTCAAAGGACGACGCCAGATCACAATTAAAATGTCCTCTACAATTTCCATAAAGTTGCAACGACAATTTTCTGATTGCCCTCAACATATTCGATACTCGAGTAGCAGCTTGCCCAGAGTGGGCTGATTCCGGATGGGAGTAAGATATTACAATGCTGTGCTTGTTACGTGTAAAAAGTGAATTTACCTGGCCAAGAGGAGGATGGAGGTGTAGGGCGGTGCCCAAGAGGCGACTTCGGCAGAACCATAATAAGCATTCTTGTGCCCGCCTTCCCCAGTCAGGGACATGCCAGTTTATTTTATATATGGCTTGCTTGTAGTTTCTTGTTTGGTTCGAGTTGCGCCCGGATGAGAAATTCCTCAATGTATGTGTATGTGGGTATGTATGTATGTACATCGACAAGCAGTCTCTGCGTCGATTTCGTGTATTGCGCAATTTTCGTGTCTGTGACTATTACTTTTTTTCATACTCTTGGTGAGAGTATTATACTTCTTCACGAATGGTTTAAGGCAGGAGTTGAGATAGGAGTCATCTCTGATCCTGTAATCACAACCGTATAATCATGATCCATATACATCAATCCAACCATATTGGTTAGCTGTTACCTATCTATCAGTTAGAAAATATGTTTTTAGAATGTTATTTAGTTGTTAAAATTGTTTTTATACTTTTGTTAAGCAAATAACTACCAATATTAGATATTTTAAATAAATAAGAAATTTTAGCTGTGAACAAGTTGCCTCTGCTTGGCAAGGATATGTAATCTTCGGCGTGATGAAAATCTTTTCTGTTGTATTTCTTCTTGTTTTTTATTCAGCCAGACTGCCAGAACACGACTTTTTGGTGTAGGGGCGGGCTAGACCGGCGTGGCAGCCATGGCTGTCTGCACGCGACGTTTAACGTCTGGCGGCTGCTACTTAAGAGCCAGAGGCGCAGAGCAACTTAGCACATGCTATACGAGTAGAGGACTAGAGGACTAGACGGGCACGACGGCCCAAATGCCCGACTGCCAGACGATAGGCAAATGCACACATGAAAATAAGTTTTTCGCCGACGCGACGGAAGCAACCGTCTACCACATAGACGGACTTTGGATTTTTTTTCGTCTGGCCATACTTAAGCAGCAATCCCGCCAACCGGCACCGCCAATCATTGGCGTAAATTCAGCTTATTGTGGCCTAACACCATTACAAACTCTAAGATATGGATGTGTGTGCCTGCTCCAGGAGCAATTCCAGCAGAGAAGGCTGTGGCAGCTGCTGCTGCTGCGGCTGCTGATATTACAGCAAGCGCATGTGTGAAGTCGTTAAATGCGGCAAAGTAAAATAAATTGAGGCAAGAAATGTTTGCATTTGTAGTGCACTGGCGGATCCAGGAATTGGCCATGAACAATTGAAATGCACAAGAAATTGGCTGCGACCGGCTGACAGTGTATTTATATGTGTTTAACAAATGTATCGCTAAAGTCTATAAATCTACATGGGTGTTTTTTGCATAAATAACCGAGCTTTTGTATAAGTATTAAGTACATTTTTCGATGTCGGTTGAGATACATATATACACGTTGCTTGATATTGTTTTCCTTTTTATTATTTTTGATTTAGATTTTCGTGAATATACTTCACCAGTTGTATTCTCTAAAATCAATAAAACACTTGGCATTATGAGAGTGAGTTGGCAGACAATTCCAAGAAAATCAGATCTCAGACATTCAGAAGTCCAATCGGCTGAAAAACAAAACGGTTTCGACTCATTCTTCAAGCGCCAAACTTATTTCTTTTAAATTGATTGATTGATTGATTTTTGATATCTATACTTGTTGCAGTTCGATTTGTTTAACTTTTTGAGTTGACACTTTCTTTGCTAAGTTGCATAAAGTCCACTTTAAAATTCTGCAAATTCTATGGCGGTTCAAGATCCATCTGATCTCAGGATTATTTTGATTTAACTAACATCAATTCGAGAATTCAAAATCAATGTCAACTTATTATTTATTTTTGTATCTCTTTGCAGGTAAGCTCAATGAAATGAGATGCTTAACTGGCGCCAATTGCCCCAACCATTGTCTTGACGTTACTGTTTTCAAAGATAAAATACAGAGCGAGTGCGGATTCTATTTCAATTTAATCAGGTTTTTTTTTCCCAGCTTGTACTTATTTTTTGTGGGCTTGTGGGCTTGTGGGCACCCCGTTGCTTCATAAATTGCTTTGTAATATTTCAGTGTTGTACATTTTGATGGCGCCATTTTACAACGCAGAAAATTATGCTATAAAAATGTACTGCACTAATTAGACCAACAAACATGGCCAACAAGCAACCAGCTAACCAACGAACCAAACAACCAACGAATCGACAGCAAAAAAGTGGTTTTACTTTATTTTTTGCTTTTCTTTTCTCTTCGCTCTTCTTGGTTCGCTCTGTCCCTTTCTTTTGTTGTTCAATCGGCGCCTTCTTAACGACCGCACATTTTGCCCGCAATTTGTATACCCTCACTGTGAGTATTCTAGTTAAAGCAAGCGTTATTAACTACGTTTTGTTATTATTATTATGCCAATCAATATTATATTCTTCATTTTATACAATCATATATCTTTCTCTTTCCTCGTTTTTTTTTAGAGTCAAGCCTTTTTGAAACTTTTTGGAACTATATCATAATTTAATAAGAAAAGGCAACATTGCAAAATGAATATTATTCAGTTGAACTCAATCTCGGTTCTGTTAAATGAGCTGACTATAATGTTTAGTTCGTGGCTCTCATACTATTCATCTTAATATATCTTTCTGTCTCATTCTATGGCTTAACTTAGGAGGTGGCAGTCTATACTAAAAGCGACCTTAACGAAACTTATCGGAACCTTATAATTAAATTTGATCAAGAAGTAACCAATACAAAATTGATATCTCTTTTTTTTAAATTAAACTTAATCTTGTGTTAGATTTACTATTTGAAGATTAGGTGCCTATAAATGAGTTCTCTTAGCGGCTCTCTTGCATTTAGAAGCAGCAAGGGTATTTAAATGTCGGCAACCCGATGCAAGCCTTGGCTTGAGTTTTCACTATTTTGAATTGCCAGCTGTATTGCCAGCGTTTTTGGCCCATGCCCAGCCTTGTCTTGCGCCAGTTCAGTTGTAAGTGTAATCATCTCACGATGAAAGCCGCTTACAATAAATGCTATCCGATGTCGGACATTGCGTCCTGATGCTGCCTGCATCCAACACTCCGCACTGCCCATCCCAGCCAGAGGCCGTTGAGGGCGACCAGTTTGCTAAGGCATTATGTTAGGGCTTGAAAAAGGAGCCGTATCGATGCTCGGGGAAAAACGCGATTTTTTTATTCTGTTGCAGCTTTTGGTTAATTCATTAAAGGCATAGCACAAAATGCAGCGCTTTGTGGCGACTTCCAAGCAACGGTCTGTGGACAGCGGAGCAAAGGCTAAAATGCAAACATAATCGCATTCATAAGTGCAACACAGTTAATGTGCTGCCCGGAAGCAAAGCAGCTCAGCGGTGTGTGAAGGTATAAATCCCTCATTAGAAAGATTTTAAATGATTTAATCTGTGCAGCAAGAACAGCTCGGCCTTAAGCATTTCGGTGAAGTATGGCTTTGTTTTAATAAGCTTGTTTTGTGGTTGTTAAATGTAGGTAGTATACTTTATGCCAGGCTAATGTCCTTAAAGCTGTGATTTAATTGTAATAGATATTGCACATGATTTCTGCTACCATATTTGATCATGCTTTAGTCTGACAAAAGAGAAAATAGAACGGACTCATAATGCCAAAATTGCAGTACTTTCATCATGTTGCTTGATTAATATTATTTTATGCCGCTCCGCTGATTGCTCAAGTAAACCGTCAGCAAATATTTAAATTTATGTAAGTATTTTTAAGGCTGCCAGAAATGTTATTCATGTGCCCAGACGAGGGTTGACGTTG
The DNA here is from genome assembly GCA_035044025.1 of Drosophila paracracens. Classification (NCBI taxonomy): domain Eukaryota; kingdom Metazoa; phylum Arthropoda; class Insecta; order Diptera; family Drosophilidae; genus Drosophila; species Drosophila paracracens. Next base: position 1,474,187 of record JAWNMN010000838.1, read on the forward strand.
CTGCTACGCAATCGGCTTTTATTCTGCTGTGCCTGTATTCTTACACATTTAACGGACCAAAAAGAAAAAAGAAGATGAAAAACTATAATAAAAAAACCTGAAAAACATTGTCGTTGCCTGGCGGTGACTATAAGTTACCATATTTTCCATTCTTAAATATTCTGCTGTTTGGCGTGGCGTATCCCATTTCAAAATAAAATTTCTATCAGCATTGGCTTAACAGCAATATATTGCTCCGTCTGCAATCCGCTTTTTGCTCGACACTGGCTTCTGCACGGCATAAGTTACTTTTGGTTATTTATGTCATTTCATATTTACTAAGCGGTCTCCGCATAATTGCCTTTTTCTGACAACGCCAAAAACTTCTGGCACTAGACCACACAACCCCTTTTTTCCAATTTTTCTTTTTTTTATAATTTTTTGTTTGGATAAAGTGCAGCGTTTAAGGCCACCGCCAGAATCCGCCCGGGCAGCACTTAGAAGCCATCGAGCACTCTCCGTGTAGCGTTGCTGGTGCTGTTGATGTTGATGTTGATGTTGGCTTGCCACCGCCAAGTTGACAATGGCGATGACAGTCAAAAAGCAGCATTTTATTTACCCAAATTATCATTATAATTATTATTATTTTTTTTGTTAAATACAATTTAATTTGTTAATTGAATATAATCGACTATTACAAGTAAGAACGTTGCAGTCGAGCGTAACTTACTGCGAAACACTCTGATACTATTGTAATACGAGCTGACAGCAAGCGGCAAGGAACTGTGTGGGCGAATCCAAGAAATTTTGTTTTCCTTACCTTAGCAAGATGTTCCTAGTAATCTGAACTCTCAGCTAGGTAAATTGCGGGATATATAGGCTTTTCCGATTGTTGGGGGCGTGAGTTAACCTGGTTGCAATAATTTTTTCATCGATCTTTGAAGGTCACCTGCAATCTATGCAATCTATTTGCACTTCCATATAGATCGATTTGTCTATTATGAAGGTAGCAGTGGGCGTGTCCACAAACTTTTTGTATGGATACTTGACAGTTACCTTCTAAATTTAGTGACACTTCACAAAAGAACTGTAAAAGATGTAGACTGTAAGTGCAGCTGATATTCATATGATCAGCTGTTGACTTATCACTGTAAAATCTTATCTGTTAAATCTTACTCACTAATGTTAACACAACATTGCAATGTTAGTAAATATCGATAGTTTTCACTATCGGAGAGTCGGATTAATGTTAACACAACATTGCAATGTTAGTAAATATCGATAGTTTTCACTATCGGAGAGTCGGAGAAGCACTCGCCTTGTTTCGGTGGCAATAAAGTTATTAATTATGTGTCACATTTTTATAGATTATCAATTAAGATTTAATAGTATATATCCATAAATATTTCCAATATTGACTTACAATTTTAACGATTATTTAATAATAAACTACTAAGCTACACTGTCAGAAAGATGGTCGTGTTGCATCACTTTTGGCGCACTTTACTTTGACTTCGGCAGAACAAAACCCAGTGGGGAAATGCAACGAGTTGGAGCATAACCCCACAAACTGTTGCCCTGATTGCGGTTGCCAACCCAACTGTAGTCCCTCCTGTTAGCTGCGCTTACCAGAAAGCACTCGCTTTTGCATATTTTATTGTGTTTTAATTAACTAAAGCTCTGCATTGATTTTATTTGGCTAGTTAGTCTGAGCCAAGTCGAGCTGAGTGGTTTTGTGTCCTGTCGAGCCAAGACTTTCACTGCGATCAAGTTGGGCCATCCACAGACAGCCACGCTTATTGTGGTCTCAGATTATACACTCCGTTGAGGACATTTGTGTCACAGCTGCTTGGCAAGTGTTGGCCAATTGAGTTTGTGGTCGGTGTGTTGGGAATTTGAACCTGACAAATACTTACGCATTTTCCGTTCCCAAGACAGAACGTTGCCAAGAGCAAAACTTCACTACATTACGAACGGATTACTTCTTTCTTCTTAATGAAATGTCCAATTGCGTTATATAAAATTACCTCAAGTCATTTAGTGTGAATATTATAAATATGGTCAAAAAGCACTAACCATAAGTTCTGTTTATTCGCTCTACCATCAGTTGAGGTGAATCGTTGAGCGTGCTGAAAACATTTATTGTCATTCAATTCATTTTTATTGAATGCATCAGATTTTAATCATTTCACACACGATTCGAATATATAAAACATGTCAGTCAGTAAGTTAATGATATTTGTTAATAAATAATTCACGCATACAATTCAAGGCAATCAATTTGAATGGAGCTTGTTGCAGATTGAATTATCGTGCTGTCATGTTTGATGGACAAATATTTTGTTAGCTTGGCAAAGTTCTTGACCGAATTGTTGGCATTGCCTTAATCTATAAATCTGCATTAAAACTTCATTTGCATATTTGCAAGTTGTCGGCAGTCTGCAGAAGCCAGAAGAGATGTGGCTTATTTTTCATACCAGCTGCCTTGGCGAAATGGCCAGGGACAACATGGCGTAGAGTGAAAAGATTTCTGTGTTGAAAAATTAAATGTCATTGCTAAGGCACTGGCTAACTAAAATGCTGCCATGTCATCTGCCACCTTCCCTTTGAGCAGAAAAGCAGCAAGTCAAAGCTTCAGTTAGTTAATTTATTAGCAAATTGTTAAATGCAATTTACTGCAGCTTTTTTGACCAGGCTAACAAGCAAGCAAAGTAATTGTACAGAATAGTTAGCGTACTTATTTCTCACTTATTTTTGCATTACAAATTTGTATTTAAAATCCCTCTTTTTGGTCACCATGTTATTCTAAATTTAAGTTTAAGATACGTATAAGTATTTTGAATGATTTTTGAACTTAGGCGTGATATTTGCATAACTTTGATGTTTTTAGCCATTGTGAGCTTACAATATCTTACACATCCAAAAATGCCATAAGGGAGCAAAAGAATCGTTTTACTTTCCAATTCCATTCCTGCAACCTACCCGAGTCGCAGCTGCACGCAAATTTTTGCCGCAATTTTTTCAGTACGGTGCAAAACCCACAAAATTGTTTGCCAGCTGTTTGTCATAAATTTAACAGCAAGTAAATATTTGATGTTATTCAATTTGAGATTGCTTCATATAAATGCACTAAATCCAATAAAAAAGTGTGTATTATTATTTCTTGAATAAGTGCCGATTTTCAGCAAATCAGTTTGATGCGTTTTTTAAACGCTTTTCGATGATTTGAAAAGCAATTCACTGACAGTTGCATTCAATTACTAGTGTTATTTTTATTAATATTATTATTATTATTATTACTATTATTTGCGTTAAGTAGTAACCAATTGAAATAAGCAACAAGTGACAATAAGTTGAGCAAATTTTGATGGTGTGAAATTGACATGTTGCAGTTAACAATGGTATAAGGAAAGTTCAACCAAGTATCTCCTTTTCTTGCCCTCGTCTAGAGTGAATCGAGTGCTTTGAAATGGCATGCGAGGAACCTAGGGTGAGCATACTTTATATGTAAGTATTGACATTATTTTGAGATCGCATGTGCACATGACTGGCATATTAAAGTGTCTGTCGTCTAATTTCTAAACAACCTGCGCCTCTCGGCACAACACTCATGGCTGTCTTTCTCTCTCTTTGTGTCTGTGTGTGTGTGCTTGCGAGTGGGTGCAGGAAAATGAGCATAAAACAAAGTTGATGTGCAACTTTTTGATTACAAATGCAAATTACAACGCCGACGTTGACGTCGTCAGCGGCAGCGGCAAGCTGCTGCCAGAGAACTAAGTAAACAAAAAAAAAAAAGTTAAGGCACGCAGTGGTGCACGACTGGGACTTACCATATTAATAACTATGTGCATGTATACAAATTAATTAGTTTTCCAGAGAAACTGCAGCTGATGGGCAATCACTGATTATGATTGATAGACTTGTACTCGATAATAATCAAAACTAGTTTCATTTCCATTTGTCTTCTCTTTTGCATTTTTAGTTAGTACAGGGTATACAAAACCTTTGTTGAACCGCAGTAAAATTGCCCCAATGTTTGTTTGCTTGCTGCTTATTAGTGTGTGTGCGAGTGTGCGTGTGTGCGTGTGTATGTTTTTCCGTCGTATAACTGTAAGTTGTGCGCTGTTTTGGCAGTAAGTTGGCAAAACATTTCATTTGCAGCCAAAATCATAATGTCAAAAGGGAGAGGATACATATTACATATATATATATATATATATATATATATATATATATATAAAGAAAGAGAGACAGAGAAAGGGAGAGGGTTAACCGTAGCTTGTCTCAACGTACGCAAGACGTGTTCAATAGGCACGTCTCGGGTTAATAAAGGCTCATGCAACATGAAGTTGTCACCAAAAGCAGGCAGAGTGCACAGGTTATGCGAGGGCAGAGAGTAAATAGAGGAGGTGCTACGAGTGGGTAGGACGACAGTAAGCACTAAGTTTTCGGATTTTCGGAAAGTTCAGGTCGTAAATTATCGCTCATTACTTCTAGCAATTTGCACCATGAACAAAATTAGCTTGACTACTTTACTTCAGACGTTTTCAAATTTCAAAAAAACGGTTATTCATTAAATTATTAATAAATATAGTAGAGGTAATTACGAATATACATATATAAATATATATTCGTTCCTGATGCAGATGATGGGTATCTCCACATCGGATATATTATCGACATCAGCTGCTTTACTTCTGTGAAATTACAAATGGGATCTGATTGGACGATGCATAATTTTTATTTTATTCTTTTATTTTCTTTTTTTACCTTTGTTGCTCGTAAATTGCCAACAGAAACAGTAACAACAACAACAAGGAACGCATAATCGGTCTGACAGTTAACGTCCGGTTGAAATTGCTCAACGCATTTCCCGTTTGGGAAAACTTGTTGTCGCTGATTCGTAGAGTTCTCGAGCTGCAATTATCGAGAACTTCGGACACAGACAAACAAAGAGAGAGAGAGAGAGAGGGACAGAGAGAAAGACAGAGAGAGAGGAAAGGGAGAAAGAAAGAGAGAGAAACAGCAAGACGGAGTCGACTACAAAAACAGAGACAGAGACCGAGACAGAGGCATAGGTACAAAGGTAAAATGGTTGAGAGCGATATTGCAGGCCAAGCAATGAGCTTGCGCTCCTTGTGTGCATTCATATAATTGGGGTTATGGTCGTCCACCCATTGGTCAATTTGCAAAACTTTTGCGAAACTCACAAAATTTAAATAATGTGACACCCAATAGACCGTAGCAGCCAGCACACTGTGTACCAGTACATAGTGTCCACCTGCACCATGTGGCTGCGTATGCACACTGGCTGTCCAGACCAGTTAAGGTCTTAAGGAATTAATTAGGGTCTCATCAGTAGCCAACTAGAAAAATGGAGGTCAGCGGAAAAAGATGCAAAGAACAGATGACATAAACAAATCGAGTCGATCGTATCGATATTAATCACCTCCTTCTGGCGCATGGGGCAATCAGTCAACGAACGGGGATAAAAACAAAGTGGCAACATTCAAATTGAGTAATGATATATATATGACAAATAATACCATGCATTCGAGAACAAATGAAATATAAAAATTCAACCATCGTTGGACATCACTCGTAATGCGAAGTCCGAAGACGCCGCATCCATTAGGCCAGACGGTTGAGGCATAAGCTCAAAGACACGCTAAGGCGAGGCAGACGAGCAGACGGAAACCAGGTGCCGCAACCAAAGCCATAAGCATAAATAGTAATGTGAATGTGCATTGGGAGCAGCAATTGGAGAATGGGGAATAGGAAGTAGGAATGTGTGCAAAACAAAGCGCGACGCTAATTAAGCGACGCTCTAATCAACAGACGTTCCCCCCACAACACCCACAACCCCCTAACCCGCAACCCGCAACCCGCCACCGGCCCAACCGCCACACCCTACTGCTACAACCGACACACCAAAAGAGATGAGTATGTGTGTGTGTGAGTGTGAGTGTGTGTGCGAGTGTATGTGGGAGAGTGTGTAAGTATGAGAGCACAAACTGGCACAGCACAATAGAGAGACACGTCGCATATGCAGGCTCTGCAGACACAATGATATATATAACAAGAAAGTACAGCTGTCTAAGGCACACCGAAGATGGCATACTTTTGCTCACTGCAATTCACCTGCTGGCCCGCATCTTAATTATTGGAAAATAATCAAGTTTTCAGTTGGCAGCTACCCGATAAGATATAGGATCTGGCTATTTGCACTAATGGATAGACTAACTGCAGTTAAGAGAACAACCCGATAAACTATTCACGGTTTCAATGAAATCAAATGAACTGAAAGACACATTTGACTATTTGAGTATGAAAAATATATAGGAAACTTATGGGCAGGAAGACGACTGCTTCAATGCGTTACCTGCAGCACAACAAAAAGGATGATGCCCTGTGTAAGGGTATACAATGCTGAAACAACTTGCCGCTGAAATGAGAATGTCAAGGAAATGTGCAAAATGAATTGTAAAGTCGTATGCCCCTGTTCTGCCCCTCCCCACCTGTCTAACTTAAGCATTCATTGTGCTTCCATTGTTGTTGTTGTTGTTGTTGTTAGTGTTGTTGTTGTCGCACCCACAAAAACAACATGAACATTTTGTAACAAATATACTCTGGGTAGGTCTCTTCCGGCGCCCGTCGTTAACTTAAGACAGCGTTAATTAGTAGAAATCTAACAATGCTTTCGCACTCATGGCGCAAAAATAATATACAGATAAAATTAAAGTCACCATTAAAATACTGTGCGCTGCAACGTAGCTCGTAGCCAATAAAACAATTGCATTCTGTTTTTGCTTGCAACTTGCAACACACTTATAGGTATATCCACACCTTTAATTTAGATTGCGTAAGGCAAAAGTCATTTTTAAAGTGATTGGTTATTATGTTTCTTGCTTTTCGAATGTAGGCAAAAATAATAAATTTAGCGAACTTTGCTATTTTTTTGTGTTCTTATTTCCGCTGAGGGAGAAATGTTTTTGGTTATGTGTATAATATATGTATATATGTATGTGCATTTGTTGCAGATGTTGCCTTAGAATAAATTACACTATAACATAGACTTGGGTACTCTGTATCACTAAGGCAAGCTCTCTCGGACTCGTTCCTCGACTAACTGTACCTATGTACATATGTGTATAGATATGTGCATACATATGTACATATACATACGAATTGATAACAAAATGCCATTTAGCTGAAAGTCTCATTATACTTTTGGTTATTTTTTTTTGGTTCGTTTTTGACTATATTTTGCCAGAGTGTCAAGCCATGCTCTTTCCGACTGCACAGTCCCAGTCCCGGCGGGGAATGAGTGGTTCACAACGAAACCGAACCCACACCCGCACACGAACCCAAACCCAACCAAGACCAAATGACGTTGATAAGTTGCGCAATTATTGCGCATCGCTGGCAATGTTGCAGCAGTCGCTGTCGCTGTTGACGTTGCATTCGATTTTCCACAATTGAATTCGATTTCATTCACAATGAAATTCGATGCCAGCGTCATTATCATTTTCATTATCATGACCATCAACATCAACATCATCTTCATCATCATCATCATCATTATCATCATCATCATCATCATCATCATCATCACCATCATCATCATCATGTCGTCTGGCAACGACCCGTAGTCGCACTTGGGGAGACTTGGAACATTTTATTTGACTCAATCTTTATTTCAATTCAATTTATTGGAATCATGACTAACAATTTGCAGGACTTGGCGCCCTCTCTAGATCAAAACAAAATGAGCATATTTATTTTTATTTCTCCTTGGGTTGTAATTCCCCCACATTGTGTTTTTTATTTTCGTTTTTAGCAGGTCAGAGGTCGTTGTTTGTGCCATGTAAATGTTTTAATTTAATGCCGCTCCTTGGCAGACTGTCAAAAAAGGGAGTAAAACAGAAACAAAAACAAAACAAAAAATAAAAAATGTGAAAGGGCGCAAAAAAACAATATGATAATGTGCATTAAATAAGCTGTGCGCACATTTCGCAGGCGTCGTATTGGCTATTGAACTTTATTAGCCTTGTACGTCGAGCTGGATTTGCGCCTACTTAAAGTGGCCAACATTTTGGCTCAGTAGTGGCCAGTTACCCGTCTCTGTCTCGGACAAAGTTTCAAGTTGGGCGAGGCAGTTTATCAAAAGCTTAACTAAACAGCAGCAACAACAACAAATACAGTCTTAACAAAAAATATGAGCGAGCAGCCATGAGCAGAACGCCGAAGATGAAATGCCCTAACGAGTATTGCTCAGCTAAATAATATACTATCAGATGAAGATAGCAAAAAAAAATAACTTTCTTTTAATTTCCAGCATCTCGCTCTCTTCTATTTCTTAAAAAAATATTGTACGTTTTTATCATTGCTTTGTTTGATGTGAAAATTATCTGAATAGCTTATAAAATTAATTAGAGTACTGCCTTCTGTGCTGCATATATATACTCTTATCTGTAGGGCAAGGACCTAGTTACAAAACACACATCATTCTGCCGGGTCGTGCATGTTTCAAGTCCACTCTTAACTTGCAAGACGACAGCGGCAAAAAATAAAAATAAAATAACAAAAAAAAGTCCAGTGTCCGGCAACTGCTGCCCACCCTGACGCAACATTTTGTCCTCTGTGTGAACTGCTGTGCTGCTGTACTTGCGAGTTCTTGCTGCCGCTGGCAATGAATTACCCCTAAATTATGGTAATTTATTTTGCCCCAAAGAGCGATCCAATAAGACGACATCCAGTGTCCAATGGTCTCTGGCGTCATTGTTGTCCTCTCTCTCCCTCTCGCTCTTTCTCTTTCTCTCTATATATATATGTATACATGTATATATGTATATATCAGCTACAGGCACTGGCCAATGCCACTCCCAATCACATGCCCACTCAACGCACTCCCTTCTCCGCTCCGCTTGACTCGCATGTGGCACTACTTTGTCTAGCCATTTAAACTGTATGCGATTTACGAATAGTCCAGCTATAAAGTTGTTTTGCTTGCGGTTCCTTGTGCCACTGCCGTCCTCCTTTTGGTGATGTGGCAACTTTGGCGACCAAATGTCTGCCTGCCGTTGACGCCTCGTCAGCGTCATGATGTATGTTTCTGGACTCGATGAATAAGCGCAAAAAAGATAGGGCGGTTTCTTAACCATTTTAAAAACGGATTTATTTATGATATATTAATGTTGGTGCTTTAAGCACAAAGTACAGCTGAGATCGACGAAGATTGGATACTCTTGCTGACCGGCGTGTAATTATTCATTTCTGCATTGCATTTTTTATTGAACAAGCCGACAGAGATCTGTGTTTATTCCAGTAATAGTAAACTAATCAAATCGGATGATGATATCTTGATGAACAAGAAATACCTAAAAGAGTAAAGCTTTCCACTATATCGAAATAATAATACCTTTCGCAAGGGTATATAAAACTGCAGAGTTATTGTCCTTTGTCATTGGCATGAGAGTCGCGAGGCCGCGGGGCAATTAAATCACAAAAATTACGAGTCTCATGAATCAAATGCAAATAGCCGGGAGGTCTCGGAGGTGGCAAACAGATGCATTTACTAACTGGGCTTAACATGTTGGCCACGTGGGGCTCATTAACTGCGTTTGCTTTGCGCTCTTTTCCCCTTCGCTTCCCCATAGGCTGCTTAACGACTGACTGAATTCGCACTCCAGTGGCCACGTGTGCACCATTGCGAGTGTTTAGGTGTGTGTGTGTGTGCGTGTGCGTGTTTTAAAATTCATTTATTGCGTCCATTTTAAATCAACACAAATGTAATTATATGGTTTGTACTAACTGTCTGCGGTGCAGCCTAGAAGCCATTGCACGCAGCCAGCCACATGCACGAAAAACTACAAAATACCCACATGAATAATGGGCAACAGTTACTCACTGGAGAATTGCTCAAAGTTAATCAAAATTTGAATACTTTGATGTAAATATGTATATGCCTAACATGTTTGAATTAAATTACATGCTAATCAATATTGTCGCATAGTTAATAAACTGAAGTAACACACAAAAATAGCACACACTTAATTTATCGATGTGTTTGTCTGCACACCCTTGCCTAGGGGTTGTGCACATACTCCCATTATTGAATGCAATCGGTCTGCCCATGACAAGAGTGACCCTTAACCTGCATCCTTGGCAACCCTTGGCAGGCCGGGTTACATTCACTCGTTAGCAGTAAGCAGCTATCGTGTAGTTACTCTCCGTTGCTGCTGCTCCGCTTACGACTCATTTGCGTTTGGCTTCCGTAAAGCAATTATGACCCAATTGGGTTGGCTTTGGCGTCGGCTCTGCCTTTGCCTTTGCCTTTGCCTTTGCCTTTGGCATGACGCTGTTGTCGCCGTCTGTGAAAGTAAGCCTTCCTCATATCCCATGCTCGCACAGCCCACTGCACTCCTCGTTCATCGGAGCTCGCAGCTGGCAGCTGGCAGCTCGCAGCTCATTGCTTGTGTGTTTAACCTGATTTGCTAGCTATGTGTGTATGAAGTCATATGCGTGTGCACTGAAAGAAATTCGTCTGCCTATACATTAATATTATTATCATTCGGTCGACGAGTCAAATAATTTCCTTTGCGTTGACATAGAATCGAAAAAAACAAAACATTTTTTATCCATAACAAATCCACAATGATTTGTTTTAGTGCAAGTTTGTATATGTACGTGCACAGGAATCTAGGTTCTTAAGAATATATTTACGTTGTGTGGCACAGATTAACGTATGTGTGTATACGTATAGGTAAGCCTTGCACAGTCTCCAAATCAAATGCAGACACTATTTTTGGCTCATTCACACTTAAATAGGCATAAGAAACACATTCCTGCACCATCACAGTTAGATGTTGTGTGTGTTTACTGAAATAATGACATCAATTGGAAGATCAGCTGGCAATTCGGATAGACAGAATAGCAAAGACGGATGATACATCACAACTTGCCCAAGATTCGACAGGAAAGAAGATAGGGAGTCCAATAGAAGCGATTAAATCAATTAGCTCACTGCTAGAATCCTGGGAAAGTCTGACTTGCGTACCTATTAAAAACAAATCTCCAATGAACAGCAGCGAGGATTTAAGTCCTGTTTATCCTTCGAAGCAAATGCTTTACAGCAGCTTTGCAGCATAGCACAGACGTAAATATATTTTTTTTGCCCTGCTACTAATTAGTTTATTACGTGATAATTAATAAGAACAAAAGGGTAGGAAAAAAACACACACACTGAACTTTAACAAGCAGTAGAATATCAAATAAATGTGCTCTACTCAAGAGTCCCTAATTAGAAGATTACCATTGCATAAGTTGAATGGTGCAAACAATATATGAATACATAAGTACCGAGATACTCAATCAAACATGCTAGTATCCGATGTGAAATAAAAACGCATATCTTTAAATACTAGCAACGAAGTGAAAGGAGCACGGAAACTGAAATATTGTTTATTTGTTGATGATGAGCCATGATCATGATTAGAAAATCGGTTGGACAATCGAATATTTGCAAAGTGGATTCTTAGGCGTAGAATTCTTTCATGAATTCTGTAGGAACAAAAGCAAACAAAAAAAATATTATTTTGAAGTTCAAAACTATTTGGCATAAGGATAAAGTTGATATATGCTAAGATAATATGGCCATTGAAATATTAATTAATTTATTACAGGAGACTACATTCAATTCAAAATGCAATTTTTGGTATGCTGGTTGACATATGTATGATGAACAGTTAAAACAAGTAAACTCGAAAACAACAAGTTTATATTTGTGTCCCTTTAGAAGAGTGTAAGCAAAATATGGAATCCGTTACGGAAGGGTATGTAATGTTCGGTGGGCCAAGTACCTGTTTTATATTATCATATTAAACAATATATGATTTTGTAGTGAAGTTTTTTGAAGTGTGACGCTTTGCCTTTCAGCTTCTTCCGCTAATTAGCAGGTCAAGCCCGAGGTGTTGCTTTCTGTTGGATGCTCCCCTATCTGTTGCCCCAGTCCTTCGGCTTCTTTCGCTCCATGCGCGCTGCTTTATCGCTTAAAAATTTGCCAGTCATCTTTCGGAAAAAAGAATTGGTGGGAACCCGTCACCCTGTTCTAACCTCACCCATATCAGAGCATGCTGACAAAAGCAAAAGTGTCGAGCTTCCTATTCCCATGCTCACTTCCATAGCCATGTCCATGTATATTCATTCGTTCCTACTACTAAGGCTCATCCTTAGCCACAGCACAATTCTCATGCCCATCCTCATGTTTGGCACGCTTCAGTGGTTCCTTTTGGCCCTGGTCCATTGTGTGCGTGTGTGTCGCTGATAGCGCAAAACTGCCAGATGATTATCGTCGACCCAAACGTTTTTTGTCAACTTTATAAACGAGCTTACAGCATGCAGCATGGGGCACGAGCACGTTCGCACATACACACGACCCTCAATCTCTTGCCCTGGGCATCTCAGTCGGTTGGTCATTGTGTGTGTGAGTGTGTGTGCGTGTGTGTCTCTGTGTGTGTGCACTTTGGCCCGTTTTGTTTAACTTGTGCTTTTCTTAACAGCTGCACCCGCTACGGGTAAGGGTCTGATGCCTCGGTCGCTGTTAATTGGCTGCCACAACTTGACTTTTTGCGCCTATCAGCACACAAAATCTAGCTTAAGGAACACGCAAATGCAAAGTCAAAGTAAAAGGCAAAATCTGTACTAAGGGCAGCTAGCTCTCTCTCTTAGTGAGTGTTATCATTGCCACACCCACTGAACGCCCCATTTTGTGGTGCGTGACTATCGAGCAGTGCCACAGTTTTGCATACGAAATTGAAAATTTTCACTTTATGTTTGTCTAACCATGGCCAGCATTGACAGACACGTCTGCAGTCTCCATCCACATCACCCACACCCACACCCACACCCGTACCAAAACTCACACCCAAAGTGGCAACTGTTCTTTTATTCTGAATACCCATTACAAATTAGTAATAAGGGCATCACTGTACCCTTATATTGTGCCAATTTGCCAACAATTTGAAAGTTACATTGCTGGTAACCTCTTCACAGATCGATCCTCCCACGCCTGTAAGCAGACTGTTTCAACTATTTTGACTCCGTTATCAGAATATTCTTTTCAAGAATACAACGATCGGCACGAACCGCAGCCTTGCATAGAACTAATGTATTCCATCTCTGTGTGTGTGTGTGTGTGTGAGGGCAACTTGCCAACACTGGCGACCGGCTGTAAAATATGTCAAAATGGCGTCCGTCAAACGAAACGGAACAAGAAAACAAAATGAAACGAATGGCAAGAAATAATATGAAGCGATGCGAGACTTCGTGAAAAGCAGCAGCGTTGACATTTCTCAACTTAATTAAATTTATGCTACCCTAACTAATATAAGCACTCCACCGCACAGACTGTGCACACACAAACACCCACATTGGCGGGTATGTTGGCATTTTGTTTAGATTTTGCTTTACACTTGGCGCTTGATTAAATTTAAAAGTCAGCAGCTCCAACATCAACATCGCGGCGCGTCACTTGCTTCGGTTGCAAGTGGCAGCATAAATATTTCAATTTCAATTAAAATACAATTTCAAAAAGGCGTTCTTGCTGTCAAGTGTTTGCAAGGCACTGTAAGGCACTGTAAGGCACAGCACAAAATATTTGAAAACGCTAGCGGCAATCTCACACATAATACTTAATAGAAGACTGTATGCTTGGGTGTAGTTGGGAGTGGTTGGGTGTGGTTGGCAAGGTTGGCCAGGTTGGCAAGTACGAGTACGATTATTTTGCCAATGAGCATACAGCTGGTGGAAACGTAAGGTTCAGCGATATTATAAACATTCCTCTCCACTGTTATTTGCCAGAAAGCAAAAACAAACAAGTTTGATTTAATGGCTTCCCTTTGGGAGCAGAGTACAGAGGGAACACTGCTGTTTTCCAAAGCATTTGCTTGTGCATAAGCTAATATTGTTTAGCCTACGATCAGTAAACAAGTTCATGTAAATATAGTCGATGCATTATTTACCGAACAAGTATTTCGCTTAGTTTTTGCTGTTGTAAGTTATTTGAGTGCTTCAGTTGATATAAACATTCACGTTTTTCCACCAGCTTGAAGAAAAGTTGAAGATGCACTTCGCCGGTTGCGCTTCAACGGCTTGGAATGAGTGGGTACACTATCGATGGGTGTTGCGGCCTTCTCTTTTTTATGGGGTAATGGCGAAGAGTTCGGTTGCAATGGATGGTGGCTTATCCACTTGCTTATACAATAAAAACACACACACTCCCACACACACTCACACACACACACACGTACACACAAAAATGGGAAAATTGAACGCTTGATTTTGTTATTATTATCCGCAGTTATAAGCGGTTATTGCAAAAATGCGAGGTACGTTTCACAAGTTAGAAAATAATATGTAATTAATTGACATTACATTTTAACAAGTTGTTCAAAAATAAACTTATCTCATTGTCGGCAATATATGGGTGATCTCGATCGGGGAGGAGAGTATGTGTGCCAGATTGTTAGGCGGTATATTCATTATAATAAGTAGGTAACTAATTGATATTCAAGATATTTACATATTTACACGCATACCTAATAAAAGTTTTAGGGCGCATAGATGCTTGGACACCCCTCGTCTATTAAATGTGTACGTTGTGTGTTGCCTGGCGGGCATAGACGCCACACGCCACAAGCCACACACCCCATGTCCCTGTGTGCCGCCTTCCGCTCGCTTATTTTAACTGCCTGCCTGCTGTTGCTGGGTTCGAGTCAGAAAGTTCTATTTTGCGCATTTTCTTACAAGTAGTATAATAAAGTTTGCTTCAGTGCGAAGCGAAATTTTCTCTTTGTTGCTCGATGCAATAAAGTGGTGGCTCAGGGGCAGGTCTAAAAGGGATGACTGCCAGGCAGCAAAACTCTTGTTTGGTAATCATTTCATTTGTTAGTCAAAGAAGCAGGCAAGCGGAAGTTATTATTTCCAATGCAACTGGCTAAAAGGCGGAATTTACAAAGTGTACCAGGGCGAAATTAGTAATAGAATGAAACAACAAAGCGTATCGCAGAGATAATGCAAGAGCTGGAGATAGGGAGAGAGACGGATGGAGAGGGAGCGGGATTAACGCATAAAAAGAAAGGAAAATTTCATATTTATGACGGATAACGAGAAAAGTTTTAATTGCCGTAATATGGCCCAAGGCAGGCAAAATGTAATGTCCGATTAACTGTTGAGATGCCTGTCACCCCGCCTCTCCCCGCCCTGCCCCAACTTGCATCACGTATACGCTGCGTCGCCAATCGACTAATAAATCTTTAGACGTTGAGTGGGGAAATTAAAAAATGTGCCAGCGACGGCTTAAGCAGCAACACCACTGAAGTAGACAGCGAACTGCGTCCCGCCATCGTCATCGTCATCTTCATCATTCTTGTCCTTGTCCACAAAGTCGTCGTTATATCTCTGGCAGCTAATAAGTATTTGTTGGCTTGGTTGCATGCTGCCGTTGCTAACCACTTAGAGTTGCTGCCACTCTGCTTCCATATCTTAACACCGAATGCTTTCTACCCTGGTAATATCAGCAGTTGCCAAGCGATTTACATAATGTCACAGACTCTATGCAAATTAGTGAGACTTGTAGGGAACAAAAGAGAGTCAGTCAGAGAGCAGTCAGGCAGACTTGGACTTAGATGGCTCAGCTACAGTTTAGCTCAGCTCAACTTCGAGCTGTGAACAATGGCTAAGAGATCTGTGCCATTTGTCTGGACTTGTTTCGCACTACAGGTCTGATGCCAGGCTTAGAGGTCGAGTCTGCTTTCTAGGCATGCCTCGCTTAGCTTTTTGGTTTGTATATAAATTCCATGCGCCCTTTAGCCCCTCTGCCTTTGTCCCTTTCGATTTGAATATGTGTCAGTCACAGATTTGTATTGTTTAAAAAGCATACAATTAATAGCAATATTCAATATTCGGATGGTTTGGACTGTTTTGCACAACAAACATGTTGTGGTTACTGACAAATACACTCAAATATGTACATTCATATACATATAAGCATACATATTTATTAGATATCCACGCGCTTAACAAATGTTTAATAAACCATTTATTTTCTATTTCGCTGGCTGCCAATATGTCAGGCATGTTCGCATGCAACCGCAGGATATGAAAAGTCAAACGACACAATACATATACACATATATATATATGTATATATAATATATTCCTGAACAGCATGAACTGCCTGGTTTCCTGCTGCTTTTATGAAACTTAAAAATTATTTATTGAATTTTGTGCTGTACGTATTGACAAGATTCGCTGTAAAGCGAAATGCTTTAAGAATTTGCCTTATGATC
Organism: Drosophila paracracens; assembly: GCA_035044025.1. Classification (NCBI taxonomy): domain Eukaryota; kingdom Metazoa; phylum Arthropoda; class Insecta; order Diptera; family Drosophilidae; genus Drosophila; species Drosophila paracracens. The sequence continues at coordinate 1,490,515 of JAWNMN010000838.1, forward strand.
CGCAAATTGTTTCAATTTGTTTCCATGCTTCTATATTCAATATGCAGTTTGAAGCGGGCTTGGTGCATTTCAATTAGTTTGGAAACTTGCTAACTTTAATTGTGGTTCTTTCTCTACTTCTATCTATTTGCTACTGTTGGATCTGGTCTTTGTTCTGGGCTTTAGGGGCCGGATTTCGTCTCTCACATACAAATAGACACCACGGCCATCTCTCCACACATCCGCTTCCCTGCACATTCAAATTTTTAATTAACTGCCTTACAAAGATTTCGTTTTTCGGGAATTTTTTCAGTATTTTTTTTTTTTTTTTTTTGCGTAGTCAGCAAAATTGTGTGCCTGGGGCGCCTTGCCACGAATTGGCATTCGCTCGCTTGCTGCCTGGAATTTAATATGCCAGAGTTGCCTGGTCATACTCGGGCCCGGGGCACCGACCCAACCACCCCCCATCAGGACCCGAACTACCCACGCGACATTTGCTAATTAAACTTGTTGTTAAACGCTTTGAACACATGGCGTATGCCAATGCCCAACAAAAAGGCCCAGCCCTCCCCTCCCCCCTTCACCAATCTTCCTGACCCGCCCGCCACGGTAATGACAAATGGATGCCAGCTTGTCAGCTGCCGGCTGCGTTGCAGCTGCTGCGCCAATTTTCACTATTTAACAATTGAGCAAAGTGCACGGAGACAGGTACCACTCCTGCGTATCCCCAAAAAGTATATACATGTATAGCACATACATATATCTAGCAGGATTGCATTTATAACAAAAGGGAATTGTTGGGTTTGTTGCAACGTAATGAATGAAGTTGGAAACTATTAATTGATTGATCAAAATCAAGAACTGCAATAATGTGGCGCCACTTGGCGCTGGTCAACACTGTCGCTTTGGCTGCCAACTTGCCGGACATGCGCTTGCACCACTGGCCGCATTGACTTGCCTCATCATCATCATTATCATTATCATCATCATCATCATCATTATATCGTTTCGTTTGGTTTATTTCGGTTTCGTTAGCTCTTCACTTTTCACTCTTGTCTTGTCCCATCGCAATTCGTGTTCATTTCCTTTTCGTTTTTTGTAAAAATAATTTAACATGAATATATCGCATTTCATGGAGTCATACATCACACAGCGGCAGGCAACATGCGGCAACATGCCGCTTGGGCGTCGGGGCGTGCCCGCTTCAAGAGACGTCGGGCAGCCGGCAAGTGGCAGCGCTAACATAAACCACAATAATATCCAAAGTCATGAAGGAAGTAACCAAGTGTGAATTTTCGGTTTATGCCTCGCGAACCACAGCTCTGCCGGCGTCGCTGCCAGCGTTAGTGTGCACCCTACAACACTTAGGAATATCAATGCGCACTTTGCTCTATGCCAAAATGCTGTTGTACGCAATTTATTATGCCGTTACCACTTCAACAGCGCCCAAACACCCAAACCACAACACCACACCCCCAATGCCGTAACCAAATATTATTTTACACAAGCAACAATCGACTGCAATTGCAATTCTTTGTACAGTGCAACTATTTAAGGGATGGAGCATTTCAATACCAAAATTCCACTTGCTGCCAATTAATAACTTTGAACGAGAATTTGAATGGGATCTTCATATGTGTGTTACAGACGTAGTTAGTTCGAAGTTGAACCAATAGACACCTCGAATAACACTCAGACTTATTGAGTTTCATAAACAAATCTTGGAAAACAAAAAAGTTGTGCACACATAAACAATGAATAATGCACGAGTTTTATGCAATTTTGGTAAGGAAAACAATTTTACCTAGCATAAAAAATCCTACAAATATTAGGCAGCTTTTGCAAACAAAAAGTTGTACGTTAGAAAGCCCCTAAACAGATGTGCTCATGCCATATTCACATTGCTCAAGTATGAACGTGTGACGCCCTAACCACAGTAGCGGACTCATGCGGCATTCTCAAGCGTAGGCACTTGCGGCTGGCCTGCCAATTCGGCATAATGTGGATGGCTCGCCCGCCAATTCGGCATTATGTGGGTGGTTGGCTTTCATAGGGTCACGCTATTATTATTGATAGCAGAGGAGGTACAAAGCGATCGCCTTACAAGCGGCTGCATTTGACTTGAAAAGGTATGCACTTAGATTTAAGAATTTTCAATAAAATAAAGGCTTGCTCGTCAGAGCAGGCAGAACGCGTTCTTGTCCAATCTATGATAACGCTTTGAGTTTATTTATGTTACTTTTTTTCGCTTCCAAATGAAATGTTTCGGCAACCCTGTTTTCAAAGATCAAACTTGTTTGGCTGTCAAACAAAGAAGATTAATCGATTTATTTTCAAAGCATTAAATTGTTTTGACATATTGCTAAGAAAAAAAAAGCGTGAGTTGTTCTTCAGTGTAAAGTGGTAGCTGATTACGGGCTTCTTTCTAGCCGGTTGGCTTTTGTGGCTGTGAATGCTCCTGTGAGTTATGTTGTTCGCTGTTTTGTTGTGCTGTGTTGTGTTGTGTTGTGTTGTGCTGTGTTGTGGCCTGTGTTCTGGCTCGCTTGAGCTGGGCTCCCCTTGCAGTTGTTTTAGTTAGTGCTTCCGTTTCGCGGACAGTTTGCTTTGCTGTTTTTATTCTTGTGTGATTCTTTGACTACACTCATACAAATGCACACAGACACACACACACTTGCACGCGCCCAGAGTGCGGCACAAAAAAATGTTGCAACAAAATATTTACGACGTCATCGTTCCACAATTTTCGTCCACTTGTTTTGTATCTTAAAATAAAAATGGTTGCTGTTGTTGTTGGTTTTCTTGCACAGCAGCAGCGCGCGGGGGCAAATGTAAGAGCAGCAAAACGAACAAAATGAAGAACCGGGCACAGAGAGAAAGGAGCAAAAAGTAAGCAAAGCGTCGTGTCATTTATCATGCATTTCCACTTTTGGCTTCCGTCGACCGGAGTATGGCCCAACACAGACGAATGCACGAAATGGACGGAGAGACAAACGGATGGACAACTGCGAGTTGAGTTGAGTGGGAGCATCAGCAGCAGCAGCAGCAGCAGCAGCTGCAGGAGTGGGTCGGGAGGGGGAACATAACCAAGAATAGGGAACAGCTGAAATGATGTGTGCGCTGCTTTTGCCGCAAGGTATAAAAAATGAAAGAATGAATCAAAACAACAAAAAAACCTAAAAAAAAAACAGAGACAAAATACATTTGTGTGGCATTTTTTCCAGCATCATGCCCACAAACTCGAACTCCGACTCCAAATTCAGTTTCAACTTCAGCTTGAGCACCAACTCCAATAGTGGCTGTCATAGCTGCGGCTTTCCAATTCCAATCCTCAAATTTGTGTTCGCTTTATAGACTGGTAGCGCATTGGGAATGCATTCAGAGGGACAAATGAAGTGGCGCACAAATCATCGATGGTCGCCCAATTTATGAGTTTTCATTTACCCAACAATTCACATTTCATTTCTATTTCCTTTAACGTACCTCAAACCATTCCCTATCGGCAAATCAGTACTCAAAAATTAATCACAAGCAAATTCGACCGAAATGAAAAAAAATGCAAATAATATTTAAAAATAAAAATAAAAAATACAATACAAACAAATCAATGCTGTTCAATCAATTTCCTTTAGGGCAATGCAATATTTTTACCTTCGCAATATTTGCAGTTATCTGGGGATTGGCGAAGAATAAATACTCTATTTTAATTAATTTTGCCATATAAAGCGAATTAAAGTAAGAAGCCATGCACACTTATGAAGTTCTATGATATTTAATACCAGAAAGAAATTCATGGCTTATTAAGCCATCAATCAATTATGATCCAACTGTTTCGGATAATCCACCCCACGCTCGTTGCCAAGGCACTTTCTTACAGTTGGCAGAGGAACATTTGCCTCTGGTTGTATTTTCTGGTGTGTCAACATAAATATATATTTCGTATACTCAAATGCTTTTACCACAGCGTTGCACGCTTCGTTACAAAATTTATAATACCCCCTGCTAAGGTATTTAAAAAAAGAAACTTGCTCCGTCATTTTGGCGGAAATTTGAATATGGAAATGAAGCTTGACAGCACGCAGAGCAGTCTCCCCGTATTAAGCCGAATCCAGATTGTGCGGGCGAAATTCTGAAATGTTCCGTAAATTGTTTGCTTTTGATATGTGCCACATTTTTTGAGAGCTTTTCAATTTGCGCGTCATGTGCTGAACGCCAAGAGCTTCACAAGAGTAGCCAATATTCAGCATTAAAAAATATAAATTGCATTTAATATTAAAATGGTTAATAACAACAATAGTAAGCTCTTTTCTGTGCATGCTTGAAACCCTGTCAACTAATAATCGCAGTGGGATTCTGTTGACCCCTTCTCACTAAAATAAACTCTAAACTTCGTCCATGAATAGTTCTTTCTTCTTGGCTGTGTAAATGTTACTAATTATTCCCGTTAGAATTATATCCGTCCTTTGAGGCACTCAATGCACCAGAAATAGTTGTTGGCAGGCTCACAACACAAAATAGTGAAAATTTGCGACAGTCTAATCTAAGTTTCTCCATGTACAAGCAAATATATTAGACGTCAAATTAAGCTTCTAATTTGCGAGATGCCCAGCTATCAATATAATTGTTGGCACAGCTGCCCATTTTTATTGGAGTCGAGGGCCACATCAGGAGCCGAGTCGACCGGGTGTGGGCGTGTCATATGCGGCAAGTAGACCAAAATAAAGGCAACGGGAAAATGCGCCAAAGAATTGCGACGCCATTTGTTCTATGTGCTATGGCTGCCGCCTGCGTCTGTGCCACTGTTCTCTTTTCGTCTTTCCCCGTCTGTCTCGTCTGCCCCGTTCGGCTGTATCTGCGTTGTAACGCAAATAACCGCAATAAACTTGAGTCTAGTTATCAATGCTACATATGTATGCATGTCTGTATCAACAAACTTGGCCTAGCGAAACGATATTTTATAAAAAAAAATAATATGAAGACATTTTCATATGTCCACAATCACCTTTCTAATAATCAGTTATAACGTCTGTTCGCGTCATTTTGCAGAAACATCAACCACAACAGCAACAACAACAGCAGAAGCAATCGACTCAAACCCGAGGATCTTGGAGAGGTCTCACACACGCACACAAGCGTACTTGTAACCATGTCGAAAATGGGTGTGGCACGGCTTACCCTAATGCTGCTACTGGCGGTACAGCTGCAGTTAAGCCATGTGGATGCCTATTCCAGTACGTATACGTAATATGGTTTTCAATATGTTTCGTTTTTATTTTGTTGTCCTTGTTGTTGTTCCGTCCTCATGTTCCTACGCCGCTTTTGGCGTATTCGAGCCTTGTGTTCGGCCAGTTCAAGCAACTGACTGGAGCCTTGATCGTCTTTATCATTCTCTCTCTCTCTCTATTTTTGTCTGTTTACCTTCCTTTGTTTGTTATGTTACTCCATTTCTTATATGTGTCTGCGTAATGTAAAAAAAATCATGCATTCACCGTCATCATCATCACTATATTCATCTCTCTCTCTCTTGACATTGTTGCCATCATTATAAAACGTACGCGCCCACGTCTTATCTTATAATTTGTATTATTTTGAATTTCCCACTGAAAAACCAACAACGAAACACTTAACAACTGTTCCCAACACCAACACCAACACCAATACCATAATGACCTCGTTCTCGCGTGCTTCGACGATTCTGTCTCCGTATTGAATTTCGTTACCCGTAACGTATGTGCGTGAAGAGTATGGACGCGGATGCTCCGACATCGGTTGCTTGCCCAATGAGGAGTGTATCATCACCAGCGATTCGTGCAGCTATAGTCAGCGCGACGGCAAGGACTGCGGCAATTATCCAACGTGCCAGCGCAAGAGCGGCTCCAGCACCAACCAGGCCAATCCCTCCTCCTCGTCGTCGTCAGTTAATCCGTCAGGTATTTATTTTATTTATTTATTTGTTCATTTATTTTTTTTTTTGTTTTGTGTTGTTTTTGTTTCCATTTTTTTTTTGTGCTTTATTCACTTTAAATTGTGGACTTGGGTTTGGTGGAGCTTGGCGAGCTCGTTCCAAATTGACGACTGCAAAAACACGTCGTACATTAATATAGAGAGATCGGCAGACGTTCAGACAGATCGAGGGACATACATGTATACATACGTATCAATAGGTATACATATGTACATGTACTTATATTGTGGCTAAAAATTATATATGTTTGCTTATCATTTGCATTATTTTATACACATTATGTACATTATAATCTACTACTTACAAATACAAATCAAGAACTTAACCTACAACACATACACACACACACATACACAAATTTGCATAAGCGCAAATACAAATACAACGCTCTCTTTTTATCTCACTCAAAACAACAGAAGTTTTGCTTTTTGATTTCCTTCAACGTGCACTCTCTCGCCGCTCATTCATTGTCTCATTGCCCAAAACTGAGCTTTGGCTGCTGCACACATACATACAAATACATACATGCATCAATGCACATACATTCATACATACATAGATAAATGGATAAATTCAAGCTTTGCAAATCTCTCGCGTTCATTTGCTATTGCTTACTCGCTCTCTCTCTCTCTCTCTTTCACAAACACTAGCACACACTAATAGACAAAGCACGCCCTTCCACCAGCTGCTGTCTGCGGCATGCATGCAGAAGCTCTTCTTAGATGGATGAAGAGCGCGCTCACATTGGAGACTGAGCGGGAGAGAGCTTTGGCTGTGCCAGCTTGCTCAATCTTGCATGCAGCAGTAGCAGCCGCTGGTGGATCATTCAACGCTGATTAACCAATGGTGTTGCATTCTTCTCTTTTTTTCCCTGTCTATCTTACTCGTTCACAACTGCTCTCGCCGATCATTGCCATGGCTTTCTAACAGGATCCAGCCTAAATACGGGGCCTGAGAGTAAAATATTTGCGCCCGCATCTTCAAATCCCACACTTAACACCTACACCTACTTCAATCACAACAATAACAATCACAACAAAAATAACCATATCAATGGAAATCAAAATAGTAATCAGCAGCAGCCGTCAAATGGCCAGCAAAATGGGGGCCTTGGCGGCCAACAAATTGGCGGCAATGGCGGCAGCCAAAACGTCGCTAATGCAGAGGGCTCAAATGGTGCCGCTGGCGCTTCGGCAACCGGTGTCGATCCGCATTATGTCTTCGGGGCAAAGTATCATATGCCCATAATACCCAATATGCCAATCTTTCCATATAATTCGCCAACGCAAGCGCCAGCATTTCAACAGTTTCCCCAACCCAATCATCCAGGTAGCGTGCTCAACCCAGGCTATCCGGGCATGCATGGCATGCAGCCGATGAATCCCTTCGTATTTGGCCAGATACCGTTCTATTCGGGACCGGCCGGCACTGGCGGACCGCCTGGCGGCGGTGGCGGCGTTGGCATGCCCAGCTCTAGCATAGGCATCCTCGGCGGCGGCGGCGGCGGTCTGGCACCATATGGCAGCAACTATCAGGGCTACCAGACCCATCATCAGAATGCGAATATGTACAACAAGCCTCCACCACAATACCAGAACCAGAATCAACAGAATCCCTACAATCGTCAAACCCAAGCGCATCCATCGGCAGCGGGGCGACTCAACAGCTCCAGTGCTCCACTCATCGGTCTATTCGTAGTGGTGCTGTTGCTGCTGTCCAACAGAGGCAGCGGCGGTGGTAGCACGTAATAAAATAAAGCAGTAGCAGCGGCAGTTACTTTCCCCCCACTGATCCCACTCACTCCTGATCCTGCAACACAACGACGACAACGATCGACTATTCGCAAACCGATCGCTTTGCTTGGTTTTTTTTAAATATTCTTTCTCAAATTGAAATTAATGGTTTTACTGCTCTAGTTTAAGACACAACATTGGTGGTTACAGCAACAACAGCAACAACAACAAGAACAACAAGAACAGCAACAACAACAAGAGATGCAATGGTAACAGCTGCAACAGCCATATCGTTGACTCCTGCTTTGTGTGGCAGACTGTGCTGCTATTTAATGAATGGCGGCAGCAACAGCTATAGCTACCATCCACCCACAACAACAAAAGGATTTAGGTCCACACCAAACATCCCCACACACATACACGGCACGTATACGTAATTTCAATTTAATATTGTGCGAGCAGACCGCTCACTTGATATCTATCTATGTGTGTGAGCGTGTGTCTCTGTGTGCGTGTGTGTGTCTGTGTGAGTTCATTTGTGTGGTCTAACTATCAGTCAGTGTACGGTCCACTGCTGGCCCTGAAGGCCGGTTGCATTTCTCTCCGTTTTTTGCAGCTCAATTAAATTGGAATTTAATTTGGGGCTTGCCCCCGGTGCAGACAGCAGCCACAGACCTTGCTACACACACACACACACACACACACATCAACTTTGATGTGAATTTCATTTTTGTTGATGCTTCGAATTTTGTGTTAACCATTTCCTGCTCTCGTTCAGTCGTTGCTGCTCTTCTCACAATTGCTTTGGTTGCAATTGCTGTTGTTGTTGATTGCAAAGGCAGTCCATTCTAGGTTTTTGTAGATAAGGACACGCATGTCAATCCAAGTGCATAACAAGCTCACTTTTAGGCCGAAAACATGTAATGAAAAAAAACCAAAACAAGTGAATAAAATAAATGAAGAGCTAAATGCTAAACAAAAACAAAAACAAAAAAAAAAACAGAAAAAAAAATAAAAGTGCACAAAGTACAGAAATAAATGTAATAATAAAAGTTTTTTTTAACAAGTGCAGGTAAGGCGGGAGAATTGCCTACAACTTGCACAAGTTTTTAATGATTTAACTAAACGAAGAAGTAGAAAAAAGAAAATACAAAATTTGAATCAAACTACAGCTGAAAAATAGTTGCAAGCATTGCAAATTTAAGATACAACCATACTAAAATAAGAAAAACATGTAAGAACGTTGCAATCGGATGTAACCGACTGTGTAATACTCTGATGTTTTCTAAATGGTGGGAATATAGGTATATAACGAATATAAAGAATATATACAAATATGCTTACGTATATACTTGAAAATCAATTAAGAGCCAAAGTGTCAACGAAATCTTGAATCAAACTCACCACAGGAAACAGCATTTTTAAATGCAACATGCAACTCATTGCGCAACTTGCTACCGGCTACGGGAACACAAGCAACTGATAGTTTTGTGCATAATCTATGATAAAGCTGGTCTTGTTAATAGATATAGATATTTATGCCTATCTTTGTCAAGAATATCCTTTTTTTTATGCAACAAATGCAGCGAAAAATAAAATAAAAACTCTCATAGACATAGTTTTTACATCATTCAATCTAATATTGCAATGCTGAGCGCAGAGAAGAACACAAATGATGTGAACAAACATTTTGCAAATTGTCTTTTGTTTAATAACTAAAGTTCCATTTAATTTGTATGATTTGTAATATTGAGTTGTATATGTTTATTTATTCTATACGTGTTTTAATTGGTTGTATTATATATTTTCTTGTGACACGAATTTATGAATAAATAAAATTAGAGCAGAAAAAGTACATACATTTATATATACATACGTATATAAGTATATTTACTCCGTCCGTACAAACGTTTAGCGCACAGTTGTTATTGTTTTCTCATTCATTTACTGGCACACAATTACACACACATTTTTTTGAATGGAACCCATTTAAGAATGCAATGTAAACAGTATTAAAAACTAACTAAAGCATTTGATCCAACTATATTTTAACCTAACCCTGGCGTAACCAAAAAAAAGAAAAAAAAAATAAAGAAAAAGAAAAGCATGCAACTATGTAGTAATGAAATATAAAAAACTAATAATACCATTAATTAGTCATGGTAAATTAAATGAAAAACGGAAAGGGTATTCAAGCAACTCCTCTATTGACATTGAAGCCAATTGGCGGGGACTTTGCGTTTACAAGTGCATAGTATGTATCTGTATACACAATATATGTGTATGTGTATATATATTATATAATCATACAACAAATATACTTAAAAAGTTTAAGCATTTAAAGAAAACATTTACTAAACCATACGGCAGAGAAGACTTATAAAGACTAAGCTATTAAACAAAATCTATATATGATAACGATGTCGTTATCGCTATCGAGAAATTCATCAATTGTAGGCATATGGATAATACATTTATCAAAATGAAACGAGCAACTGTAATGAAACTAAGCTAAGTAAATCAAAAAGAAGCGCATACCAAAAAACTCTCCACCTTACTGAACCCCTTCCCCCCGCTCACTTTCCAACCCACTTCCGATCACAAAATTAATATGCTTTGATTTCATTTTGTCATTTTGTATATGTATATATATAAATATATATATTTTTTTTTTGTCTAAATGTATTTTGTGTTTCTCTTTTATTTTTGTTTTTCGTTTTATTTAACGCTTTTGTGGCTAACATTAATTGCTTGCTGCTGCTGCTCTGCTGCTACGCTGACACTGACTCTGACGTAAAGTGAACACCGGCAACACCCACAACTCGTTTGCGCCAAATGCGCCCAGCGCGCCTATGCCGGATGCAGCTGGTAACCAGGGCGGCAGCTCCGGTGGATATGGTGGTGGCTTCTCGGCTGGCGGGCATAGTCTCTATCCCTCGCTTCCGAGCAATAACAATGGCGGTGGTGGCTACAATCCGTACGGCGGCTATAATCCACAAGGTGGCAACAACCCACAGGGGGGCTATCAGCCAGCTCCAGGCGGCTATCAGCCAGCTCCGGGCGGCTATCAGCCAGCTCCGGGAGGCGGCTATCAGCCCTCGCCCGGCTATACTCCGAACGCGCCTGGCTATGACAATGGCGGCGGCGGCCAGAAGCCCAAGGATAAGCAGGGCGGCGGATTCTTTTCCAACTTCTTTTCAAATCCGGCGGTGAGTCAAGCGGTTTCTGGTATCATTGCAGGCCAAATTGCCAAGCAGTTGCAGGGAGGTGGCGCCAATGGCGGCAATGGTCAGGGCGGTGGCAACAACGCCTATCAGCCAAGCGGCGGCTACTCCGGCGGAGGCGGCGGCTCATCTGGCGGCTCATCAGCTGGCAGCAATCTGCTTGGTGGCCTGTTTGGCTCCGTGCTCTCCGGCGGCGGCGGCAATTCCGGCGGCGGCGGCGGCGGTGGTGGCGCTAGCAGCTTCCTGGGCACCCTGCTCAGCGGCGGCGGAGGCGGCAATAACGCAGCCAATCGTGGTGGTGGCAGCGGCCTAGGCGATATCTTTAGCTCTAAGAACTTTGGCGGTCTCTTCAGCGAGAATCCATCGTCGTCCCGTGGCGGCGGTTCCAGCAGTGATGGCTACTCCTCCGGTGGCGCCAAGAGTTACCCAACCCAGCCGCCCGGCAACTACTACGGCAAGTGAACAACTGAAAAAAATGTGGAGCTGATATAATCGGAGCAGCGAAATTTTGCAATAGTTTCTTTCAATATCCCATTTATAACTATGCTTTACATGCTTTTACAAACATATGTATAATCAAATGGAGGGTTTTCAATTACCAAATAGGAGAACAATACTTACATATAACAAACATATATAGAAATAAATACAAATTCAATTACAAAATACAATTACAAATGCAAATACAAAACATATTCAGACTTGTACTGATGCATACATACAAACACATATATGACGATGATTGCACAATACAAACAAAATAATAATAATAATACGGAAACCAATTACATACAGTTCACATTAAACATATACTTAATATAAATACGAATCAAAATTCAAATCAAATCAAATCAAATCAAACAGTCAGAACACAAGAAAAAATCATTTAATTTGTAAATAGAAAGACGTAAGAATTGAAAGCCAGACAACAAATTGCCTTTTCTTTCAATGGGCTCTTTTAGATGACACTGGTAGGTATAAACTTAACATTCGATTGCTAATTATGCAGCAGAAATGCAAGAAGAAGATCGCTCAAATTAAGGCACCAATTGCGGCGAATGATGAGCCAAATTTAGTTATCATATGTACCAATATATAAACGAAATCGCTACACATAGCAATTTCTGCAAAGCATAGAGCGTGTGTACAAGGACTCACAAATCAACTTACAAATAAACAAACATTTCTTGTACCAAGCAAAAGTTTTTTTATTCCTTTTTATGATGGTAAATATTTTAACTCTACATATTTTATTCAGGCTGCTTTGATAGATTCGCATCATTTAAGCAACACACAAACACAATTTCACTCACGAACAGTAATGGTTTTAAAGAAGAAAGAGCGCATCTGGGATGCATACATCCCACAAGTAAGGGCAATAGAGAGGAGCAGTTAAAAGGATATCATGTTTCAAATGCCCAAGGAATGGAATAAAGCCGTTGGAAGATTGCTCTCGCCTCTCCCTGAGCAAAAGTTATTCATTAAATCCTAACTATCAGTTTCTCACCCATTTCTTACCCTTTGCCCGAAAATGTGCGAAAAGGTGAAGTTATGCAAATGCATTTTAAAGCCAGGGCCGGTTACAGGCAAACTGTGTGACTTGAGCTGTGAAATGTATACTATATGGTTTATCGATTTGCTCACACCTCCACATTGTCCGACTCGGCTATATGCATACGTGCATTTATTAAAGTTTCAAGTATCCAACTTGGAGAGACGAATGCCTTCGGGATCAGAGTATAAAAACTGCTCACATCTCTATCAATAAACGGTTTGTGGCTTTTTACAAAGTGTGTAAGTGCATCCGATCCAAGGTAACTACAACAACGAACCCACTTGTTGTGGCTCTATTTCAGTGGCTGGCAGCAGGTAATTTTGCTGTTGCCCTTGCAGTAACAGATGCACATTCCGACTAGCCAGTAGGACTAGCAGTCGAACAATATATTATGCGTCAAGATCCTCAACTAGTAGTAGTGCAGGCAATGCCAGGGTAATGCCAACAGCAACGAGATGGCCATTTGGCTTTGGTTAACCGACAACCATTTTGTAATTTATTTAAGTAATAAAATAAATATACGAGTATGTACATTGTGCTGCAAGCACCTGCATAGAGTGCACCACGAGATGCTTAAATGAGGAGACGGGATGGTAGAGCGGGTGGCAGGAGCCACATCTGTGGCAGTGGCAGCGACTACTACACATTGAGAGCGAGTCCTGCTGCTGCTGTTGCTGCCGCCAGTGTTGGATAATGCAACAACGTTGTTGCTGCTGTTGTTGTTGCCAGCGAAAGTACGCTTGAAGTACACGGAGCACCTACTTGGCCAAAGTGAATTTAGTGTCAAGTGCAGGAAAATTTGAAAAGCAGCAACGAGTTAGTTTTTCATATTTAAGCAGCACTCGAGCGACAACAACAACATCAGCAGCACCAGCGGCAACGTTGACGTTGGCGATGGCGTTGGCGTTGGCGACGGTTGCACCATTCTTCCACCTTCAACATTCCCCCTTCCACCTTGCAACGTTCCGTTCCCGTAGCCAACCACATTTACATCGTGTTGGTGTTGCTGTTGGCACTTTTGCCCCGTGTGTGCCTGGCTTGCGGGATGAGGAGAAAGGTATATTGGTAAGGGGTTGCCTGCTTGACGGCAAAACAATAACGCGCCGCATTTACAAGCCAAAGCTAAAGCCGACGCCAACGCGAAAGCCAGCGTCGCCGCCAACGCCGACGCCAAAGAGGTTGTTCCTTCTGCCCAGCGTCGGATGTCGTTGACTTTTCAAGTCGCATTAGGCGACTGGGCGACTTGAAGAGGCAGCTTGAAATGATTGGGACGAGGTGCACATAAAAATACATGTAAGAGGCTTTCAGCTTATTGTTTGGCACAGTCGCTGTCGCGCTTTATGATTGTACACTTACGCCCTTCAGTATCCTCCACGTCTCCGACTATGCCGGTGGCTGTTCCAGGGCACAACGGCCTAATTTTATTGATATTACACATACTTGTCGCAGTCCAGGTCGATAACAGACACGCCCTTCACCCTACGCCCTCCGCCCTAAGCCCTCCGGCCCGCACATAATTTGTTTTGCGCGCAACGGCTTTTTTTTTACCAGCTAAGGGAGAAGCAGTAGCGACAAGTAAGTTGATCAACTTTTATGTACATTTCTGGCTGATCCAATCCAATTACATGGAATCATATCCAACCAGACACGCGCTTGTCCCTAAGATGAACAAGCACAGAGACTGGTTTATCAACTGGCAACTGGGGAAAGGCACTGCAAATGTGCAGTATGGGTATTCAGTTAACAAGCTTGATTGGAATTGGTTTTAAGATGCTAAATCAAATATGTATTTACGGAAGCAATAAACGTTTATGTTTTGAGCTGAATTAAAATCAAGGCGTACAGTCCTCTAAAAAAAAAACAACAGAAATTTGTCATCTTCCATCTTGCTTTAACATTTAAATCAATCCGGCTGATTCGACGTAATTAATTTTTGTAATTTAACTGTATTGTACTTCAAGATTTGTATTTGAAGTTCATTGTTTTAAGGTGATTAGCCATTGAATTTCTTTAAATCGATAATGCATTCTACTTGAGAGGTTATACAATTACTTAGTATTCACACACAAAAGTAGTTCGACTTTGCCAGTCTGTGCTGACTTTGATTTCAATCCCCTTGTGTGGCTTCCACTTAATGCCACAAATTTCATTCTGTGTTCGGCAAATGGAGTTTAACTTTGCGTGACAAGCAATTTTTTAAATTTTTTTTGAGAACAGGAAAAACACGACAGTCCAGCTATCGTCAGTACGCCGAAGATAAGAAACCCTTGCCAAGCGAATTTTGCTTGCCTGGCAATACATAAATTTCATGATTAATTGAAAACAGTCTAAACATCGTGCAAATTTTAATTAAGGCCAGACAGACTATAACATATAACTCCAATAGAAATGGCCCTATTTTTTTTTAAATTAATAATAAGGTTTCATTGTGAGCAGATGGACTCCGTTTTGCAAGAGTATATAATCTTTGGCGTGCCTAAGATAGTTGTTATTTCTTGTTTGCTGTTGTACGTTACTGTTGCTGTTGCTCTTGGGCAATGAACGCGTTACAACCTAATTAATTAAGTGCAAATGATAAAAATGGCCAAGAGGCACGAACTATTCCGACCAGGAGTAGCAAGTTTAACAATTACAAGTAGAACAACAACAAAAGCAACGACAAAAGAAAAAAACTAATTAAGTTTTATGTGCCATTACTGTGGCTCAAAACCAAAAGGTATTACCCACTTAAGTAGGCCGCCAAAATGAGCTGCCTTGACCAAGGCGGCCAGTAACCAGCGGTTAGCGGCCAGCTACAAGCACATGTGTCGCTGTCGCTTGTTAACATGCGTTTGGAGCGTGAGCCAAATAAATCAAGGCCAAATGACCACGAGCCTAAACGCAGAGAGAGCAAACACAAATTCTATACATGAATTAAGGGTGCCAAATTTGGGGGAAATTTAATTGTTAAGTTTAATGTTTTTTTTTTTACGAGCGATCAAACATCCGCCCCATCGGAGCGGGTGTACCACAGGGTAGTGTCCTCGGACCTGCCTTGTACACATTGTACACCGCGGACTTGCCGATTCCGGTAGCCAGAAACACGCTGCTTGCCACATACGCGGATGACACTGTGTTCCTTGCTAACTCCTCCACTGCTTGGAGAGCAGCTGCGGTTACGCAAAGGTTCTTGGATGGTTTTAGTACCTGGGCCAACCGGTGGAACATCTGCATCAATGAGAACAAGTCTCAGCACTGTACGTTTGCGCTCAGGAGTGGTAACTGTCCAACCGTCCGACTCAACAACACGATCATACCTCAGGGGAACCATGTTCGCTACCTGGGTATGTATCTGGACAGAAAACTTACCTGGCGCAAACACATACAGATCACCGCAGCAGCGTGTAGATCCAGAGGGCGAAACTCAACTGGTTGCTGAAGTCATCCAGCAAACTCAGCTTGAGCAACAAGCTGCTAGTGTACAGGAGCATCATCGTGCCCACATGGACATATGGGATTCCATTTTGGGGCACAGCAGCAAAATCGTGGATTAATCAAATTCAAGTCTCGCGGAACAAGGTGCTAAGAGACATCTCTGGTGCTCCACCCTATGTGAGCAATATTACGCTGCTCAACGACATTGTGTACCGACAGTCATTAGTCAACTAAACCGCCATACAAGTCGCTACAATGACCGGTTACATAACCATGTTAACCCATTGGCCTGCTCGAATATAACCCGTAGACGCTTAAAGCGCCTCCACACCAGCGACCTCTGGACAGTTGGGCGTTAATATTATTCGTTAGTGTGCAACAAATATTATATTTAATGTTACATTTGATGTTACGTAATATTGTAATACGTTAAAACCAATTATATGTTTTTGTTATTAATTTAAATTCCCTGTTATTATGTATATAATCTTCAAAACAATATTTTATAACCTTTAATTAGGTTGATCAATATTAAATTAAATTGCTACATTAAAATAAAAATAAAAAGTTTAATGTTTAACATTTGTCTATATAATGAAGTTCTCAAATATATTTCCATACCAACTGCTTTCAAACATTTTGAAAATACGCTCTCCATATGGACATATTTTTCGTCAAACTCAATTTTTAAACTTTTCCAGCACTATATACTTAAATTCTGTAAAATAATAAAAACCGAATGCTTGAAAAGTTATGTGTGCTTTATTTCCTAGTTGTTTTTCTTGAGCTCAGAGCCTTTAATAGAATCTCACAAGCTATCTAAAATATTTTTTAAGTTAACAAGTTGTTAAGTTTTTTTGCTAATGTTAAAAATACTTTGTTTTCGACCAGTTCCTATATTTTGACATTTACTTGTATGAAAAGCGAAATTGCTAAAATGGTAGTCATTGTTAACAATGTATTTTTTAAACTTAATTAAACAGTATTATTTTCAATGAATCCTAGAATATTTAAGGATCGTATAGTTTGCCACAGATGACTCAGCTAACTAGCCCTTATTCTTTGCAAACGTTTTAAAACCTAAAGTCCCATATGCATGCATTTTACATCAAAATATTATGAACTGATTAAGAACCTGATTCGATTAAAAATTTTTCACTTTGCGCGGTAGAATTGAATGAGTAGCATCTGCTGTGCCTTAGTCTGAATAAAGAGCTGCTGCATAACAGGTACAAAATGTACAAAACAAACTGCAGTTATTTCCTTTCCACATCGCTACCCTCTTAGCCTTACTATCCCCTTCCCTAGACATACACTGTCCTGCCCCAAGCTCTACACAGATTTCAGTTGCTGCCGCAAGTAAATTTAGTTGAATGCCAGCGACACATGGAAAGAGCAACGGCAACTGCCACGCCATGGGCAACGCATTTGAGTCCCAGTTGCCGGTACCACTGACATGTTGCTGCAAGAGTACGCAGTCCGTCCAGGCGACAAAAGTGTCGTACAAAGTAGTCTTAATTTAAGGCATACGGCGCGATCAGCTTTGAAAATAATTGATTGATTGATTCATTACTTTAGGAATCTTGAAGATAATATTTCTACTAAATTCCCATCTAGCAAAATATTACAAAAGTTGGTTGCAGTTGCAGCTGGTCCCAGATGCAGATTGAGGACACAACAACTTTTTATTTTTGTACAGTATATCCTGCGCAGATGTTGAACTAGCCTCCGCCAAGGAGCTCAGACAATCCAAATCTGCACCAATTTAATTAACCTTCAGTATGCGAGAACGACCACTTTGGCATCTGTGCGCTAACCCAAGTAAGGTAATTAAAAATAATTGTGTATCCAAATCGAAATGGAAAAAATTTAGAAACAGTTCAAAATATCTTTTTAATTGCTTCACAAATTCAGCGGACAAATTCTAAGCAATCAAACAGAAAGAGATCTTTGAAAAGTTCACACCTCAAGTTGAAATTTCGCAACAGTTAAACGAGGAATTTGCACAAGTTTGTTTTGTGTCCACTCGTAAGGTGTGCGGAGCGAGTGAGAATGTTGTCTGTGTATGTGTATGTGTGTATGCACTAGTAAATTATTCTGTATGTGTGTGTGTGTGTGTGTGCTCTTGCGTTTGCCTTTGTGTGTTAGCTCAGTGTGTATGTGCCTGTGTATCTTGAGCAGCAAAACTTTTAACTTTAGTGCACAACTTACCTCAACTTTTACTGTTGTAAAAATTTGTCAACTTTGGGCTCGTTGCTTTCGACTTCGTCCTGATTTCCGCGGCCTGTGGCCCTGCGCCCTTCGACTGGTTCAATTTCAGAGTCGGCTATGCAGAAACTTTCTGTTGCAGTTGCAACAAAGTTCGTTGGTTCTCGTAATTGATGCACTCAAAGACGGCGGCATGCTAAAGAATAAAACGCACGTTTTGCAGGTAATAAATTTCGAAAGCAATTTTAATTGATTTAAGGCAATGGCCAGTTTTAATATTAAATAAAATGCCCTCAACCCGCATTCAAATCGTGACAAATTTGCCACACGTGAGTTTCAATTAAAAATGTAGTTTCTGTGGGGTTTGGGCTGAACTTTTGATGTAACTTTTGTCAAGAGGAGCAGAAGTAGGTTCAATGAGCGTGTTGTGGCCTTTTCTAGAGCTTAGAAAGAGAGAAAACTGGTTACATAGAACATAGTAGTACATGACATGGCAGTGTGTAGAGCGAAGGCTCCAACTCAAATACTCGAATTTGAAAGAACAAACGGCAGACGGCACAAGGAGGAATGGACGGCGGCAGGCAGTCAAATGATGGGAATGAAAGATGGGTGGGTAGCCAGGAGCATGGAAGGAGCATGAATTTCCAAGCAGTTGAAATGTTGAACCGAGCGGGATTTGCTTTGTTTTGTCGCCTCGACTCATGCAACATAAAATGATCAGGACATGAAAAACAGGCAGCAAAAGGAGCAGTAGTAGTAGTATCAGTAGCTGCAGCAGTAGCAGGCAGCAGGCAGCAGGCGACAGACAGCGACAGCAGTTGCAATAGTCGGAGCTGCATGCGGTTTGCGGTTGCGTTTCACTTGCTGCATAGTTTGCCTACAGGCTGGGAACTTAAGTTTGAGTTCGAGTTGAGTTTTGGGCGTTCGCCGAGCCTGCGCTGCAAACCCACAAAAATAAGGCAAAGACAACGACGACGACAAAGTATGGCAACAATGCATAACTTTTTGCAGCTCCTAACTGTGTGTGTGTGTGTGCGAAAAATTGAAACCGCAAATCATTTTCTAAACAATGCATGCAATGCATGCCATGTCATATATGAGGCTGGCAAATGGGTAATTGCGCCTTTGTTCAACTTCAACACAGTCATAAAGTGCGTCGGCATGAAAATCGTGCTCATAACATTTATAGAACTGTAATTTAAAATATAATTTCACTGACAGATGATCCTTATGTTGATGTTCCTTTTGTTTATTGCGCATGAGGCATATTTTTGTTCAAGCTCAATAGCCGAATTGCAGCCATGTGCGTCTATCTGTCTGTCTCTCTCTCTCTTGTTGCGGCGGGGCCGATGGTTTGAGCTTAAGAGAGAGAGAGAGGGAGAGAGAGAGAGAGCTCGCGCGAAAAAGGAATAAAAAAGCCAATGTTCGAGATAAATGAGATCGATCGAATGTCACGGCGGTAGTGGGCAGAAAAAAAGAAGAAAGGAGAGAAGACAGAGACACAGGTAACACTCTCTCCTTCTGATTCTCTTAACTCGCGAATTCTGACTTTATTTTCTTCTAGCGAGAAAGTAGTGTTGACTAACTCCCAACAATCGGTATGTCTAGGATAGTCGATATATTGCCTGGGCATCTTGTCTGATAACTTTAATCATATCGAATAGTAAGGTGCGATATTTATTAACTGCGAAATAATCGATATATGAAATGATCGGTATCTTCCCGCCGTTGGAAATACTGAGCACCGTAAAAAATTGACAGGCAAAAATAGCCTAATTCAGAATCATTTCCAACCGAATCAGTCAGAGCTCAATAAATTTTCAGTTTACTTGTTGTTACTTACACTACAGTTTAAGTGCATACAAAATACTTTTCATGTAAGTATTCCCAATTCAGAGATTATTAGACAGTAGCACGTGTTCAATGTTATCTATTTTAGTTTAGTTACTCATCTCGAACTGACGCCAAAATACGCAAAATGAAACGCAACGCGGTTGCCAAACTTCGCAAAGCTGCTGAGGCTTGCGAAGTCGCCGCCACAGCCGTAACTCCAGAGGTCGCTGTAGAAGCCGCTGAAGTTGCTGCCACGGCAGACAACGATCCCGTTGTGGTTCAAATACGCAACAACTTTCTGCGCAGGAGCGATATCCAGCTGCTGCATGGTCCATATTTTCTGAACGATGCTGTGATTAGTTTTTATATGGATTATTTAGACAAGCTTTATTACAAGGAGAACTTCAACCTTGCGTTCGTGACACCAGAACTGTCCCAGTGCTTGCCCCACATGGACAGGATGCAGCAGGTAGTGGCGCTTGGCAATGAGCGCTTGGCCCTTGCAAAACCATTCATATTCTTTGGGGTGAATGACGGATTGCTGGACGAACTCGACGGCGCCTGTTGGTCTCTGCTGGTTGCGTCGCGGCCAAATAACGCATTCTACTGTTATTCTTCGAATGACTGCTTGAAGTTGAGGAACTCATGGGAGCTGTACATCAGTATTAGAGATGTCGTGGGTATGCCTTATGCAGTATTTAACCTATTGGAAAACAAAGACCACGTGAGTGACCACGATTCCGGCATTCGCGTCATGTGCATGCTCGATCACCTGGTTGACTTTGTGAGTCGCCACGGGTCCCTCACAAATGTCCTGCAGTTGTACCAGAATGCGGTCAAAGTTAAACGCGCTATGCTTATCGCACTGTTCGCATCGCTAAGTAAACCAGAAGACTCTAATTAGGTCTAGGATTAGGTCTAGTGATGTAACGTTTTTTTTCTTATCCTTAAATTCAGATTTTGATTTATAGAAATGTTTTAAAGCAATTGATTTTTATTTGAAACATCGTATATGTATATATGTATATTACAATTATGTATATAGTCGTTTAACTGATCATTACAAAATCATAGTAATATAATAATAATATTCATAAATTAAAAATCACAATATGCATTTTCGTAATAATAATAATAACAGTATGTCTGTTGTCGTTGCTCAGGAATTTTCAGTTTCAAGCAGTTCACATTTTTATTATCAGAGATAAAAATAAATTACTATAAATCCTCTGCGTTGATAAATTCTCATATTCAAATAAAATATATATATATAGAAAAACCAAAATCGAATTAACGAAATATATAATGCAAAAATAGGTTAAATCACTTTCTCTGGTTTGTTTGGCAGCACTTAAAATGTTACTTAATCATCGTATACATAGGCATAATGTATTGCGTATGAATTTCAATAAATCATTTAGACAAAGTTGAACTATTTTTTTGTTGTTTTTTAACATAAATTGTGCGAATTGAAAAGATTATTTTGCGAAATAAATAGCACGATAGAAAGATTCACACTAATAGCTGATTATTTATTAGTTTAGTATGTATTTATGTATGTTTGTGTTTGTTGTTTGTTGCGATTATTGATTATTCATTTCTCTGGAATGGGTCGAACTGTGGACGATTCGGTTATATTGGGCAGCACCAGAGCCGACTCCAGTTCGGGCAAATCGAGTATGGGATCGCGCCAGTAGTTGAAATTGGAGAACTCGACGTCCACTTCGTCATGCTTGGCTTATTGCAGTACGATGACTGGAATGTTTCGGACAGCTCGTGCTTCAGCTCGCCCTTGGTATTGATGGTGAAGATGCGAATGATAGGTATTCAGACGGCGCGATATGCCCACATATCATTTATGCGATTGCCGTAGCCGGCGTAGAAGGGCTCCTTGTCGGGGAATACATCACGCATGTCCGAATTGTTCCGGCTTCTTTTCAATCACCTAGCGATGGAATGCAGAGATCAACGATGTCGAATTCAGCAGCAATAGGCCATCTGGTAGCCTCACATTGCCGGATTGAGCGTAAATAGCCAATGGCACGTGCCGATAGATAGAGCAGCTTGTTGCCATTCTGTTCAATTTTGGAGAAGAGCTGTGCGACGTCCAATTGGGCCCAATGTGACCCAAGACATCCGACTTGGTGATGGTGCTATCAATATCCGAAATGACAACCTTATCGTTCTGCTTCCAGCGGAATAAGTAGCACTTGTAGCGGGTTGTGCCCTTATAAGCGGTCGTCACACTGAACTCAATCTCATTGATGCCCTCCTTCAGATTGGGCGACGAGCTAAGGCGCAGCGATTTCTTGTAGCGCTCCGTGGGCTCATCGCTCTCGTTGGTGTTCATGGTCAGCTCCTCAAGAATGTCCACGAGAGCGGAGGTATTCTTGGCAATCACCATCGAATCACTCTTGCTGAGCGTGGGATCGCTTGTGTCCGACGTAGTGGGACGCGATGTTTTGTGTGCTAACAGCAGCCTGGTCACCATCCTTCTCTTCTTTCAGCGTTGGAATCTTGCGGATATAAATACCTTTGTGGTTGTTGTCCTGATTGGGTACTGCATCCTGAGATCGTCAACCTATTGGAAATATATAAAACATTTATTCGGCCAGATACGAATATGAAATTCAATTCAATTTATAAATTAATGCAGCAATAATTGTCAAAACATTTAATGTTTGTTTGATAGATAGCATTAAATGTATTCATCCTCAACTCAAAAAGCACTATTCGTGCTTCTTCAATATAAAACAAAATACAAAATGCACAAACACATACAGTTTGAGGGACTAAGCAAATAGCGTGCACAGTACAAATAAGTATTTGCGAGCTACGTGTTGCCGCAAATGTTTTGTTGGTTTGCTTGAGATGCTCCTTAAAGTGTTAACTCAATTTACGTGATCGAATTTTTTCTATAGCACTTTACGTGTAATCAGATTCATAGCTTGTTTTGCTCCCATTTGTGCAACACACACACACACACGCACACACCCCACCGACAAGAACAATACTTAATATATAATCAATGACACAAACGAAAATAAAAATTGCCAACAATATTGATGGATTCAGTTGATTATCGTACAAATGCATAAAAGCCACATGAATTTTTCCTTATACAATTTAAAATCAATTTTTTTAAAATTTATGTTTGTTCTATAAATGTTTGTAATTTTAAATACACGTCAAATAAAAAAGGAATTAAATTTATAAGATTACAAACCCTTATCGAAGCCTTGTCTGATTATTTGCTCTAATGACCCGGCAAAATAAGCTGATTTGTAGAGGATGAGATTTTTTGCATATGATATGCAACTTATCTAAGAGATCAGATAGATCAAATAGTGCTTATGCATATGTATATATAATTCAATGTTTTACTTACACCTGAACATGCCCTCGCTGAATGCCAGCGGTCGGGCAGCGCTTTAGTGTGTTTATAGCGTGTCGCGATGTACATAAAATTTCTGCACATTTCACATTACGCATTCAGCCTTCAATGTGGATATGGCAGCTTTCAAATGCGATTGCCAGAGAGGCTGAAAGGCAGACAGCGCCAAAATACCAAATGGTCACCAGAAATTGGGCCTAGAGTCACTCCAGAGTCGGTACACTGTCCATTCAACGCCGCAGACAAAGCGGCGACTGGCGAAAACGAGTAAAATCCCGTTTCTAGTGGCAGCCCGGACAAACGCAAAGTTCTGCACTGAATGCCAGGTCCTGATATTAATGCGAACGAACTCAATTCAAAGGCGACCATTCAAAAAGCAGCTGCCCCAGAAGAGTAAAAAATGCTGAACTCTCTGTGTTTAAGTGTGCTCTTGCAGAATGTGTAAACTATTGAATTCATCCGTAAAAGCGGGATGGGGATCATTAAATGAAAATCAACCGAAATGGGTAAAAAAAAGGTTAATGAAGTTGTGAAAAAAGTATGTAACAGGCAGAAGAATGTATTTCGGATCCCATATACATATATATATATACATATATGTATGTATATATGCTTGTCTAAGCCATGCGACACACACATATCTTTTTAAGCTTGTAGGTTTTAATACTAAAAGCACGTGCAAATAAGACGAACAGATTGAATGAAAATTGAATAAGCTTCAATAATATACTATAAGTAAATAAACGCTCAGATATCTGGGACGACTGGCTTATATTATTATTCAACGTATTTATTTTGACCAGCAATAGAATAAAGGCCGAATCAAATCCTAACACCTGCTATTGAAAAGGAGTGTCAATATCCGAGTCCGAGTCCAAATCTTAACCACGCTGGTAGCTTTGCTCGCGTCGGAGACGCTGCCCATAAGTGTGCGCGCAAAGGCGAATTGATTCAAGGAAACGATCCATGCACATGTTGATGCAGTTCTCCTCCGGACCACCCAGATGGTCGTGTGGCTTCGTTACGCACTTCTCGAAGCACTTGCAGGTGACGGTGGCCAACAGCTCCTGGACATTGGCTAGGGCAATCTGTTGCTTGTGCTGGCGCATCACCTCCTTGGTCTTCCTGTCGTAATCCATGCTTCTCTCTCTCTCTCTCTCTATCTTCCGCTCACTCTCACTCCCACTCAAACTGAAATTTGTTAATGTGGCTCTGGGCCGGAAACGATTTTAAGCTGGCCTTAAAAGCATTGATGACAAACACAGAGTCAACTCTGTGAAATCAAACTTTCTTCAAATGCTGATCGAAACTTGTCTCCTTGACATATTTTGTGACAACATTATTATACCCTCGATATTGATATATTACTCTTGACTGGGTTGCTGCTAGGGTCATCAGCATAATACAGATACACTCGGCAAATCGTCAAGTAGGATCCAGTCTGGCCAATCAGGATTCTTTGATCAGCCGTAGGCAGTTGAGGCCTAGACATAAGAACTGCAGATGCTAAAAGAATCTACTGTCACGTTTTATATTATTACAAAAAAAAAATAAAAATAGAAAATGTAGCAACAGAGGAAAAAAAACATCAAAATGCCAACAACCTACAGCTAACAACAGACAATAAATGGCTGAACAAATTTCTGCGCATTTCCCATTTGCCAGCGCAGTTCACGCCGTACGTGCTACGAGGAACGCGGGCTTAGAGAGTGGCAAGTGGGGCAGCCGGTCCTAACCCATTGGCAAGCGGATGCAGGCGGCCACGTACCAATGGAAATGGCGTTGGCAACGCCAACGCTAGCGACACGGCACGGAAATTGCAATTGAGTGCAAATTGTTGAATTTGGACGATCGGGTCTGTGGCGGTGGCAACATCAAATGACGGGCGGAGCGGTGGATGGAGAGCGCAACGTGATGGAGTTTTGAGCTTGAGTGGGTCAACCGGCAGAAGCTTTGTTTTACCTTGGCATCGAGTCCATGCTTAACCAAAGACCAACAATCCGGGCAATACCTAAATATTTCATATGCTGCAGCTCGTAACTCGAGCCGCAAATGAATAAATCTGTTCGAGATTTTTCGTGCCTGGGACCAAGCTGGCATTATGCATGGCAATTTCTGTATCCCACGGACAGGCGGCTTTAATCCAGCAGGATTCAGCAGACACCAGACACCAGACAGCAGACAGCTGGCAGCTTTAAGGACTCATGCTTCTCTCGAAAGGTAAACAAGTGGGTGGCATCATGCGCACGCACAATATAAACAGCACAATACACAACAGGCAAGCAGGCAGGCTTCACTTAATGCCACTTCTCATCCTGGGAGAGGCCACCCGGCACTCTCCCGTTGCATTGGCTTTGTTTGCTCTAGCCTTTAACGCTGCCGACGCGGCGCGACTTGTGTCGATTGTCACGTTCGGGTGCGATTTTTATCGCTCACAAAACGCTTGAGCGGCAACTTTAATTTAAGCTGCTCGACAACACAAGCTTAACTTTGGGTCGGTAAACCTATCTACAACAAATATTTAATCAAACAACATATGATATACGAAATGTGACGAACGCTGTCTGGGGGCACTATTTGCCTAACCGGGTCAATTTGCATAGCGAGGAGAAAAATAGATTGTTTGCTTTCTGTTTTTTTTTTTTTATGTTAAACAGAAAATGATTATAGAAACTGTTACAGCTAGAGAGGCGAGAAGCCTGGGAAACGAAGCTTGCATCCAAGCACCTTTAGCTTAAGCCCACCCAATGTTCACCTAGACATAGATGTGGCAGTCAATAATATAGTAAGCCTGTTGTCACATAATAATTCAATTATTAACCACAAATGTATGCTTAAATTTCTTGAGTGTGATTTATTCAGGCATATTATTCCAACTGACAAAAGGCCAATAGATGTCTTCAACATTGCGATGTGTGGCGCTAGTAAATAGTTAAATTTGTGTTTTCTGTTTTAATAATATCAATGATTTTATATTTATAACTATTTTTACTTGACACGTTTGTGTGTGTGTATGAGTATAGTTAAGCAGCAATAACTATAAATGACAAACAAATGCACACATTTAACTTGTCGAATAAAATCACTTTAAATATCAACAAAGGAATTCAGTATTTCTGCACAACCGACGCCCACAAACACAGAGGAAACACAGGTAAATAGGCTGCACATTAAAGCGAACAAATAACAACAGCATCCCCTCAGTCCCCACCCCCACTGCACAGCAATTGGACTCCATATGTGCCCAAATTCCAGCAGGTATAGACATTGGCTGCCCACCTTCAAATATGCCCATTTATCCCATCAGGCTCTGTGCATATGTATATGAATTTGTGGCTGTGTATCTGTATCAGGATTTGCAGCCGCTCGCTCGTGTGTGTGTGTGTGGGTGTGTGTGTTTGTGTGTATAGGCTTGTTGTCTGCTTGTCAGAGTGCGTGTAAATGTCATGCAGAGGCCCAAATACGAGTAGAAAAATATTTTAATAACTTCTCGTATTGTCGGTGTTTGCCAACCAAATGTTTTCATTAGCCAACAAAAAGAGCATCGTCAGATGTGTGGTCAGTAAGCTTGTCAGTTAAGTTAATGGGCACAGAGAACGTAAGCTGTTGGGAGAGATAGATTTAGAGACAGAGCGAGAAAGAGCGAGTGGGAAGGAGCATAGACAGGGGAATAGCAACAATCGATTGTGTGCAGTGTTTGGGGTACATACCCTGTATAACCTGCACCGGTACAGGCCCATTGATGAAATAGTTTGTGTCACATATACACATACATATATGTATGTTAACATAGGTATGTACATTTTATTCGTTCTCACTATTTCGGTGGGCACAGACTAAACAATGACCGACAATTTAACCTGTAGTTGCGGCACTGATATGTACATTTGTGGGATGTATGTATATGCATCCATTAGGATTACGGACCCATTCATAGGAAAACAAAAGCTCAGCAGAGCTCAGTTAACACCTGCTTTAACCATAGTATGTATATCGAACTCGAACTTAGTATGTATTCGATCTAGCAATGGGCACAGCACAAATTCTTCGTCCAGACCCGGCAAATCCCGAAGATTTGAGATTTTGTCCCGCGGGTTCCACGGGTCCCAAGGATTGTATTAGGTATGTTCTTAAATTTTCTCATGAAAAGTAGACTTTCACTTGTATTTATTCTTATTAACCACTTAACTTCTTATTATCAACTTTGAATATCGAACTCTGCCTCCGTGGACGCCTGTCTCCCAGTTCCAAAGATGTATTCATTGGAATATATCCTTGTATTATGATGGATATGATCCCTATATCGAACAACTATTATATTCCCACAATATCCATTGCGAACTCCCTAATTAAGAGTGTGATAGCATATATGCAACATATCATAAACATCTGATTGCCACAATCATTCGGTTTCTTAAATTCGTATTTAATTTAGAGGAGAGCAGGTGGACGCTGGTCTGCTGGGCCATGAAATCTTCGGCGTGCCTACGATAGCTGTTCCTTCATGTTTTTAAAAGTGATTTTCACTTGGTATGCACAGCTGTTCTCGTTAAAAGCACAAACAAATGGCAACGACAGTGTCCAATAGCAATATGAACAGCTCCAATGGCTATCTTTAACTGAATGTGCCAGTGGAGTGGAAGAGTCCGTCTGTCGGCCTGCACATATGAACATGGACAGTAGTTGGCCTGTGGTATAAGTCATTTATTGAAAACTCTCAACTGTGGCAAGCGGGGACTGCCAATGGATGAAATTGTGGGGGGTAAAAGAACTGAGAAAAACGGTTGAGAAACGACAACCGTCCAAGTATGACAAACAATATCGAAATGGGTTTTTCCTTCAACAATAACTTTTCAATATGGTCCAACCAAAATGACCAAAAGAGTTGGCGGCCAGAATGATGCGGAAAATGTGTTGCCAATAAGGGAGAGAGAGAGAGAGAGGGAGATAGGTTGAGTTGCAAACAAACGTATATTGTTGTTGTCATTGTTGATGCTGTTGTTGTCGTCGTCGTTGTACTCGTAATTGTTTTTATCATTCAGCATTGTGGGCGCAGGCTAGGCTACTGCTGGCCAAGGCTAAGAACATTTTCTGGTCGATTGTCGCTGCCATTAAACGTGCATAAATGTGACAACAATAATAATAGCAACGGAAAGCGAACACAAAGCTGCGCCTGGCCTCGATCCCGTCCAGCTCGCTGAATGTTTGCCTATCTGCCTGTCTCTCTTTTACTTTTTTATGGCATCCTCGGTGTCCAGCCGGTCTGCGTATGCTGCAGCAGCTCGTTGCAAGAGACCTTTAAATAAGAATCGTCTGAAAATAAATTTTAATTTGTGACATTGGCCATTGGATGCAACTGCAACTGAAACGTCTAACGACAACGGAATGAAATGGAAATGGCCGTCTGCATGTAAATGGAAATAGCATTGCTGCCAATTGCATGAAGTCATGTACAAGTTGTACGTTACGTAACGATATTTGGACACATTTGAATAATGGGCCTTATCCGAAAAAAGTGGCATTTGTTACTCGATTTCAATTAGATTTGATGAGGTTCACAGCCATAACAAGTGAACTCAATAAGCCTGTTAAATGAACAAGACCACTAGAATTAGTGGGAACATTACTAATAATATAAATATGATAATAATTATAACATTATTAATGTGTTAATTGCATTTCAGACCCCCCCCCCCCCCCAAGACCATTTTTCGAGGGTATAATTTTAACATGCATTTCGAGTTCAAATAGCGTTTCCAAATTTGAATGCAGCTGTCATGTACGGGTCAAACCATGACCAAAATGCCCTGGTTTTAGAAAATAGGTTCTCTTTTGACAAAGTTATGGCCTTGGAAAGTTTTGAGTCAAGATTTTCAAAAACCAGATTATATAAAAATTTAAAAAAAAAATACCTTTGGGGGTATTCAAATATAAGATGTTAAAACATGTATTGCAAGGATGCCCCGGATAAAACTATTTTAGACCATAAACATACAACAAATATGGCTAATTGAGCGAACCAAAGATTTAACAAATAAGCGGAAGCGTGAAAATTGTATTTATTACGAAAGGGTTAAAAAGAGCTGTGCTCAAAATATAATGAGCATAAAAAATGCAAAATACTTGCAACTTTTTTCAAATATTTATCTGTTGTTGGTGCCTGCCTCTGCAGTTATGCCCTCATCTGCCCAGCGGCTCTTCACCTGACCGCCCCATAAAGAGTGCTTTAAAATTAACTCGAGACAGTGAAACGGTTTGCCCTTGTACTCATCCTCATCGTTGTCTCCGTCCTCGTCTCTGTCCTCGTCCTCATTTCCACTCAGCGGTCGCCCTTTCCGCATGCTGAATGCGCACTTAATGAGCGTTTAATTGGCTCAGTGTTTACAAGGTGCAACGCTGACAGGGGCGAGCGTCGAGGAGAGGTTGAGAACACGACCGAATGCTGCAGGTGATATCTTACGGATGGGCGGATTATGGGGGGTCTGGGGTTTTTGGCATGATTGGGTCGCCTGTTCGAATTAATTGAATTTCTGGAAAACACCTTTTAGTTGACACCTATTGTCTGGTGAACGGTTAAGTAAATGTTTGTTGCTCTTTTATTATCAAACTAATAATTTATTAGCCGTTGGACTTTTAAATTGTTACTGTTTATGTTCATGAGTCTTGCAAATAAATTTTCGCAAACGCGTAAAATACGCGTGAAAAATTCGCAACGCGTTTTCATTTGGCAAATTGTTTTCGCTTGTCTATGAAAGCCATCAAAACAAAACAGAACAATAACAACAGCAGCCGGGGCTGAAAAGCAAGCTGAAACACGTTTCAGATTTGTACAAACATAACACCACCCACTCCCTCTTTCTCTATCTTCCCTCACCACCCCCGTTCTTCCCCACATAAGTCCCGCTTTCAAGTTGAGAGAACAGTGCCTTGCTGTAAGTCCTGTGTTCATGATTTTATTTTCAAATGCTGCAGCGTTTTATGTGGCCATTAAAATATTTTATTGCTCTTGGCGTAAATTTAAGCAATAATAAAATAAACAAGTGAGCGGACTCCAGCCAAGTGTTCCCGACTACGAGATACCCTGATACTTTATGAAGTAAGTGTGCCTTTTCCATCCTGATACGCACACTATGTAAGCTAGTTGCAATTGGTGTATGCATATTCCCCCAAATAAGTACCTCCAATTTAAAAAGAGAAATGTACTGATTCTGAATGAATCTATGTGTATTAAATTATAATCGAAATATTCTAGCGGTCTTATGGGTTTTACATGGATACTCGGCTGGTCATCCTGATGAAGATATTCTGTGAACGTATATCGCTCCGTCTGATGCTTATACATCTTCACCACATCCAATGACTCCTTTCTAATGGGTACAGGGTATAAAAAGGCCACTGCAACAACAACAACAACAACAACATGAACTGAAATCCCAAAAAAAGAAGATAATAAAGAAGAAGCAGACAACTCAAATTTTTCCCCCCTTTCGGGCCTTACAAATTCAAAGGACTTGATTTGTGCGTTTCGTTTTTGTTTGGCTGCTCGTCGGTGAAAATTTAATTTGCATTTACCCATAACTTGCGTGTATACCGAAGACAGCGACCCGAACCGCAGGTAGATCCAGAGTCAAACCCGGTGTCAGAGCAGACCCGCAGCGAGGACCCTTCAGGATAGCTTCATCTTAACAAGCACAGCAGTTCCGCCTCAGCCCTTCTTTTTTTCATATTTGGAGCTGTCACGCAAGCCTTACTTACACCATTTCATGAGTGTGCGTGTGGGTGTCTGTGGCTGTGGGTGTGGGTGTGGGTGTAGGTATAGGTGTAACATATTCTCCGTGCACTATGCACGGCAGCAGATGTTCTCGCCCCGCTCGTCTCACATTCCACCCAATGGCTAAAGTCAGCCCGGATCACTGTTTAGGTTCGGGTCTGCAGGTCCACAGCTTGTGTTGCTCTGCCTCTTTTTTGTGAATGCCACGAGTATTTACGACATTCTATGGATATACTTGAGCCAAGCGTTTTTACCCCTGCACAAATTAAAAACTAGTTAAATAGTGCAAAGGTATGCAACAGGCAGAAGGTGCCATTGCCGACCACATAAAGAATATTGACGGACATGACTATATCGAATCAGTCATTTTCCCCGTGTGGAATGCAAATTATAATTCCAAATGAGTCACTACGAGCTTTCCACGTTGTTCTGTTGAAATGTCAAATAACATTTAATCATTAATACATTAAATACATTAAAGAAAATAATTGTTTTTTTAATTATGTATCGTGTCACAAAAACCGATTATACAAAAAAAAAATGCAACGAAAAGCAATTGCAAGCTCACAATAAATTAAATAACAACCAAATTCCTATTACGTTTAATTATAATTAACAAAATAAAGTTTCAAGTTAATATTATTAATGGATTATTAATTGGTTTTAAATGCATAGCATCAAAAACACAAATAAGCAGGCGTTGAATTTTATAACAAGCAAGAATGCTATAGTCGAATGCATTCGACTATTATATAATCTTAATCCAGCTGTTTTGCACCCTCAACTATAAATATGATCTTGAGAATATATGTAATACATCAACTAGTAGCCCTTGCCTCTAAAATTGTTTGAGACTGAAGTAACGAGAACTTATAGTCTACATTTAAAATCTCCAATCAAAACTATATTATTATAAGCTATATTCCTTAATCCTGTCTGTTAAATACTTTGGCACAGCTTCATTGCACCCTTTATACCCATTTTAAATGGGTTCAGGGCATAGAATGAAGCTCTTTTATCGAAGTAAAAGTGTGCGCTTACTTTAAATCGTGGACAGTTTTTAAATCGCACACAAGACGCTGCTTAAGTCAGCCTCTTTGGAAATGCGGCCATGCCCATGCACACCCAAATAAGCTGCGATGTAAGCGCACTTTGCATATGATAGGAAGCGTTCTCAGCATCCAAGTAAGTGTCACATAATCGCTGAACTTAGTGCAACATTTTCCACTGGGGAGTTGGTAGACAGCGCATTCTCATTACTTATTCCTCCACATATCACCCAACTTACTGCTGCTGCTGCTGCTGCTGCATTTGTTGCTGTTGCATTTGCTTCCATTCGGCTCTCCCTGTACAAGTGGATGGTTTCATCTCTCCATGCGTATTCCTGGTGTTCATTTTTCGCTTTCAACATGGGTATTATTTGAACAACGTATTGCACTTAATTAATCAGAACGGTTCATCGACACATTTAAGTTTGTACGGATCTGCACTTAAATGATGAGCT
This sequence comes from Drosophila paracracens, assembly GCA_035044025.1. Lineage (NCBI taxonomy): Eukaryota > Metazoa > Arthropoda > Insecta > Diptera > Drosophilidae > Drosophila > Drosophila paracracens. The sequence continues at coordinate 1,523,092 of JAWNMN010000838.1, forward strand.
CATAAAAGATCCCTAACAGAAAGATTTTGCATTGAAGATGGGTGTGGGCAAATACATCAGGACGTCAGATAGATCAGAATAAAAAGCTTTGTTGAAACCCGTGTAACCTGTTCAATAATTTGTTAAAATTTCCGGCTTTTGCAAACAAGTGACAAGCGTCTTTTAACACGATAGTAAAATCTTATAAATAATTGAAAAGCTATTAGCAATTGAGAGGCATGCGATAACAATCGTTGGGGTCGTTAGGCAGTCGATGTCTAACACAAACACCTCCCCCACCCGATGGTATGGATGGGAGTGTAGTTAGGTCAACATGCAATGCCACGTTGGCAGGCCAGGCCAGGCCGGGCCGGGTTTGGTTTGACCTGACCTCGTGAACATTGCGATTGTCAAAAGGTTACAAAAGGTTACGGCAGCAAAAGAAATTCAACATTCAACACTCAGCGTTTTATTGGAATGGACGCAAATACCGTCGCACTCGCAAATTTGCAAATGAAGTGCGACGAATTGTAAAATCGAATTGGACTCGTAGCTCGTGACTGCTAATAAAATGCGATAAAATGCGATAAAATGTCATCCAGCCATAATAATGCTGACTTCTGTTGCTTTTGCTGTTGCTGTTGCTGTTCCTGTTGCTGCCCCCAAAATGAAAAGCATGGCGTCTGACGGTTGCACCCCAGCTGAGTTGCAGCACACCATTGATCGATTTGATTTCATGCGCTGTTTTGTCGTTTCAATTTGATGTTCGCTCAGATTTGGCATCGTGTCGATGGTGCGGAAATTAGTTGACGGTAACCCAACTAAAATCAAACTGCGATTTGGAGTTGCAATTGCGTTTTCATGTCATACTCCCATTTTATAACATATTCTTAAACATATCCATGTTGTGCGACATTTTCAAACAATTAAAACTATTGGTTTACGATTGATGTTGATTGAGTGACATTTAAGTCAATACTATGACAACTATTCACCATATATCGGGATGAGCAATTTAAAAAATGGCTTTATTAAATCAGTCCAGATTCTAGATTAGAGACTGTGACCAAGTATTTACATCGTCTGGGCGTCATTTAGTTATGATTATTTAGGATTGTTAGATTTTATAAGATTATACCACGATACAAATTCACCAAAATTAAGCTCGAGAGATATGTTTGAAAAAAATATTGCATTTATTCCAACGGGGACTTTTGGTCTGGGCTGATTGGGCAAATAAAGGAGCACTGCCAACACCAAGGACTAATTTGGCCAACTCGCAAACTTGCTGCAATCGAGCTGAGAAATGTAAATGAAAACTTGGCCTAGTAACTTGCTAATTAGATTAAGACGAGGACCAAGAGCAAAGCAAGGACCAGGGCCAAATACCAACTGCTGCTCGAGCAGCAAAAAGCAGAGACAGTGCAAGTGTCACACCAGGATGTATGGCTGTTGACAATTTGGCTGATGCTTTTTGTTGCTGCATGCAACATTTTGACTGTGCGCCAAGTGGCAACAGTTTCGTCCAACTGCGTGTCATAAGTCTTGGAGTTCTTGCCGCTGCTGCTTCCGCTGCAGCGCTAAATTAATTCCTTGCTTGGCAATCAACAATCAGCATAATTATGACATGCCCACTTGAGGGCGTTTGGGTAGTGAAAAATGAGCAAAGTTTTAGCCAACGTTTTTGCATCCAAACTTTCAACGAGGTACTCAGCTGACACTTTTGGCAATGACCAAGAGAAAGGACTCGTAGACATCTTTTTCCCATTGCGTGATATTTGCGCTTATGATGATGAGGCATTTGCAGCTGCAACTGATCCTTGTTCATAAGTTTAACTCAAGTCGTCAAGACAATTTGCCATTAGATTGATACAAAAAAAATACGTTCTTTCCTTGAGTTTCGAAAACAATTAACATAGAAAGGTCATTTAATGCTAAATTGCTCACAACTCTTTGAGCAAACAACAAAAGCAGCCTAAAAACACACCCAGCTGCGAAGTGTAAATTGAGCACACTTTCCGGTTTCATTTGAGATTGTGTTAGTGTCCGGCCAAAAGCAATACCATAAACGATAAACATATAAAACATTAGAAGCATAGACAACAAATAACATGGGACTGGACCGCACTTTCTCTGGCCGTGCTCCATGCTTAAATTTCGATTTCAATGGGCACAAGCTGCATAATTTATGGACATGGCATCGCACATGGGCCGTTGCCGAGCCATATGCAAAACGGCAATAAAATTTAAATATTTTGCATATAAATTAAATCGATGAAAATTTTCGGTGCAAAGCCAAAAGCCCAAAGCCCACATGAACCGTACCAAAAACTCCCAGTGGAGTCTTACTCCATCCACCTTCTGTCACACACATACACATGTGCACACACACGCACACTCAGGCACACGCACACACTCAAAGCCACACACAGATTTACGCAGGTGTCCTGCAAAAGTTGGGACAGCCTGCTAAAGTTGGATCGAATCGGGTCAGTCTTTAAATACACACTTCATGATACGCATTTTACATAATGGGTGCAGGGTATACAAATTAAGAGTGCTCTAACCGACAGATCTCGACCAGGGCATAAATAAGTCTGTACCTATCATAAATCACACACGTAGCAATTCAACCCAAGCCGTTGCAGGCTGAGTGTAGAAAATCGAGCGCAAAACAAGTTCGATTATCAAAATTAAAGCACAAGAAGACAAACCTCTTAAGCAACAAACACTGCTTAGTTTTGAGCCTAACATGAATACATATATAACTAAATACATTTATTTTTAATAAATTCCAGAAATGCATGATTAATTTACATACATACATGTATATATGTATATGTTTTTGGTATTGGTTGCCAAACGTTTTGGTTGCTCGTAATGAGGTGCAAGGAATTATTGATATATCAGTGCCACGAAATGTGCATGGTAGGAAGTTCTTCAGTGCGTGTGTGTATTTGTGTGTGTTTCCCTGTGTGTATGTGTGTGTGTGTGTGTGTGTGTGTCTGTATCCTGTGCATGCTTGCTTGGCTAGAAGTGCACACTGTTTGCCATGCAAACTGTGCCTGTTGCTATTACATCTAGTGCTTCTGCCTTTAATCAAATATCAATAATGTTGTTGCTTATGTGTTATGTGTTTTTTATGTACACACATATTTATACATATCTAGAAATATGTATGTACGTATGTATGCATGCATGCAGGTTTGTAGCTTTGTAGCATTCGTATGATAGACTTCCCGTCTACCGTGGCATCAACTTTTGCCGTTGTGTTAAGCCCGCAAAATGCAAAGTGCAATTGTGCACTGCCCCGTGGCGCTACCTCCGGTTTGCTTCGAGCTCTACATAATGGAATAAATAGTGAATTTATTTGATTTACATACGATGGAATGTGCATCGCAAATGCAGACTGCACTTATGCATGCAATATGTTTCAGTCTTTTTCTCGCTCTCGCCTCTCTCTCTCTCTCTCTCAATCTCTTACATACACTGTACTCATTACAAATATACTAAAAAGGTTTTAAGCTTCTGAAAGTACATGTAAATGGATAACTAAAAGTATTTGCATTTGTGTGGGTGTGTGTATGTGTGTGTGTGTGTATAAATATCTAGATTTGGCATTTAGTCGACCCTATAAGTTGTGCATATTACTACTGCATCAATGGCAGCTATCACCAAAGTACAAGTTCCATCAAAAATTGAATAAATTTGCTGAAGGCCTGCCAGCATTGTCTGTTGAAGAGCATCATTCTTCTCAGTGGCAATGATTGGCACAGTGGCAGCAGTGAGCAGTGAGTAGTGAGAGATTCACCATCGTTTATCATAATAGGGCTAAGGCTCCTCCCGAACGGAGAATATCTCAGTGGTAGCATGCGCAACTTCTTGCTTGAAGTTGCAGCGAGCCCCGCTCTCTTTTGCATTTGCACAAAACTTCTTTTTAGCAGGGTTCGCTTGCCTCAGCGAAGAACCAGGAATTGTTTGTGGCTTGCCAGTGCATTTCCCCGTTTTGACAGCTGTTGAAGCCAGTGTGTATATTTATTTAAGCACACGCATTGCATTTGCGACAAACACCGATGTGTGGCCTTGTCCATGTAAATGAATATTAAATCAACTGGCGTAATCAACAAAAATAAACTGCTTATAACATATACGAATATTTTTTCAATAAATTGAATTACTTCCAATACTATCAAACGTCATTGCAACATCTCTGCGCTGCCGTTTTGCTTTTAGCATTCGCTGCATGAATTATACAAAAATAATTACAAAAAAACAGGAAAAAAATGTTGCTTCTAAATACATTTTTTATTTATTTACGGTGCATTTAATATTGCTGAACAGCTTCACAAATCGTTTGATGATAAAATAAATTGATTATTTCCCTTGTGAAGTTGATTGCTGCTGTTTTTGATTGCATCGTATATATGATTGATTTTATGAAAACCTCAACCCAGTATGACAAAATCGCATAAAACAGCTAACAGAATCCATGCATTTATCAAGCGGAGTATTTGAATATATGGCCGATTTCAGTAAATTGTGCATCCATTATGCCACTCCGGAAGTCTTTTGAAAATGTTATTCAAAATCTGCCAAAAACCTGATACGCACACATTTCGCAAACTAGTCAAATAGTTCAGACTTCATAATCTGAATTTGGAAAATTGGGTGGCGTCAGGATTTGGATGAGGGGCTTAGGGCTTGGGGGTTGGGCATGTGTAATGGCGACAAACAAAGGGCGGGATGATTAATAGACCAACAATATAAACGCTGGGCCGCAAATTTATGCTGATTACAATTCATCATTAAAATACTAAATAGGGCCAAAATAAATTGAGAGGAAGAAAAACAATGTCGCTCGGGTTCAGCGTGGTGAACGCCCTGGGTTATCAGCCGAAACCTAAACAAACAACTTGCCGCAAATTTAATTCGATGCTACGCAGAATCAATGCCTCCTTGGCACCGACAATAGAGACCTGTCAAAGGGCTTTGAGCACCAATTTGTTTACATGTCCCCGCCGGTGTCGGTTTGTCCAAAGGTCGCCCCGTTGCTTGGTCACCCGGTCTCCTGTTTGGCAAGTTGCTTGCTTTACTACTCGCACGGTTTCCGCCTGGTTCCGCTGATGGCGTTATTTATTGTTATCAGACACTCGAGCACATAAAACATTTTATCACTTGCCAAAAATCCGCTTCGTACAATTCAGAGAGCCTTATGTCAGAAACCGGCGACTCGACCGGAGACGTTAACGGGCACAGGCACATAGTGGGAAAGAGGGCAAGGGTGAGTAAGCGGGCCAGGATGGGACCAAAACTGGTCAGGCGACCGGGCGATACTTCATCACTCAAAGAAAGCGCCATGTGTTGAATGTGGCAAGACGAAACTTGAAGTTGAGGGGAAGCGAATATAATGCATGGGTGCCGTGAGCCCGTTTCCTCTGTCTTTGAACCTTCTCCAGGTCCAGCTCTTTATCAATGGCTTCACTGCGGCTCGTTTGTCTTTAAGTAATTTGTGTGGCCCCTGCCGGCAAGCCGGAAGCGAATATGGCGCATAGGCAAAAGGACAATAGAGAGCAGGAAAAACAAATCACATTTATGATTATTAGTTTTTGTTTTTTTCTTCTTATGCCCTTGGCAAAGGAATTGTAATTTTGTCACCGATTGTGCAACGTGTTGAAAGAGAAATCGTCGAAGCGTCAAGAACTATGAGGTATTTCCAGGCATTGAACAAAATAAACAAAACACTGTCGACTTTTTAATGTAGATGACAAAATAAAAAATTTCAAATATTTTGCAAAAGTCGCATTCAATATTTCCAAAACGGATTGATACTGTGCGTCATGCAAGATGACTTTTTGAGTGTGAGCCACCCGAGTGTGAGCACCTCTTGCTCTAGGTTGGAGCCCAAGTTGAGTTGTTACACAAAAAAACACAGCTTAAATAATAATAATACTTGTATCTAACATCCATCATATGGTATTTGTACTGCGGTACAGCATTCTCTTGTTTTAATAAGTTATTACCTTATGTCAGTTGTTAAGGTTGCTTCTTGCCACTTAAGTGCTGAATAATTTAGTGGCCAGCAGTCAAAACAAACAGGATGACTTTACTGATTGCCATTAGTTTGTTACCTCAGCTTATTTGTAAACTTTTTGCTTACTAGACAGATTGCATTATTTATAAACTTGTGGGTGTGTGCTTGAGTGTGTGTGTGTGTGTGTGTTTGTGTATGTGTGGTTCTTCTTGAATGGCCAACGGACAACAATTAACTTTACTTTTCGCTTACATTTTCACGCTATTTTGAAATTTCCTTGACAGTTGCAGCGTCGAGTGCTGTCCGTGGATGCTTATTGCTTGCTAGAGGGCAGAGTTACTTTTTGTTTGTTTGTAGCAGTCGTTTTTGCCATGCACACAGGAACTAAAATATATATATATATATAAAAAAAAAAAAATATATATATATAGAGAGAGAGAGAGACAGAGAGGAGCAACGAGCTGGAATGAGCTAGGATGTAAAGATAAAGTGTAAGAAGAGCTGCGGGACACCCGCTGGGCTTCGCACCTTTTCCGAACTTTCTCATCAGCGCGCTTGGCTCAAAACTTTTAGTGCAAGGCGAAACAAAGTTAATACCAAGCAAAATGCACTTCCATGACCCACCCTCCATCCCCCACCTTAATCGAGTAGCCAGCAGATACTTGCTGTGGCGCAGGAGGTCGTCAGCTTAAATGGGCGTGACAGTGCAAAGACTAATTGAGTTCTTTGGGCAACTTATCTTAAAATGAAGGTAATGCGAATGCTCTCCTATTCCCCGCCATCTATAGATATCAGACTTCTCCAACCGGTAATTATCGGAATACCACGAAAAAGTTTTTACATTTACAGTAAATGAAGTTGAATCTTGGCCCTTTTTGAAATTATATCTGAGCTATATTTACCATGCTGAAGATAACTTTTCTTCCCGAAGTAATTGTTTCATATGTAATAAAGAATACATAATTATGCTGGACATTATTATTCGCTGCTAAGAAATGCCGTAAATACAGTACATCTTTGACATTGCCTTTTCCTACATTGCAGGGTATAAAAAGGACACAGGGTATAGCAACAATTACCAGCTACACTCATCCGACTGCAGTTGTACACACCCCCACACCTCCACACCCCCACACAACCACTCAATCTGTGCATATTAATTACGTTACAGGTTCAGTACGTGAGCAAATTTTACAAACATTTTTAATTCGGTTCTTTTTTGGCTGATTTAAATTCTGGTGCTTGTGTTACCTGGGCATTTCAAAGTTGTTGTTTTTTTTACCCAAGCCAAATGGAATTTAATTTAATCCTTTGAAAAATAATTTCGGCTTTACCAAGCCCCGACCCAACAACCCATTTGCACCGCAGCCGGCAACTCAAATAGAAAATATGCAAAACGCTTTGGTGCGGGAGTTGTTCCATGATATTGCATAGCTCCAAGCCCATCGTCGGCCGATCCTTACCCAGTTACTCTTTTGGGCCAACAATACAAAAACCCAAAAAAAACCTCAAAAGCTCCCATTGAAATAACACACACACTAACACAGACACGCTCTCATACAAAAACACAGACACACACACAGCTTCATGCACACTCACACAGATTATGGAAATGAACTTCGGTCTACGGTGACCAGTACGGCTTTCATGTTGAGATTTAGTTAATGTAACACCATTTGGCATAATTACATTTTTCTATAGACCTCTGCTCTTGCAATTTTGGCGCTTTCAACTTCTTAATTAATATTTAACATTTAGCTCGCAAGGTTTCTACTTCAACGGCTCACTTTTCTTGCTTTTGAACCGTTTTCTGAATGTCGTCGCGATAATATTTGTTAGTTAATTTTAAAGATAGAAAAAAATATATTGACATTAGGGAAGCCAGCTGAAAAAATACAAATTATATAGGAAAGGAAACAGTGGAGATATTACCACTTTCCTATAAGCAGAAAAATTATTTATCTTAGTTGTTAACGGATCTCGTCCATTTTAATATTGGCATCCTGTTATCCTGCGATAAGGATTATTCGTAGGCCGATTAAAATTCGAATAGTCCCTATGTCTAGCTTTATCGATTTTGTTCGATTTTCTTTGACCTAATCTGGACATTTTTTTTTCTCAATCTAATAAATGTCCAATCCATTAATGGTACATAGAAGTATAATACATAGAAGAGAAAATTTGTTTGATATTAATTAGGATTAGAGAAAAACAGCAAATTATCGGAAAATGTGTGACTCTATTTGAGCACAATCCGCTGATGTACATAACTATTATACACAGCTAAATTTGATTTATTTAACACAAATATAAAATGCATTCAACCCCTGGACTCCACTTTATAACTATATAATTATTACAATTACAACCACATCAAGCATTATCATTTTACATTCATATTATATAGTAGGTAGTTAACTAGACATACTGGCATAAGTACTTATTATTAGCATTCAAAAGGTTCCAAACGGGAGCTAACACACCCATGTGTAGACTGAAACGCTTCATTGCACTCAACGGCGATTGTTAAGACTTGTAATATACATAAGATAAGTACATAAATAACGTAATTGTAAATAGTTTGAAATCATTTACACACAATGATTCAAGATGCCCTCGAAACCGAAACCGAAGAAATCTGGAAACCTGAACCAACATTTACCGTTAACCTATCACTGGAACAAAGCGTCCTAATTTATAACACAGTAATTTTCCTACGATATAAACATAATATAAACATAAGATAGTAAGACAATTCGACTACAAAATAATTGGAAAAGAAGTTTACTAATATAAGTGGAAAATGAAATATAAATTAAGTGGATGGCGATTTAAAAATATAAAATAAATAAATAAATAAAAATTACAAGTTCAATTTAAGCGGATTATGACCAGAATAAATGTGGAATATTGGTACAATAAAAATATAGTAGAAGTTGAACAAATATGGAATATAAGACCTTGAGATAGAAGCAGGTGAAATACAATTTGAATAGATGTGGAAATTAAGTCAAGTGATGATAGATGCTGAAGGAAAATATATTTAGGTTATGAAATGCATTGGATATCGCAGCATACCTGAACATTAGGGACAAGCCCACAATGCCAGCCAATTGCTGGCGGTCCACAAAAACGGGCATATTAAAGATCAGCACAATGATGAGGCAAACGATCAAGGCCAGCACCATGATGAGATAGTCCCAGAGGAAGGCCACCAGCCAGTAGGTGGCAGCGCTGACACCGCTTAGACGCTGCTGTAGCTTCTCGCCATTGATGCGCTCGTTGACCAAATAAACGGAGCCGCCAGCGACAACCAGACCAAATGCAATCAACAGTATGAAGACCATGCAGGAATCACCAGCCTGTCGCAGCACTGAGGTAGTGCTCAGCTCGGCAAAGCCCAGTTTCCAGGGCTCATTCAGCACTCGAATGTCGTAGTCCGTGCTATTGAGCGAGGTGCGCAGTAGATGAGTGTTCAAATCATTAAGCCACCATTCCATGGTTGCGATGCAGTGATTCACGACTGTGCTGGCCTCCAATGCGACCCTGTGATGAAGATGAAGATACAATTTTAGAAATTGAGGTAAACCAAGGAAAATCAAATTACAACTTACATTGCGCATGGTGAAGAGTGCATCGCTGAGGTGCTTTGCCTCGTCGAGGAAGTGTGTGGCAAAGATGACGGCGCGTCCCTGACGCAGTTGCTCGATCAGATGCCATATGTCCTTTCGCGCCTTGGCATCCACCCCATTGCAAGGCTCGTCCAGAATAACAACAGTGGGCGAGGCAATGAAGGCAAGGGCCACACACAGACGCCGCCTGTAGCCACCGGATAGCTGATAGGCATAGTAGTTCTCATGCTTGCCAAAGTTGAGGCTATCCAGAGTTTGACGCACCTCTTTCTCAGCCATCGCTTGCACGCGACTATTCGACGCATCCAGCTTGAGCTGAGCATAGAGCTCCATATGTTCACGGGCAGTCAGTTTGGGTATTAGAATATTGTCCTGCCAGCAGACGCCCACATTGTGCTCACCGGCAAGGAGCACCTGGCCGGTTGTCTGGACCGTCTAGCCCGTGAGCAGCTTAATCAGTGTGCTCTTGCCGGCACCATTGCGTCCAAGCAGGCAGCTTACTTGATTGGCAGCTTACGAGATGGCAGACTTGTTGCCATACATCTTGGTCACGCTGCTCAGCGAGGCGCCAAGCTTGTCATCCAGCTGTGCGCGAGTTACCCGCACGAAGCTATAGTTATCTAGCAAAAACAAAATCAGATTAAATTCGATTCGGCTCGTTTCGATTACCAGATAAGCGGACTCACTCTTCTTATGGCGCTGATAGCCAAAGCCAATGGCCGCATATAGCATCGCGTCGAGTATGAACATGAGGAATGCCAGGGCGCACTCGCTACCAGCCGGTCCCAGGTGGAACAATTGGCCAAGTGTCAGGCCCTGTTCCTGCAGTTCCATGCGCATAAGCTCGCTCCAACTTTTGGCAAAGGCCGTAGTAAAGGAGAGATCAACCAAGAAGTTCTCCAGCAAATTGAGCTTCGCATCAAAGAGCAGCACTATGATATACGGACAGAGTGTGATAAAGAAAAGCAACGATGTGGCGAAATAAAGAAGTTCGAGCACATGTAGCTGTAGAATTCAAAAAGTTAGATAAACTGCCAGCCACAAGCAATCCCTGAATCCCTGAAAAGCCCTTACCAGAACGATATCAGACACGCGCCAAACACTAGGCAGTAGAACATCATAAAGAACCAGTTGGTAAAGGCAAGAATACCGCCCGAGTAGAGGACAATGCTGATCAGTACAAAGATCGCAAAGAGTTCCATGAAGCTCATCAAAATCCACGCAACCAGTTCTGAGTGTGCATGCAAGCCCATTGAGCGCATCAGCTGAAAGAGCATTAGAGATGTATATAGCAACTTGGATGAGAAGCTGGATGAACTCACCATGCTTTCACGCATCCAGATACGCTCCCGCACACAAATGGCGACGGCTATGACCAGGCCCAGACAGTATGCCACCTGAACAGCTTGGGCTAGGTAGAGACCACGCTTGAAGCTGTAAGGATTATCTAATAAAGTGGCCAGTCCATCTTAAATTCTGGTAAACTTACTCATCACTGACATAGGCGGGATAGGGAAATTGTTTGGTATAGAATTGCATATCGTCCACATTAAATTTCATGCCCTGCGGCTCATCACTGCCGCTGCCAAAGCTGCTCAGCAGATCCAAGAGACCTTGCCGCTTAAAGCGAGCTCCACTCTCTCGAGTATCCGCCTCCTTCTGCTCATCAAAGAGATCTTGGCGTCGCACGCGCTCGCCCGGTTCATCCGTCGTCTCGCTGTTGCTGAGTAACATAAGTGCAGGGCTTATGGTAGATATAGTCGATTCCTGTGCTGGGGTAGTCTTCTGTTCTATGGTAGTCTCCGCATCCTGCTCACTGAGAGTTGTAGCCTCTGGAGGGTATGTCGTCCGTTCGACACTGCTATCCACATCTTGATCAAAGTCATCCTCATCATCAAAGAGATCATGCCTTTGAACCGTTTTCTGAATGTCGTCGCGATAATATTTGTTATTTAACTATAAAGATAGAAAAAAAATATATTGACATTAGGGAAGCCAGCTGAAAAAATACAAATTATATAGGAAAGGAAACAGTGGAGATATTACCACTTTCCTATAAGCAGAAAAATTATTTATCTTAGTTGTTAACGGATCTCGTCCATTTTAATATTGGCATTCTGGCATTCTTGCTACACCCAACCAATTGGACTTCCTGCGCGGCATTGTTTTCTGGAAAGTCCCCAAAAGCAAATCTACAGGGTTCACTCAACCCATATCCCGGCCAGAAGGACACATGACAATTTTACAGACTCATTCTTATATATTTTTCAATTTAATCTTCAAATAAATTTCCTTATAAATAATGTCCTAGCAAAAAAAGAAAATTTATATCCAGAAAAATTATAAACAAAACAAATTAATCTAACTTATAACACTAATAGAAATAAACAATTTTTGATTTAATAATAATAACAAAATAAACAATTTTCTTTTAATTTTTTTTTTTTTTTTTGAAAGTAACTTAAATTCCATTGGATAATATTTGTATTGCCTCTAGCATTATTTTCTTCAGTAATTATTTGATTGCATATTGCAGATATTTTTTTTTTGTTTTAAATTTTTATTGCATACTTTTGTTTATAAGAAAAAAAAATCTTTCCTAGTGTATGGGTTAATTCATTTTCTTATTATCTATGTGCTTTGTTTCATTCAACTACGAGTACAACCAAATTAACTAAAAGGGCAAGTGCGATTAAATTTAGTAAATTTATATATAAAAAAAAATTTGTTTTTTTCTCTTTTAGATTTTTATAATGTTCATTACTCCAATAACGAAACTAACAAGATATATATATATGCACATCCGACAATGGGATATTCCGCTAGCATATAGATTACTCTTATATATATTTTTTTTTGTTTTTACTTTGTACTTTGTTTTAATCTCATATGACGAAGCTTATAGGGTGGTTGTATAAATGATAAACAAATGAAAGTTCAAACTTACATGACTCTCCGCGGTGAAAGGCTTTCCAGTGTGGACGTACATTTGCCTTGGTAGGCATTCGACACCTTGATATTTTTTTTTTATTATTGTTTTCACCACACAACACACCCGAGAATGTCCATATATATATATATATATACTTGTAGGGATTTAGCATTAGGTGTTACCCTATTCGGATTTTATTGATTACTATTTTAAAAAAATAGCTTCATATATATATATATAACTTTTAAAAAATTTTTTTGTTCGCACTTGTCCTTTTTGAGAAAAAAAAAACTCTTAGAGATTATCGCTGTATAACGCTGCACTTTTGAGGTTAGAGCTGCCCTTCGTCGGTGAGCGCTGCACTTCACTTTGCTGGTAGATGCTGGGGGGTGCTCCGATGGACACGACCCTTTTATAGTTGCGCGCTTTTGGTGCTGCGCGTCGCGGTGAATTTATCAGAAAAAACCGGGCGGTGTACAGTCTCGCCTGTAAAAATTTACATCAGCTGCGTGCAGTCTCGGCTGCCAAAAAAAATTCTCTCAGCCGCGTGCGATTTCGGTTGATCGACGCTAACCAAACTAAAAAAGAGAGTTTTTCAGAGTGCAGCTCGGCTTTAATAGCGCAGCTTGGCAAAGCTCTTGGGTTCCGCAGCTATTCAGCTATCTGCAGCTTTTATCTAATCCTCCAGAGCTTTGCCTGCCGCAAAGTCTGCAATGATTAATTAATTGCAAGCAAACTATCCTTGCCTACTTTTAGCCGGCTGCACTATTTACGTCTGCATCCGACCAGCCGGTTATTTTGCCACGCTAGCCGGCGATATAAACTAACACACCCTTTCGGGCACCGACCGTTATAAGACCTAGAAACCGAAACCGAAGAAATCTGGAAACCTGAACCAACATTTACCGTTAACCTATCACTGGAACAAAGCGTCCTAATTTATAACACAGTAATTTTCCTACGATATAAACATAATATAAACATAAGATAGTAAGACAATTCGACTACAAAATAATTGGAAAAGAAGTTTACTAATATAAGTGGAAAATGAAATATAAATTAAGTGGATGGCGATTTAAAAATATAAAATAAATAAATAAATAAAAATTACAAGTTCAATTTAAGCGGATTATGAGCGGAATAAATGTGGAATATTGGTACAATAAAAATATAGTAGAAGTTGAACAAATATGGAATATAAGACCTTGAGATAGAAGCAGGTGAAATACAATTTGAATAGATGTGGAAATTAAGTCAAGTGATGATAGATGCTGAAGGAAAATATATTTAGGTTATGAAATGCATTGGATATCGCAGCATACCTGAACATTAGGGACAAGCCCACAATGCCAGCCAATTGCTGGCGGTCCACAAAAACGGGCATATTAAAGATCAGCACAATGATGAGGCAAACGATCAAGGCCAGCACCATGATGAGATAGTCCCAGTATGAAGACCATGCAGGAATCACCAGCCTGTCGCAGCACTGAGGTAGTGCTCAGCTCAGCAAAGCCCAGTTTCCAGGGCTCGTTCAGCACTCAAATGTCGTAGTCCGTGTTATTGAGCGAGGTGCGCAGTAGATGAGTGTTCAAATCATTAAGCCACCATTCCATGGTTGCGATGCAGTGATTCACGACTGTGCTGGCCTACAATGCGACCCTGTGATGAAGATGAAGATACAATTTTAGAAATTGAGGTAAACCAAGGAAAATCAAATTACAACTTACATTGCGCATGGTGAAGAGTGCATCGCTGAGGTGCTTTGCCTCGTCGAGGAAATGTGTGGCAAAGATGACGGCGCGTCCCTGACACAGTTGCCATATATCCTTTCGCGCCTTGGCATCCACCCCATTGCAAGGCTCGTCCAGAATAACAACAGTGGGCGAGGCAATGAAGGCAAGGGCCACACATAGCCACCGGATAGCTGATAGGCATAGTAGTTCTCATGCTTGCCAAAGTTGAGGCTATCCAGAGCTTGACGCACCTCTTTCTCAGCCACCGCTTGCTCGCGACTATTCGACGCATCCAGCTTGAGCTGAGCATAGAGCTCCAGATGTTCACGGGCAGTCAGTTTGGGTATTAGAATATTGTCCTGCCAGCAGACGCCCACATTGTGCTCTCCGGCAAGGAGCACCTGGCCGGTTGTCTGGATCGTCTGGCCCGTGAGCAGCTTAATCAGTGTGCTCTTGCCGGCACCATTGCGTCCAAGCAGGCAGCTTACTTGATTGGCAGCTTACGAGATGGCATACTTGTTGCCATATATCTTGGTCACGCTGCTCAGCGAGGCGCCAAGCTTGTCATCCAGCTGTGCGCGAGTTACCCGCACGAAGCTATAGTTATCTAGCAAAAACAAAATCAGATTAAATTCGATTCGGCTCGATTCGATTACCAGATAAGCGGACTCACTCTTCTTATAGCGCTGATAGCCAAAGCCAATGGCCGCATATAGCATCGCGTCGAGTATGAACATGAGGAATGCCAGGGCGCACTCGCTACCAGCCGGTCCCAGGTGGAACAATTGGCCAAGTGTCAGGCCCTGTTCCTGCAGTTCCATGCGCATAAGCTCGCTCCAACCCTTGGCAAAGGCCGTAGTAAAGGAGAGATCAACCAAGAAGTTCTCCAGCAAATTGAGCTTCGCATCAAAGAGCAGCACTATGATATACGGACAGAGTGTGATAAAGAAAAGCAACGATGTGGCGACAGCACCAATGTTGGCCGAAATAAAGAAGTTCGAGCACATGTAGCTGTAGAATTCAAAAAGTTAGATAAACTGCCAGCCACAAGCAATCCCTGAATCCCTGAAAAGCCCTTACCAGAACGATATCAGACACGCGCCAAACACTAGGCAGTAGAACATCATAAAGAACCAGTTGGTAAAGGCAAGAATACCGCCCGAGTAGAGGACAATGCTGATCAGTACAAAGATCGCAAAGAGTTCCGTGAAGCTCATCAAAATGGTGCTCTACCAGCTGCTCCTCGGTGTGTCCTACAAAGCTGTGCATCACGGGCAGCTGGAGCTCTACGGCTGTGTGCTGTATCCGTCGGATGCCGTGGACATTTCGGATAATGCACGCAGCTTGTTGGAGCAACTGCTTCAGCTGACACCGGATCTGCACCTGGACTACGAACTGCAGCAGGCGCATCCGTTCTTCGGGGGCATCGATTGGCAGGCGGTTCTAAAGCAGGGCAATATTTCCACTTAGTATAATCGAAAATCAAATCGAATATATCGATATCGTTGTTATCGAATTTTTGCACTTCTACAGCAGGGCAACGTTTGCAATTGAATTAAATGCATCTCTCGAAATGAATATATCGATATTATCGAACTTATGCAATTTGGGCACTTTAAGTGTTCTACAGTCGAACTTGCCTAGAATGAACTTCTCTTATATTATTTTCTTAACTAGAAGTTAGTTTAACTGTCGTTTAATTTATATTATACTGTTATTTGCAATAACCCATATATATATTAATTAGTCTCGAGTCTCAAAATTGTTAATTGAATTCTGTTGATTTCTGATTATTTTTTCATTTTAGTTTTTTCGTGTTTTTTGTTTTCACTGGAACTCTGTGTGGTACAAAATATGTTACTTTATTCTTTAATATACAATATGTATTCTTATGTGTATATGTACATTGCGTATTAATATTAATATTTAGTATTTAGAAAGAATGCTAGAGCTTAGATTCGATTTACAAAAATCCACGCAACCAGTTCTGAGTGTGCATGCAAGCCCATTGAGCGCATCAGCTGAAAGAGCATTAGAGATGTATATAGCAACTTGGATGAGAAGCTGGATGAACTCAGCATGCTATTACGGCTTTCACGCATCCAGATACGCTCCCGCACACAAATGGCGACGGCTATGACCAGGCCCAGACAGTATGCCACCTGAACAGCTTGGGCTAGGTAGAGACCACGCTTGAAGCTGTAAGGATTATCTAATAAAGTGAGTGGCCAGTCCATCTTAAATTCTGGTAAACTTACTCATCACTGACATAGGCGGGATAGGGAAATTGTTTGGTATAGAATTGCATATCGTCCACATTAAATTTCATGCCCTGCGGCTCATCACTGCCGCTGCCAAAGCTGCTCAGCAGATCCAAGAGACCTTGCCGTTCAAAGCGAGCTCCACTCTCTCGAGTATCCGCCTCCTTCTGCTCATCAAAGAGTTCTTGGCGTCGCACGCGCTCGCCCGGTTCATCCGTCGTCTCGCTGTTGCTGAGTAACATAAGTGCAGGGCTTATGGTAGATATAGTCGATTCCTGTGCTGGGGTAGTCTCCTGTTCTATGGTAGTCTCCGCATCCTGCTCACTGAGAGTTGTAGCCTCTGGAGGGTATGTCGTCCGTTCGACACTGCTATCCACATCTTGATCAAAGTCATCCTCATCATCAAAGAGATCATGCCTTTGAACCGTTTTCTGAATGTCGTCGCGATAATATTTGTTAGTTAATTATAAAGATAGAAAAAAAATATATTGACAGGGAAGCCAGCTGAAAAAATACAAATTATATAGGAAAGGAAACAGTGGAGATATTACCACTTTCCTATAAGCAGAAAAATTATTTATCTTAGTTGTTAACGGATCTCGTCCATTTTAATATTGGCATCCTGTTAGCCTGCGATATGGATTATTCGTAGGCCGATTAAAATTCGAATAGTCCTTATGTCTAGCTTTATCGATTTTGTTCGATTTTCTTTGACCTAATCTGGACATTTTTTTTGTCAATCTAATAAATGTCCAATCCATTAATGGTACATAGAAGTATAATACATAGAAGATAAAATTTGTTTGATATTAATTAGGATTAGAGAAAAACAGCAAATTACCGGAAAATGTGTGACTCTATTTGATCACAATCCGCTGATGTACATAACTATTATACACAGCTAAATTTGATTTATTTAACACAAATATAAAATGCATTCAACCCCTGGACTCCACTTTATAACTATATAATTATTACAATTACAACCACATCAAGCATTATCATTTTACATTCATATTATATAGTAGGTAGTTAACTAGACATACTGGCATAAGTACTTATTATTAGCATTCAAAAGGTTCCAAACGGGAGTTAACACACCCATGTGTAGACTGAAACGCTTCATTGCACTCAACGGCGATTGTTAAGACTTGTAATATACATAAGATAAGTACATAAATAACGTAATTGTAAATAGTTTGAAATCATTTACACACAATGATTCAAGATGCCCTCGAAACCGAAACCGAAGAAATCTGGAAACCTGAACCAACATTTACCGTTAACCTATCACTGGAACAAAGCGTCCTAATTTATAACACAGTAATTTTCCTACGATATAAACATAATATAAACATAAGATAGTAAAACAATTTGACTACAAAATAATTATAAAACTAATATTAATACTAAAAAAAAAAAAAAAAAAAATTAAGTAAAAACGTCGAGTTTGGAATATTCCAATCCTATGGAATACAACTTCAAATGATCTTTCTTGGTAATGAGATTGGTTATTGTAAGAATCGAAGTCTTTGCCAATGACTTTAAAACAGTAAAATATAGTTTTTCGTTCAAGAGGTGGTGGCGGTTTCCATGTTTTTGTTTCACTATTTTTGAAACTGCGGAAAAGTATCAAATAAAATGATGTTTATGAAGATGGACTGAAAGACGGACAGCATTGCACATAAAAATTGATTTGTGGTATATCTGATTCAGGTCATTGTTTCCTCGAAGCCGCAGTGCACATAGCCCGTTTCCAGGGTGCCGCTGACAGCTGCTGACTTTGAGGGCAGGTCGCTTGTGCCATTTGTTGTTGCCTCGCTGTTGTCGAGGATCCGCTCAAAGACCGCATCGAAGCGACAGCGACTGATCGCAAAGTTGACCGGCATCTGAAGACTGACAGCCATATTCCGCACCGTATCAAAGAGCTCTGCGAGCGTCGGCTGCTTGAAAGACGACCCGGACGAACCATTCGAGCTGTTTGCCTGCTGACGTATCTTGACGAGGAATCGCAAGCTATGCGAATGGTGCTGCAGGTCACAGGAACTAGGTAGACGTTGGGGCAGCATCTTGGCCAGCGCCGCCTGCTGAATGGGCGCACAGAAGCAACTGATGGCATAGTAGCCACCATGCTGGGCCTTCAGCTGAACCGGACTGTTGCTGGCTACGATTTGGCCATCCTTAAGCACAGCCACGCGCTGGCACAAGTGCTCGATCTCCGATATGGAGTGTGAGGTCAGCAACACGGCACGACGAGCCGCCAGCAGCTGCTCAATGGTGCGATAGACAAAGGAACGCGTCACCGGATCCATATCACTAGTGGGCTCATCCATCAGTATGGTGGGCGTGTAACCGCAGCAGCTGATAGCCACCGTCAGTTTGCGTCGATTGCCGCCACTCAGTTTCTTCACCTGCACATCCCGATAGTTGCGCAACTCGTACGTATCCAGAATGCGATCCAACAGCTGATCCAGTTGCTTGATGCCACGCAGCTGACCATAGAGCTGGATGCACTCCTTCACAGTCAGCAGCGGATCCAGTGGATTGCTCTGGGGACAGTACGAAATGCTGGGCTGTGGGCATTGAAGGGTAATATTTATTTGAAGTGCATCAAGTTTATAGTACTTTAAGCCATTATGATTACAGTATATTAACTGGTTAGCAACTTACATGCTCAAAGTAGATTTGACCCACATTCGGCAGCAGCTGACCTGTGAGTAGCTTGAAAATGGTCGATTTGCCGGCTCCGTTCTTGCCAAGCAGCCCAAAGCATTCGCCGTGGTGTACGGCGAAGTGCACCTGGCGCACCGCGTATCGTCCGCGTCGGTAGGCGAGCCAAAGATTGTCGACACGAAGAGCCTCGCCGGCGCTGACGCAGCTCTTCATGATGCTCTGTATGGTGACGAGCTTGAGCTGGCCCAGCTTGTGCAGCTCTTGCCGGTACTGCCAATCGAAGAAGCTCGTCACCTGATGCCACATGCGACTTAACAGATGGAGCTCGATGAGCAGGTTGACCAACACGCACAAAATGCCAACGATGGCCAAGGCGGCGAAGTGACGACTCAGCAGATTACTGGCCAATGGCATCTTGTAGGAGTCAATGTCGTAGCGCTTGAAGACCACAGCGGCCATGTAGTTCTTGCACAGCTCCAGCAAGCCATCGCCCAGCGCATGCTGCGGAAATATAAGGAAAGCATTGTTCAGGCCATGACGCCAACTGTCCCAGCTGGCACCGTCGCCCACAACACCCAAGATCAGCACGATGGCCATTGTACTCAATGGTATAATTATGTTCGCGCAAAAAATGGACACAATAGCGATGCTCGAGTCGCTGAAGATCTTCTCCGCCACATGCACGGCGGGCACGCAGGCAAAACTGTAAAAAAAGAAGCGGAAAAGAAGTTTACTAATATAAGTGGAAAATGAAATATAAATTAAGTGGATGGCGATTTAAAAATATAAAATAAATAAATAAATAAAAATTACAAGTTCAATTTAAGCGGATTATGAGCGGAATAAATGTGGAATATTGGTACAATAAAAATATAGTAGAAGTTGAACAAATATGGAATATAAGACCTTGAGATAGAAGCAGGTGAAATACAATTTGATAGATGCTGAAGGAAAATATATTTAGGTTATGAAATGCATTGGATATCGCAGCATACCTGAACATTAGGGACAAGCCCACAATGCCAGCCAATTGCTGGCGGTCCACAAAAACGGGCATATTAAAGATCAGCACAATGATGAGGCAAACGATCAAGGCCAGCACCATGATGAGATAGTCCCAGAGGAAGGCCACCAGCCAGTAGGTGGCAGCGCTGACACCGCTTAGACGCTGCTGTAGCTTCTCGCCATTGATGCGCTCGTTGACCAAATAAACGGAGCCGGCAGCGACAACCAGACCAAATGCAATCAACAGTATGAAGACCATGCAGGAATCACCAGCCTGTCGCAGCACTGAGGTAGTGCTCAGCTCGGCAAAGCCCAGTTTCCAGGGCTCATTCAGCACTCGAATGTCGTAGTCCGTGCTATTGAGCGAGGTGCGCAGTAGATGAGTGTTCAAATCATTAAGCCACGCAACCATGGAATGGTAACCTTTGTTGTTATACCAGACGGTGGCGCCGGTGCCATTGAGACCATAGCCGCCATAGCGGCGGCCCCGATACTCGTCCAAACTATTCAGTACCCAGTGGAAGGCGTGCCGCGAGCTATTGAACTCACTGCATTCGAAATCCTTGTCGCAGTCCGTCATCAGATTGTCATTGAGGTGATCCGTGAAGCGCGTCAATCGCTCCTGGCTCAACATTTGCGCAGTGTGCGGATACAGATCCCGACTAAGGGGGAGCACGGTGTCAAAGTCATCCTCCAGACGGTAGCTGACAAACCACATGGCGCACAACTCGAATATAGCGGGCAGCAGCAGCACGTAGAGCAGCAGGCGATAGTTACGCATCAGATGACGTCGCCGCTTGCCCAACAACAGCGAGAACTGTGTCCAGAAACCAGGTGACTCTTCTGACACATCAGCGGGTCCAGTGACAATGCTTGACGTGTTCGTCGCCACTTGCAAATTGAGCGATGCGTCAGCGCTGCTGTTCAGCTGCTCGAATTCCTGCTCCAGGCTACAGGAGCTACTAAGTGCTAGGTCACTTATGATGCCAGCTGCCTCCTGCGTCTGCAATAGCTCCAGAAACTGCACCGCACTAGGCGTCAGGTTTTCTGCATAGCTGGCGCTGATGATCAAATCCGCTGGCTGCTTGCCGGTCAACCGATGGCTGTTGCTTAGCAGTTTCTGGGCTTGCTGCACAATGGCAGCAGATGCATTTGCATCCACACAGTGCATCTCGATGTTGTAATCTGAAGTGCAAAGGCGATGCAGTGATTCACGACTGTGCTGGCCTACAATGCGACCCTGTGATGAAGATGAAGATACAATTTTAGAAATTGAGGTAAACCAAGGAAAATCAAATTACAACTTACATTGCGCATGGTGAAGAGTGCATCGCTGAGGTGCTTTGCCTCGTCGAGGAAGTGTGTGGCAAAGATGACGGCGCGTCCCTGACGCAGTTGCTCGATCAGATGCCATATATCCTTTCGCGCCTTGGCATCCACCCCATTGCAAGGCTCGTCCAGAATAACAACAGTGGGCGAGGCAATGAAGGCAAGGGCCACACACAGACGCCGCCTGTAGCCACCGGATAGCTGATAGGCATAGTAGTTCTCATGCTTGCCAAAGTTGAGGCTATCCAGAGTTTGACGCACCTCTTTCTCAGCCATCGCTTGCTCGCGACTATTCGACGCATCCAGCTTGAGCTGAGCATAGAGCTCCAGATGTTCACGGGCAGTCAGTTTGGGTATTAGAATATTGTCCTGCCAGCAGACGCCCACATTGTGCTCACCGGCAAGGAGCACCTGGCCGGTTGTCTGGACCGTCTGGCCCGTGAGCAGCTTAATCAGTGTGCTCTTGCCGGCACCATTGCGTCCAAGCAGGCAGCTTACTTGATTGCGTGCAAAATCCAAACTGAGATTCGAGATGGCATACTTGTTGCCATACATCTTGGTCACGCTGCTCAGCGAGGCGCCAAGCTTGTCATCCAGCTGTGCGCGAGTTACCCGCACGAAGCTATAGTTATCTAGCAAAAACAAAATCAGATTAAATTCGATTCGGCTCGATTCGATTACCAGATAAGCGGACTCACTCTTCTTATAGCGCTGATAGCCAAAGCCAATGGCCGCATATAGCATCGCGTCCAGTATGAACATGAGGAATGCCAGGGCGCACTCGCTACCAGCCGGTCCCAGGTGAAACAATTGGCCAAGTGTCAGGCCCTGTTCCTGCAGTTCCATGCGCATAAGCTCGCTCCAACCCTTGGCAAAGGCCGTAGTAAAGGAGAGATCAACCAAGAAGTTCTCCAGCAAATTGAGCTTCGCATCAAAGAGCAGCACTATGATATACGGACAGAGTGTGATAAAGAAAAGCAACGATGTGGCGACAGCACCAATGTTGGCCGAAATAAAGAAGTTCGAGCACATGTAGCTGTAGAATTCAAAAAGTTAGATAAACTGCCAGCCACAAGCAATCCCTGAATCCCTGAAAAGCCCTTACCAGAACGATATCAGACACGCGCCAAACACTAGGCAGTAGAACATCATAAAGAACCAGTTGGTAAAGGCAAGAATACCGCCCGAGTAGAGGACAATGCTGATCAGTACAAAGATCGCAAAGAGTTCCATGAAGCTCATCAAAATCCACGCAACCAGTTCTGAGTGTGCATGCAAGCCCATTGAGCGCATCAGCTGAAAGAGCATTAGAGATGTATATAGCAACTTGGATGAGAAGCTGGATGAACTCACCATGCTATTACGGCTTTCACGCATCCAGATACGCTCCCGCACACAAATGGCGACGGCTATGACCAGGCCCAGACAGTATGCCACCTGAACAGCTTGGGCTAGGTAGAGACCACGCTTGAAGCTGTAAGGATTATCTAATTAAGTGGCCAGTCCATCTTAAATTCTGGTAAACTTACTCATCACTGACATATGCGGGATAGGGAAATTGTTTGGTATAGAATTGCATATCGTCCACATTAAATTTCATGCCCTGCGACTCATCACTGCCGCTGCCAAAGCTGCTCAGCAGATCCAAGAGACCTTGCCGCTTAATGCGAGCTCCACTCTCTCGAGTATCCGCCTCCTTCTGCTCATCAAAGAGTTCTTGGCGTCGCACGCGCTCGCCCGGTTCATCCGTCGTCTCGCTGTTGCTGGGTAACATAAGTGCAGGGCTTATGGTAGATATAGTCGATTCCTGTGCTGGGGTAGTCTCCTGTTCTATGGTAGTCTCCGCATCCTGCTCACTGAGAGTTGTAGCCTCTGGAGGGTATGTCGTCCGTTCGACACTGCTATCCACATCTTGATCAAAGTCATCATCATCATCAAAGAGATCATGCTCATCGTCCACGTGCTGTACGCTGATCAAGGGACGAGCGGGTCGATCCCATTCGGGCTCCTCGACGGGACCCAGCTCTTGACGCTTATGCTTAATGATGCCCAGGTCAACCATCTGCATAAGCTGTACAAAGCCGCGATGATACTTGAGATCTACCAGCATACTGGCCGCTGGTCCCGGAAACCAGAACCGATTCTTATTCTCGAAAGTGGGCTGCGTATTATCCGTATCCATGTGCAGTCTGTAGGTTATATGCTCACCCGCCACGCTCTCAAAGTTTAAGGCGGCCATGAAGAGACGCTGCTCGTTCAGCTTGTAGGCGCGATGCTGCAGTTGCTCCACATTCTCCACCGGCACAAAGCGATCCACGGAGAGACATTCCAGCAGGTCGCTGATGGTAGTGAGAACCTCGTAGATGAGCTTGTTGCTGCGCACATAGTTCATTATGCGCTCAATCTCCTCAATATCAAAGTCATCGCCAATGAGACTCTTGACCAGCGGTGAACGTGCCAGCTTGAGCAGATTGTCAAACGCTTCCTGGAAGGTGACATTTGTGCGAAGATTGCCAAGTACAGCGGCAGTAGCTTTAGACAATTTCTTCAGCCGATCCATCTCCTCGAAAGTGCCGTTGGTCTAGACAAGAGACACGAGACACACAATAGTGAGCAGATCTATTGATCAAATAAATGCGCGGCGATCTCTTACAAACTTAACAATGCTTTCAGTATCCGCATTGGATGGCGTATACAGAATTTTGCCCTGTATAATGGGCTTGACGAAGTTCCAAGTGAGCTTGCCCTGGTTCGTCGAGGTAACATCCAAATATAAACGCTTGCAGTACTTGGCTATGAGAAATAAAAAACTGTAAGCGAGATACGAGGTGAAACAATGATTGAGAGGAGCTTACTCGGCATGGCCTGCAGCTCATCGTCGTTGACCTCGCTAAAATCTTCGGAGTAGAGAATGTCGTTGACCAAGGGTATGCTCTCCGTGCTCGGGAAGGGGTGGCCGCACAGCAAAACGCCCAGTTTAACGAACGTCTCCCGATCTACAAGAGAGAGACATATCCAGTTGACTTTGATAAGAAGCACAAGAACAAATGTCAACTTACTTGAAAACAGTTTTGAAATATCAAAATTATAGTTCATCAGCCGCTCAATTTCCGCCACAAGTGAAATAATTTCGCCAATGTTATCTGTGGAAGACCGAATATTAATTGCGGACTACTCTTGCTGACCATAGCTGAAAGCCACTACTCACTGCGAATGAGATCAAAATGTTTACTGGTGACCAACGTGGTCACGGCATTCACAAAGTTCGCCTTCTCCGGCAGTTCCAAGACCGCATTGTGCAGGCGATCATCGGTGACAAAAGCGTTTACGACATCGATCACGTTATGCAAACTGTGAACAAAAGATGAAGATCATTAGTTTAAATTAAATTTGCAATCTGATATGCAGTTACTCTTAGACTTACGGTGCTGCCTGCCATTTGGAGTACTCTTCGTAGGGATCGGTGCTCAGACACTTGTTCTCTATGCTACAGATATAGGAGAAGGAGCTGGGCACTACTTGATTCTTGGTAGGCAGCAGCCGTGTGGGGAACTGACAGGCATCCACCTTTTCGGAGCCATACTTGAGCCGTATAAGATAGAGCATCAGGAAGATCAGCACGGGGAAAACGATCTGCGTCAATGTCAAACCCTTCTGGCGCCAGCGCACAAGCACATCTTTGCGCAACAGGGCCTTTACTTCACTCTTCCGGAACGACATTGTTGCAGGGGCAACTTGCAACAACTTGCAAACTGCAGTTTGAGGTATCCTCAGTTACGCTCTGTTGATTCGACGGCGTACTGAATCATTGGCACATTTTGTAGCTGTTAATTTTCCCTGCAAGGCATAAGAGGTTATATTATTGGTTATTAAGTTACACCCATATTTAAATCTATATAAATATATATATGTGTGAGAATGTATTTTAGGGGTGCCTACGAGAGAGGCACATCTATTCCAGGTGGTAGTGCCACATGTGTAAATGGCATTTATTTTTCTGTCCTGCACCAGGAAGATTTTCAGCTATGTATTTATTTTTCGGTCGGATAACACAACCGAATCTTTCAATTCTGACATTAGAAGCGCTATTATAATACTTTGAGATAAAACAATTACGAAGTCGTTCACATTCGATTGCAAAAGCGAACTTGGTCACACATGTGACCGGTTAAAACAGGTCGACGTGAACCCAAAGCCAGACTCCGTCCATTTCAAATAAGCAAGCAAATTTAATTAGAATTTTGCGTTAATGGGGATTTGGTTTTCGATGCTAATTTTAAATTTATTTTATGGATAATCAATCAACTTGCTGCCTACTACAACGAATAATGTGCATATGTATCAAAACAAGTATTTTTAGTACAAATGAATTTAGCATGTCTTTAATGAGGCTTAGTGATTGATGACCGATGCTTCTTGAAAGCGAAATAGATAGCGCGCATATAATTTGTACAATTAAATACAGATGTATTTCATGATATTGAATACATTTTCAAAATCAGTCGATAAAGAAGCAAAATACAATATAAATTAAGGCTTTATTTATATATAAACGATTTGGTACAAATTTCTGTCGGCACCATATCGAACAACTGTCGAAAATTATTAAGACCGGTTCACAAAACGCATAAGTTGTTAACGTTAAGGTAGTTAAAGCTGCTAAAAAGAGGCGCCACAACAAAACGTCATAAAATTACTATTGCTATTGGGCCTGTTAAATGCCAACTGGGCCCCTTTTGCCATTGATGAGCAAGTCGGCCCAGACTGAATTCGTTGGCCCCACAAAAACGGTAGGCGTTAATAGATTTTTCAAGTATTTGCGAAAATTACGCTTGACGTGTGAAACCTTAGATTTTGTTTATTGGCCATGTTTGGAAGCGTTATCGCTCCGTTGTCACGACAGCGAGAATACGAATAATGTCACGGATTTGTCGGCTTAGACTTGGACTTAGCACTGCACCAAACTGGTTGACTTCCTCAATGTGCATTAACAGAATATATATAAATATATGTGTACATGTATGTTTCATTGTTTTATTAAATCATATCCGCTAATTCAACTTGTGAACTGTTTGCAGTTCACCTTGAACACTCAATAATTCTATTTGACATTTTCAAATGTATTCAGTTCGAGACTCTGGTGGCCGGTTCTTTAATGATGCGCTCATTCGTAAGCCACATGACACTTAAGTTTTGCCAGAACAATGCGAAAGGTTTCCATAGACTTCAATGTGAACGTAAATACAAAACCAGTTAGGCTTTGTAAACAAAGCATGACTTGTGACTTTTTACTTCAACTGGTTGCGATTTTCTTCAGTGATTTTAATTTAATTGATATTTCAAAAGGCGTTTCGCAGGCACAGAATGCCATACAAAGGTCAAATGAGTGCTCTTTCCCTTTATGCACTGCACAGCCAATTTCAACAGTGAAAATGGAGAATGTGAGATAGTGTTGCTGTGCCTTGTGAGGTGTTGCAAGTATCCAAATAAGCATTAGTCTCGTAACTCCAAACAAAAGACCTAATTACTTCTGTTTTGTGAAACAAACTTCTGTTTCAATGCCATTTCATTGGCCTATTCTAGGCTGTGTTGCCAATCTAAAGACTAAATCAAATAGGTATCATGACTAAATACATATCAAACTTGGAGATATCTGAATCAGAAACCAGTCGTAATTGTAAGTCTTTGTTACTGCATTGATTGTATGATTATAATTGGCACCTAGACTTGAGGTCTTCCACTGAACATTATCAAAGTTGACCTACTGGAAGCCTCCTTGAAATATATATATATATATCTTGAGCTACGAACGGATCTTACTTGTGTAGGGATGGAGAACTCAGATGTTATACTCGTATACACGCACATACATATACGATTTAATATATTGCTATGCAAAATGCATAATAATTTATAGCTTCATAACTCGGTTCATAATGTGCCAGTTAATCTGACTTGTGTCTGACGATCTCTGAACCAGTTTATCGAACATTCAAATCGCACATTGAGTGCATTGGTCTATGTGAATGTGTGTGAGTCTGAGTGTGTGTATTTGCGACACAGATGAGAGCTGTTGCTCTCATTCAAGCGACACAAGTAGCTAATGACATTATTATGACACTGTTATGCATTTCATTGATCTATTAATGAGCTGGCGATCCACTTGGCCCGATTACTTAAATGAATAGACTCGTTTAGTAGCAATGAATGTTGCTTTAGACTGATGTTTATTCACTCGACTCCACTATCAGTCGGAAACTATTTGAACTACTGCGACTCTAAGTAAGATTCTCACTGATAATTCCAATTAAAATGCACTTATAAGGCAATCAAAATGAAATGCAAGATTAAATGGCATAGGTCAGAATCAGAAAGACAAAGATAGGAATTTAGAGTTCGACTTTGTTTTTCTTCTTTCTTTTTTTTTTGCAATGTGCAGCAGAGTCAACAACAAACACAAAACAATTGCGCTTGCTGTAATTAACATATTAGTGAGATTATTATTTATTTACACGGGCCAAAAACGCCTCAACTCTACCGCAAGCCCACCCACAACACGCACTTGCCACAACACAACTTGCATGCGGAAGAAACGCAACCCGAATTCATCGTAAAACATTATACTCGTACATACATATATACATATGTACATACATATCTGTGCGAAAGATCACACCTACAATTAGCCAGGCCAGGCACGTACAAAGGCCTAGACAAAGAGAGTTGTCGGCTCGAACTATACGCTAGTTTTGTGCAGTGCATTCACTTCGACGAATGCCACAACCAACAATTGGTTAAGCTAGCTGACTCGGCTGTTGGCCAATGAAGCCAACTCACTCAGCCCATTGTGCTACCGTATTCGGATACTGCTCCCTTTTCTTGGCTCTATGGAAAAACTACGAGCTCAACCAAATTTGTTATGCGATTAACAAAACTAGATGTCAAAATTAGCCTCCTGGAAAAGCAGCAAATATTTTTGAGTTTTTCCTCAGCTGCACAGTGATAAGACACTCATCAAATACACTAAGTCCACTAAAAGACTTTCTGCTAGTCGGCTGGTTTTTCTGTGCATTACTCATTTAATGATTAGATGAGATAGGTGCTTCATTCAGTCATTCGACAAGTAATCTAAACAGAGCTTAATGAAAATTCTTCAAATGAACAATACTATGCTGAGAAGAAAATTGACTTGGCTATTGTTTCTGATCAAGAATTTATAGTTTATAGGTTTGAAAATGAGTAATTCTGCTTGCATAATCACACATACAAATTCCGACTTTTTATGTTCCATTTGCCTGATAATCTTGTTCGCACTCAAGCCTGAGAAGATCTGAATCTGATCTGTATCACTAAGCGGACAATGTTTCTGTCTGCAAGCAATGTTCAACGGTTGCCAATCTAGATGAATTCAAATAAATTTTAGTACAAGGAAAGCATGACAATTTTAAAAGTTCATCATGCCACTCTATAGTTAATAAATTTGTTAAACATATATTGTTATCTATTATTCAACTGAAAACATTAAATATCCAAATCAGATTACAACAGATTACAAAAAAACATTTAAAAACAAAATAAGATTACGGTTGACTCAAAAATATCGAAAACGACAGTAATTTTTTAGAAGTACGTGTGATAAATGAAAATCAAACATAAATAAAAGCAAATAATTTGAAAAATCGCCGCACAATGTAAATTCTGCTGATTATGGCGAGTTAGTCGTCATCTTTATAAACAAAACAAAATTTATTAACCCAAGTATATACACCAGAAACTGTGAATCAGACATTTTTTCAGTAGCTTTCAATTAGCACGTTTTTGACAAATGCAAGCAGCAATTAGCGGAAAAACGGGTCAAAGTTTGAATGGAAAATACTTAGCTAGCTATATATCCATGTATATATATACACTTTGCGAAATTCAATTGGGTTTTTCACTATAAAATTGATAATAAATTTTTTAAATTTGTTCGACATGTCAAATCAAAGTGCGAAGTTAGATTAAAGCACTGATATTAAAATTAATCTGCCAGATAGAAATGGCATAGAAATAAAAAATTAATAATGTGCTTAGCCTCCAGATTTGTTTATAATTTCAAAAACCGATTCAACAACATTTTGGAAGTCAGGTAATGGGATTACGGGCGCTTCCAGCCGTAGCGCCTCAACTGTCTCAAACTGTCGATTAAATGCATAAACTCGACGGTACAGGCACAGGCTTCCCTACAAGTTTTCTGTGGGATTCAGGTTGGGTGGTCTTGCAGGCCACCCTAAAAAGTCTGCGTCACATGTATTGGAGCATTATCCTGTTGGAATAGGGCATCTGGGTCTGGTTGGTGCTCCATAAAATTCACAAAAACTTCGTTCGACAGGTTTATATAACCGAGTATATACGGACTGATATTTTTATGTTGTGGTCCTGTTGTGAGTGAACCACCACCACAGCTTGGAGTGGGGGAGAATCTCTCAGACTTGTTTAAATAGTGCCAGTAACTATGTAAGCCGACTAGACTATCGAGATTAAAATATTTCTGATCAGAAAATACCACATTTTGCAACTCCTGTCTATGTTAATGCTGGCTTCGACTCTATTTTCTTCCAAACCAATCTATTATTACCTGATACAATTTGTGGAACACGACGTGTCGATACTTGTAGCCTTAAATTAATCAAAATTTTAGATGCCGTAGCATTTTTATTTAGTCCAATCCGTAGGAATGCAGATTTTGAACAGTTTGATAATTTGTTGCTATTGGTTTTTGAGCGATTTTCGTTGTAGTTTTTTATTAAGTTTAACACATTGACAATTACTTATGGCGATCGACGTAATTTAATTGATGCTTGCTTGTTGCCCAATCTAGTATCATTGTCAGCCACGACGTTAGCTATTTCCTCAGATGAAAGTGTTTTTCCCTTTCACATTCCAAATTTTTGCAAGCTAAACTAATCTGTTTCTGATTCTTTATTATCCCTTTCAAAGAAAAATCCATATAACGCAAAAAACTAACGGAAGTTGCATTCCAATGCATTATAACAGCGCCAGAATGAGAACCACCGTTATACAATGCGTAAACAAGGTCCCGTTAGGCTGTGTACAGTTTTTAGCTCCGTAAAACACGAGTGCCTTTCATCGAATTTTGCATCGTATATTCGATACATATATATCGTATGATGAAGAGTTCGAAACCTTATATACTCAAGCATATGCTTTATGTATTTATTACGCAGCTAGGGCGCAAAGCCAAAACTGGATACTGCCAGTGAAAAAAAAAAACAAACAAATTAATATTGTTTAATTTGTGTAGTCATTGGGAATTAGCAAGCCAACTCGCCCCCTTCCCGAATAAGCGAGCTCACCTTCATATTAAAATGTTTTTTTTTTTTATTTTGATTATGTCCAATTAAATTTACATGGCTGTCAGTCCCAATATATACACACATATGTACATGTATGTATGTACCTGAACTCTGAACTCTCAAAGTGCGACTTTGTTTTGACTTACTGATTCGGGCACTGATCTGCATATATAAATTGTATGTTTGAACAGTAGTAGTATGCTTGCAGCTCTGCTTTGGCATCTTACAATTTGGCGATGTTGCCGCCGACACAAGCTTGAGTTGGCAAGAATTGTTGGTCATGGCCTTATCGAACCGAGACGCATCGTTGGCTATTTATATATAATATGAGTATTCGTGAGTAACCAAATACCGGCTTTTTGCATACGTTTATCGCATTTATTTATTTATAAACTCGAAACTGAGTGCATAGGAAATGATGGCGAGATTTTATTTTTTATTCTCTACTTTTAGCCTGCTCAGCAACTTGCAAGGTCAACGTGCAACACTTGCAATGCAATTAAGTCCGACTACCTTCAAATATAAACAAGCAACTGTTTGATACGAGAGGGCTACTGTTGCTGATGCTGTTGTTGTTGCTGTTTAGCTGAGAGTAATTGAAATATGCCAAAGATACAAAATATTAAAAGATGTTTCCATATTCTGTGTTTAAACACAATAATCAGAAATTATACTAACAAGAATATGAATTTACAGAGGTGCATTTAGATGTTTAATTACACTGACGACAAAGTTGCTAAAGTTTGTTAATAATATTAACTTTGTTTCACATTTACGAGTGTGTTGGATTGTGTATTCAATGTGTAGGTAATTGTAGATATGTACATTAACTAAGCATTTCAGCCCTTAAGCCTGGTCCAAAGTAGCTTAAAACTGGTTAGGATGTTAATTTTAAGTATAAGTAGATCTGTGACATATCTAAATGGTTATATAAATGATATATGCAGACCGACGCGACGAGTTGATTTCAGGTACGAGTCCGAGCTTTAACCGGTTGAAAAATTATGAAAGTAATAATCCAGTATAATGTGTGATTAAGCGGCTAAGAATGTCTTTGTTTTTAGAATCCAACATTCGGAGCAAGACTAGAACATGTTTCTGTTCGAAATCCCTTCGAAAAACACTGAACAGAATTTAGTAGCGGTAAGGAGATTATTTTAGGGACGTAGCAGTGTGAATATCTCACTATATATACAAAATGTATACATTCGAATGTATACGCAGATGTATAAGAGCATCACATACATAAATAATTTTCATACATTACGTTGGCACGTTAATTGTAAATCCAAATTATTTACACTTTTAACTAGATAGCTATAACAAAAATTTACATAATATTGAAGTAGCATTTTATGTAGAATTTGTATATCTTTCTTGAAGTAGCATTGTGTAGAATTTGTATATCTTTCTAGTTAAAAGTGCGAATAATTTGAATGTATGTATGTATGTATATTATGTATACATACCTTATAAACCTCGAGTCGGTATGCAACTGAGAAGCTTTTGTTTTCAACTTTTTAGATTTGATTAATTGGCAACTAAAGTGATTCACTATTTGGGCACTATTCGATTAGTTTTCACTTTTGCATGTTGTTGTAAAATTGTTGTTTTTGTTTTTTCGCGAGCTATTTCTATTGTTGCCAAGTCTGACGAGCGGCCCTTCACGGATGGAATAATAAGACAACTACTCAATTGCCGAACAATGGCAACAAAAATAATACCAAAAAGAGCAACAACAACAACAACTGCACCTAGTGCAGCGTACCAAGAAACTAGTAACAACAAAAGCAGCAGAAAGTGAGTATAGAGCAGTGAGTCGAAAGCGTAAGCGATTAAAAACAGCTGTCGAGCTGAGGACATGCCGACGGACGATCTTTACGCAAAGCTTGTAATCAAAACTTCGTCTTTGCAACGTCGACATTTTACGTCTCTCCATTCCACCACCTACTTTAACACTTTTACCGTTTACGGATTATTGTTTATTTTTGGTAACTAGGTGTTACCACATTTCGCATGAGTTAGGAATTAAACGAGTATTAGTTGCAATTAATGATGAATTGAATTTAATGGAATTGACTGACTAACCTCGTTGCACTTGCTACTCCAAAGAAGTCGCTTCGATTTCGTCTCTCCCCTTCGCACAAGCACATAAAACACAAAAACTCAGTAAATGAAACAGAAACAAAAACAAAATAAAAATAAGCAACGACTAGAGCTCGTTTTTATTATTTAGTTTTCTTTCTTATTTTTTTGTTTTCTCTCTTTTGTCAATTTTTGTTGTTAATTGTAATTTCGTATTTCGGGTATTGGTTTTCGCTTTTCGGCTTGAGAGAGCCACACCAAGTTTTACTTTCAGTAATTTGAGTTTTGTTTTGATCGCTTCTGCTGTTACTTGTACACACACACACACACACAGTCAAACGAACTTCAGTTTTTCACTTGTTGTTTTTGTTTTCTTGTTATTTTCTTTACTGCTGTTGTTCTCTTCTTTTTGCTGTAATCCGGCTGGCGCGTCTCCTTCTACTTCTGCGTCTTCTGCTTCTGCTTTTGCTGCTGCTGCTGCTTCATCTGTTTGTGCTTCTGTTTCTTTTTAAAATGTCGCGTAGTGTGGTAGTTGCAATTTCGAAAAATGCGCAGTGACTGTGGATAGACGTCCGTTGACAACGCTTGCCGCAATTGAACTGAGCTTCACACAGCGCGCTTACGGAAATTATTTTATTCCGCTGCTGCGGCGCCGCGACGATTCAACAACAATTTCAACGACGATCGGCTAACAGCACGGCAACAGCAACAACAACAACAACAACAACAGCCACTACTCACCTAGCCCAGTCCCAGTCCCATCGATGCCGCAACGCAATGTTTCGGATCGTAGTCGCTTAATAATTCGATCGCCTCATCACCCCTCTTCTCTTTCCCACCACGCTATAGCCAAATTCTTTCGTAATTTTTTCTAACTGTACATGTTGCGTGCAGCTTCTCTACTCATTCGTACACACATATGTATACATATTTGTGGGCCCAGAGTTCAGGCCCAAAAACCGAAAAACAATATAAGGAAAACACCAAAGTTTTCCACATAGCGGGTAATTTTGATGTCATATGGCTTTAATTGCAGTACAATTTCCTATTCGTAAATTTCATATATTTAAGCCGTTCTATTGCCAAATAATGTATGGTATTATGATTCTTCACGCTGATTCGACACAAACACACATATTTATTCGTTTTTCTATATTTATTTAACTCCATGCCAACACCCCCCCCCCCCAACCCCATCCACCCCCTCACTAAAAGAAATAAAACTAAAAGTCATCGTTTAGCGGGAAGCGCAAGTCAGGCGTGTTGTACAAAAACGTTAATGACTTGGAACTTAATTTGACTATGGTATAACCGATCTTTATCAATTTGACATTGTTCCTAATTCAATGTCATTCCCTAGACTTAATTAGCCATCTACCTATTCCGAAAAGGATTTGCATTATATGTAGATCTGTTAAAATAAGTTTGAACAACGATCCCTAAACTACTCGGCAGTCAGTTTCATATTCAGTTCATATATCTGCAAATGTATTTATAAAGATATATAATTTCCATGTGATTTATAAAAAAAAGCTGCGAAACAGCTAACTACAATTCAAAAACAGCTGCAAAACGGGCAAAACAAATTGATTAAAGTTTTAAGCCAATAAAAAAAGAAAAAAAAAGTTAATTTTATTACGTTAATTAAATAGAAAAAAAAAAACAGAAAAAACACTGCAATGGCATATCATCGACTGCCTAACACTCTAATATTAAAGTGGTTACCTGCGATCTGTCTTTCATGTTTGGTGACTTTATCCTTAAAAGCTGACGCGATGCCAACGAAATCTCAACACTCTGTCCGACACAGCCATGAGTGAGTATATATTTCAAGTTGTGAGTCTTTAGTTTCAAAAACCAATACTCATTCCATGTTCAATATTCATTGCAGAAATCCAATAGGCATACTCTTCAACATTCACTATCATTGCAGAAACATACAAAACTGTTTTACCAATTGAATATCGATATCAATTAGTATTTGAAATACGCATTCCTCACACGTATGCATGTGTGTAAGTATTTATATTGCAACAAGCAGATGTAATGAGGACAATCGAAGTTGAATGAAGCATTCGAATTACGAATTACGCGTATGCAAATCTCCTCCTCTTGAACGGCTCGAGGACAAAGTCTTTCACAGGTTCTTGTATACCAGAGAGGGGTTTATTATCTATGGCTTATAATTGCTGCAAAGTTTAACTGGACATCCCCGATAAATAAGCCAATCGCTTGAAAGTCAGACTGATTACGCTATATGCAAAGAAGAGGACTGGACAAGAGGACAAATTCTGCCATCAATCTGAATGAATGAGTTGGAACCGCCACCTCCACGGCAAAAGAAGGACAACCGGATGACCATTTTACAGGAGAGGCACAGTATTTTATAAAAATGTAAATGCATTCTTTCCAGACTACG
This sequence comes from Drosophila paracracens, assembly GCA_035044025.1. Taxonomy (NCBI): domain Eukaryota; kingdom Metazoa; phylum Arthropoda; class Insecta; order Diptera; family Drosophilidae; genus Drosophila; species Drosophila paracracens. The sequence continues at coordinate 1,558,527 of JAWNMN010000838.1, forward strand.
ATTCCTGCTCACGCCAACAGACTGGACAGTAAATATAGAATAACAAAATATAATTACAATTTTGATTTGGAATTTTATGCTCACTGAGTGTGAAATACAAGTTTTCAAGCATCAGAGACATTTAAAATTATAAAAAAAATTTGCCGCTGTCCAAATTCAACTAATTTGTTTTTATTATTGTTTCAGCACTTAGTCATCAAAATAAACATACTTCAATATAATTAACATAATAATAATAATTTTGATTGTTGTGGTTTGAAGTGGGATTCGACCGATTCCCCAATCGGCATCATCATCAATTGGGGTCTTGCAAATTATGTTTTGCAAGGAATGGGTTGGCCAAACCCAACTTTATAATAACAACCATGATATCATAGCAACTATTGTCGAAAAGTTTTTTGGCTGTCTAATTTTGATAAAAACAATAATTATTAATTGCTAAAAATGGCAATAGGAAAAATTTCAGTTGGACTCGGCCGGACAAACAATTGCCCTTCGTACCAGAAATCCAAAGTAGACCCATTCTAAACTAAATAACATGACAAAAGTTGTGCTTCGTTGCGTATCAGTTGCGCATAATTGCCAAAGTCATTAAAAAGTACGAAAAAGATTGGAATATTAAAGCCAGAACAAAGCAAATGCGAGTGGAAATGACCGACTCACAGATAGCCTGTAGTCCGTCCTAACATAAATTCTCAGCTTCCTTAAACAATCAACCAAAAAGAAATTCACAAACCGAACCCAAAGCTAAAAAAAAACTGGTTCGAACCGTTTTTTTTCTTTTGCTGCTTATCTTTCATCTTAATTACAAATCAATATGTGTGCACTGGAAATCGAATATTGATGCTGATCAATAGTAAATATAATTACCCCTATATTAAACGGTCATTGATGCATATTTATTATACCCCTTCCGTCTATAATTAAAGTAAATGGTAAAGGGTATATAAATTACAGTCTACATTTATAATTGTTTAATAAAACTAAACGCGTTAAGAGATACCAATCAGCAATTTAAGTTATTCCAAAGAAAAAACACAAAATATGTACATTAATAAATGCTTGCAATTTTGAGCCCATTCTAAAGCTGGAAGAATACAATTTGGAGATTGTGCGGGTTGAAGGTTAACTTTAGTCAACAAAGAGATAATATTCAAAATTTTCGCAATGAGAATTGATGGCAGAGTTGATCTAAGCATTTTCGCATGTTCTCTGAAAACGTGTTAATCTTATGAGAGCTAGCGACAGAAACTTTGAATATAAACATATACACAACACGGTTGGTTCAAAATTTAAATTTAAATTTAAATTATCTATTCATAAATTTTCAAACCAAAAGCCATCGCTAATAAGTCTTCGCAAAAACCTTTGAGAAAGACTTAAGCCCAATTGGATGAGTTAGCGGAAAGAATTTTTCCTAAATTCCTTGATCACTAACATCTTAAAACTAAAACTACTGCGGAATTTCAGCTTTCTCGCTTTTATCCCAAGCCGTAATAGCTAGAAAGCTGAAACTATTTTGATTTTCAATAAGTTTAAAGTCTTTTACTACACATATGTATGTACATATGCATACAAAAAAATATAGAATACGCAATAAAAATGTATATTTGTACATACACTGTCATTCTTACATATATGATCATTGTATTAATTTAACGATTTAATTGCAGCATTTTAAGTATTTAGAGGCAGGAGTATCACTCGTTCCATATAAATATCACGGCTTCGCTTCGTTGATTATTATCGAGGTGATGTTATTCATTCGATTGTTTAATTATCCTTACATATCCGATTAAAAAAACCGACTAATGGATTTTAAAGTTCGAAAAGCTGAATAAGATTAAAAAACAGCATTTGTCAGACTGCAAAACATGCAAATAGTGAGGACTGTTTTCAACTTAATTACAATTAAATTGAATATAAAGCACCATCACAAGGTCGGGCAGCTTAGCAGATTGACAGCTGGAGGTAGAAAGCGAATAAGGATTAGAAAAAAAATGTGAGCAGCATGCAGCTCACGCTCCTTGAATAAACTATCAAGGTCCACACGATAGCATTCGAACGCTGCCTGGTTCATGTCCTTAAGCAGAAGGATATCCACTACACACGGCTCATAACCAGGTGGATCATAACCCGCTGGGATAACCCCACGATCGAGTGACGTGTGTTCGAGGAATCTTTGGCACTGTGACTACCTTCTGAGATGGATCGACACTCATGTGTTTCGTTTATCTTTGTCGTTCCAGCATGTTTTCGGTTTGATTGTTCATCATCCTAACTCAGAGGCATTTTTTCGGCCTCACTCTTCCCTGATGTTGACTTCTTTTTATCACCAGCGCTCGAATCAATAGACCTGAATTTGACTTTATCGCTGAATTTATCCATTTGGAGTTTCTTAACCTTGTCGGCGTGCTTGCTCTTTATCGGCTCCGGGCTAATTGGGTATATTGTGTGCTCGTGTGACTTTAGAACTACGAGTTTTTCTCCGGCGCTTGTTAATGATATCCTTACAGCACAATTAAAACACAAGCATGATCAAATCAACATAATCAAAACTCATCAAAGACGCTAAGTTTTGCGACAACACACACACACACACACACACACGCACGAGCAATTTAATTGAGCCAATTACATTTACAGTCCACATACATGAGTATATGTAGGTATGTACATCTGACATCTGATGACTATTTGCCAAGCCGATGAGACGTGCACGATTGCCCAGTTGACTGATCTGTGGACGATGGGCACGAGTATGGGAAACTGGCAACTGACAACTGGCGGGGATTTGAAGTAGTTAGACGAACGGCACTTAAGTGTTATTATAAGTAGCCGATTTGCAATACACAAGTCATGATTACAGTTATATACAAAATATAAACCGGTTTTTATATGGCGTGCCGTAACAAATATAATTAAATTCAATCACTTAAACACTAGCAACAAACAGCTGCAGCAGTCAACTGCCGTTTACTGCTCGAGCAGATTACGATACTCGGCGAGCAGCTGCTCCTCCTGCAGCAGCGGCAAATTCAAATAGTCCTGATCACCGTGCGTCAGATCGGCGTGCAAACGCTTGTACGCCTGATATGCCTCGATCTCGGCTTTCGATTTTTTCAGCACGGCTTCTACGAGGGACCCTGACGGTGCACTCGCCTGTGAAGTGGATGCCACATCAATGCAGTTAGCATTGCTGCTAGCCAGCTTTGTCACACGATCAACAGTCTGCAGCAACTCTTCCTCGCTTTCAATGGCCTTCAGCAGAAAATCGGTTGCCTGCTCCAAGTTGTTGTACGTGCTCTCGAGAGCGGCACGCGCCGCCGGCTCCTTGAAGCCCAATTGCAATAGTACAGATAGCTGGACAGCGTCGGCGCTGCTCTCTTTGGGTAACGTTGCACTTAGCTCAGCGGAGCCGTCTTGCAGCAGTTCCACCTAGACGAATTAAGCATGTTAAGATCAGATAAGATTTTAAGCCTTGTGAGGCAGCCAAGTTACTTACTGCGCGAGGCACATCGTTTTCTGTACGTTTTAACGCTTCGGCAGCTAGACGACGATTAAAGCCCATTTCGGTGAGGGTACAAACGCTTCGGGGATTAACCCAGTCGCTATCCTTGGTCGCCTGCTTGGCATAGCGTCGATGCATGGCACGCTCTCCTTTCGACTGCTTGCGAGCATCGGAGAGCTGTTGCTTTCGCTGCTGTATCCACTGCAACGCACGCTCCACGTTTCCTGCACTTGAGCGCAAAGCGAGGCGCGCTTCGCCCACCTCAAATCCCATCTCAACCAGCAAAAGCAGCTGCTCGTCGTTGACCTTCAGCTCGGAGAGCACAGCGGCGGCGGCCTCGAAACGCTCATAGGCTGCATCACGTAGATTGCGATGGAACAACACAACACCTTGGAGAAGATGTAGTCGCATAATTAGCGCGCGCTCCGGACAGACGCGACCCTTAAGCGCATACAGTCGCGAGTAGTTCTCGCCATAGCTGCGCCGAAAGCTGCGATCGCAGATGCTTAACCGGCGATCGGCATCCGGCAGTTGTGAGACATTCTTAAGGCACAGATAGCACCACACAATATCCAAATTGAGCAGGGCATAGTTGTCGACAGATTCGAGGAACTTACTATCGCAAGCATTGAACTGCTCATCCGCTTCGAGCAGCAGCAGCAGCGCCTCCTCATAATTATCACGATTCATTTCGGCGCGTGCTTTCTCACAGTAGCCCATGCCCGTAAGAAGTGCGCGATTCTCGTTTGGCGGCAGAAATACCGGATTTCCATCCTGATCTTCCATCTAAACGATAGACAAACACACATTAAATCATTATATTTATATGTGAAAATGGTCTGCACTTATTGAGTAGTGATGCTGGGTACTTTCGGTCAGCATAACTGATTTTTATACACTTACGTGTTTTTTAAAGCTATCTTGAAATATATAAATCCTTATGATATCGTCCCCAGCGAATACCGGACAAATCGTATAACTACATCATTGCTAAGGGACGAGTCATTTTCTTTAAAGTCTTGCTTTTTGTTTATGGATATCGATTACTGTCGATCTTTAAAGAACTATACTGAAATCGCAGGGGACGAGAAAAATCACTTCAGTATATACAAACTTCATTAACACTACATTGATCACTATCGAAAAGTTCAACCAAGCGTAAATGGATGTCGACAACTTCAAGTTCGCAGTCCACCTACCTCCATTAGCTGGTTTTGGGATGCAACTACCGTCGCAACATCCGATTTAATCTTGCTAATGCGATCGTGCATGGCGCCACTTTGATTGTCGCATTGGCCAACGATGACGATAAGTTGCTGATTGTTTTTCAGGTTCTGTGCAGCCAGAGTTGCATGGGGTGAGACAATGCGGCCCGCGGAGATGCACTTGACGTGATTGGCATTGTCGATCTGCAGTTTGCTGGCAATCGCCTGTTGCAGTGTGGAGCCCAATTCATTAAGGTCGCACTTGATGTCCAGGATGTTGGTCGTGCCATTGCGATTGTCGACGCGACGCACCTTGAATGTGGCCAATCCTGTTTCGCTGAACTCCTGACGTGCCTTCAGCTTGCGCAGTGCATTATCCTGCAACTCGGTGAGCACACACTTGCAGCGCGAGGAGTCAATGCCCAGATGTTCGCTAAATTCATCAGCCAGGCGCTATTTGAAATTTTATTAGTATATGTCGTATGTAGTTATGTAGATTAACTCACTTCAATTGATGCCTCAATGCTGCCCAGGCCTTCGGAATAGTACGGCTCCTCCCATAGCTTAACGCTTTGGGCCAGTAGACGTGCACGAACCTGATTGAAAATGTTGTCTATGTGCGACATGATAGCGAATGTGAGGCTTCTGCTGCTGAAGATGACTGAGCGCTTTAATGTTAGTTTCGAAATTGTGAAATTAAATAGAGACACGTCACAAAGGAGCAGCATTCAAAAAGGTGCCTCAACACACAATAACTTTGGGTATATTTACCTTGGAGAAGCGTTCTTAATAATTTCTTTGTTTAATTATTACCATTTACCAGAGTTCAGTGATCAATGCAACTATAATTAGCAACTTAACTTTATGGATTAAAGTCTGCTTTAGTTTTCATTGTGTTGTAGAAAATGCGTGTTTATTTGTTTTGACAATGCACTATCGGCATAAGGCCGATGTACGATATGTTCTGACAGCGCAGCCTGCTTTTGTCTATCACCACAAATGTTATCAAAATTTATTAAATTTTATTGACAATATATTGCATTTACCATGTTGGGCGAAGAAAATGCTGCATTTAAGAGTGTGGCTTTCAACGTAATTGGTAGTTGTAGTTGTTGAAATAAATTCGCATTCATTTTGGTTTGTTTTTGCGCATCGAAAGCGATATACAATATATCGATTGATAACGCAAGCAGCTTTTGTCTGTGAGCACAAACGCTAAAGTAAATTGTATTGCGTTTGTATTTCAAATGTATTTATTTGTATAAGAAATAAGCAGCATTAAAATATGTAACTCTGTATGTATTTACAAGCATTAACCTTTAAGCTGCCGTCTTTCTAGGTAGTTGTGAAATAATTTCGTGTCTATTTTGGCTTAATTTAACATCGATGGCGATACATAATTTGTTGACTGATTACGCAGGCAGCTTTTGTCTGTAAGCACAAACGTTGTAGTAGCCTGTGTTGCATTTGTAATTCAAACACACTTATTTGCCTGAGTTATCAAAACAATTACTGTTGGGATAGCTATTTGAATACCGTATGAAATGCATACATAAACATGTGCATGCAAATGTACAATAGTTCAACAATATTAGTCTGCAACAAGTATTGTCATGAGCAACTGGAATATCGCATCTACATCTGCACCTGCATCGTTTCGGTTGAGCGCGCACAGGTAACCAGTTCGTGTCCTGCAACACAGGCAGCGGTGCCACTGTTGTCAAACTTGGTCTCCTAACGGAGAACGACACCAATCGGTGGTAAGGCGCTCGAAGCATTGTTTACTAAGCAACATCAATAGCACAAAAACACACATAAAAAGTCAATAATTAAAATGTGCAGAGTTAAAAAATAAAACCCATTGTTTATTGACAAATGAGCACAAAATTGCATGTCGAAATGAAACCAAATCAAATACAAACTGCTGCCGCTGCTGCTGCCAAAAATGCTGCCAGCAGCTATAGACTAACAAACGTACGCCAGCGCAGCAGAGAAGAAGAACTGTCAATAAAGCTAAGTCAAAGACAGAGGCAATCTCAGCCGTCGTGTGAGCGCGAGCGCAAACACGAAGCGGCCAGAAAGGAGAGAGAAGCGAAAGTCCAACAGAAAAGAAATGCGCCATTATGGGGACCAACGTCGACGACGCTGACGCAGACGCAAACGTCGAAATCGACTACACCAAAAACAGGGCCGATACAAAAGTCAAGCAAAGAAAAAGACAAACAGCAGCCAGCAGCAAAAGCTGATAAGCAACCCATAAAGCTTAAAGTGCAAGTTGCCAAAGCAAATAGCGCCACCTTTTCAGTTGAGCCCGAAACCAATTATGCGGATACTTCGCAGCTGAGACTGCAGATAGAACATTTAGCACAACTGTCGGAGCCGGACTTTGAGCGGCAGTTTCGAAAATGGATGTCACAGGAGGGCATCGAGGACCAAATGCATACGCATCTCCGCGTGGAGTTAATTAACAGCTTCAACAGCACCTCACTGGGTAAGTGTCTCACATTGGTAGATATCATCGCCCATCCACTCATTAATTCCGCTTACGTCTAGGTAAGTTGCTAAACCGGGCATCGGCGACTGCAGCACAGATGGGCCGACAATCCAATTGTTTGTTGCCATCTCCAATAATGCTGGCGCTGCATACGCTCGTCGCCGAATTTCTCTACGAGCAGAATTGTCATTATACGCTCTCCGTGTTCTGCAGCGAGATGCCGCATCGCCATACGCTGCCAAAGTTTGAGGGTCGCACCGACTTCCGGTTTAATCGGGAAGAACTGCAGCAGCTGCTTACCGCAGTGATGGGCAAGGAAGCAGCTGAACAATCAAGCAAGGGAGAGGCGGTGCTGCATCTGTATGGCGAACAGCCACACCAATCCCTGCTCCTGATTCTGCTTAAATCCCTGCTTGAATTCGATCGTCAGACGAGGCAAAGCAAAACGGAGGCCGTACAAACGGAGCCATTGGCGTGCTTGGATATCAGCACAGAAATGGGCACTAGTCAGCTGTATCAGGCCGATGAGCTAATTGTTGCCGCCGATGGACGCACTGTGTTCATTGGGCCTCGTGCCTCACAGTCGCTTAAAGACTTGGGTCAGCAGCTGGCCCAGTTAACACATCACATCGGCAACCTCAGAAAGTCCTGTGCGCCACCCATCGAAATCATCTCGACAAAGGCCTTTGAACTGCTACTGCAACAGGAGCTGGCAGATCGGCAGCGTTTCATACGTGCTGGACGATCGCTGGGGCCTGGACAGATAGTAACACAACTGCCAGTTGTACCACGACAGCATCAGGAGGCACCGAAGCAGGACAAGCTAGATGACACTAGTGTGCTCTCCTCAGTGGGCCCAATTGAATTGCCGGTCGGGTCTGCATCAGTGCCAGAGTTGCCGCATTTGCATGCGGAGCAGGTGGCCACCATGGCAATTGTGCACCAAACCATACAAAAATTCAATGAGCAGATGCAGCAGCCGTCGTCATCCATGCGTGTCACGCTGGAGCGCTGTCGGGCATTGATGGGTGAGCTCGCTGATTGCGTCCAAGTGCTGACCAATGTGCTTAATTTGTCCATGGAGCAGGAGTGTCTTGTGGGCAGGCGTTATGGTTACAAGCAAGGCTATCGCGAAGGCTTCTCCCATGGACATTTTATGGGCATGCAAGAGGGCAAGTTATCGATCAAGCCGGAGACACAACAGCTCCAGGACGCCGCTACCCAAACACAAGTGCAATGCACAATGAAAACGGTTACCCAAACCACCCAAACGAAGGGGCCGAGTCGGAGGCATGCAGCTACTAGCACAGACTGCAGGCAGCAATCCTCGAAATATATCACCAATCCGACACCAGCAGCAGGTCCAGCGAAATCGCGTAGCTACGTGCAATGGATCTATGAGATGCTGCACAGCAACAGTGGTCGCGTCTTCCTGGATCGTGTCGAGCTGTCACTTAACAAAGCGCTAGTGCTACAAAAGCAGCGACTTGATGAGCTCTACAAGGTGAAGCTGCGTCACCATGTCGAGCTAATCTACCTCAGTCTCCGGCAGAGCTCCTGGCGCGTAAGTAAATATCCCATTACCAAGAGCACAAATCCCAATTAATCGAATTAATCTTCACATATCGCATCCTGCAGACGTTGTGCCACCATGTGGAGGGCGACTCGCATTCGCCGGAAATGGGTGAACTGGTACAGAAGATCTATCATCTGTTGGAACACTATGAGGCACGCCATCACCTGCTGGCGAATAAGATACAACAAACCGAAATTGCCGCCCAGCAGGCCGTGCGCATCCAGCCAGCGTGGAGTGAAACCGTGCTCAAACCCTCCAGCTCCCAAACATCAAAATCCAAATCGAGATCAACTTCTGAATTGAGTTCGAGATCAAAATTGCCACTCCCAACACCGAAAGCGGCTTTACCCCAGCCACCACCGCCCCTACTCGCATTAGACCCTGACAAAGTGCAGGAGTCGGCTGACGCTGCTCCTCCCATTGCTTCTACCCCTGCTCCTGCTTCTGCTAATGCTCTTGCCACTGCTCCTGCCCCTGCTCCTATCAATGTTCTTTACGCTGCTCCTGTTACTGCTCCTACTTCTGTCACTGCTTCTGTCACTGCTCCAATCAATGCTCCTGGCACTCTTGCAACTAGTCTTGCAACTACCACTACTCCTCGCATTGCTCCTACCCCTGCTTCTGTCACTGCTCCAGTCAATGCTCCTGCCCCTGCTCCTATCAATGTTCCTTACGCTGCTCCTGTTACTGCTCCTACTTCTGTCACTGCTTCTGTCACTGCTCCAGTCACTGATCCAGTCACTGCTCCAGTCACTGCTCCAGTCACTGCTCCAGTCACTGCTCCAGTCACTGCTCCAGTCATTGCTTCAGTTCCTGCTCCAGTCACTGCTTCAGTCCCTGCTCCAGTCACTGATTCAGTCACTGCTCCAGTCACTGCTTCAGTCACTGCTCCAGTCACTGCTCCAGTCACTGCTCCAGTCACTGCAATATTCACTGCTCCAGCTTCTGCCACAGCCCCTGCAACTGCTCCTGTTACTGCTCCTACTCTTGCAACTGCCCCTGCTACTGCTCCATCGACTGCGGTTGAGTCGCCCAAGTCACAACTGCACCATTTGGCCTCCAATACCAAAGCTAGGGACAAAGCACACATCTTGGCAGGTGTTCGCTCGCCGGCCTACGTGCCCAGCTTCAATGAAGCACTGCTTAACGCCAAGTAAATATATCATACACCATAACATTTCCATGCAGATAGCTAATTAACCCAATTAATGCCCGCAGGAACCGCATGCAACAGCTGGAACAGGAAAGCGATCTGCTGGAGCAGAGCTTTCTGGGTTACATGGATCGTGCGCGTGCCCACACAGAGAAGATCAACACGCGCACCAGCTGTGCCCGTGAGCAGCAGCATATTCATCGCACACTGGACAGCTGCCAGGAGTGGCAGCGACGGATGGCGAGGCACAAGGAGGTCCAAGAGCCAACACAAATGTTATTGCCATCAGTGGCCTCACCTGTATACAGTGCTTCCGAGCTAGGTTCTGAGAGATATCAATTCACCAATGCCATTGCCGTTGCACGGCGCCAACTCTTCGCTGAGCTGCAGGCTACATTATCGGAGTCCCCACCAGCGGCACAGCAACTGGAGCTGGAGCTGCCAAATAAGATGCTTGTCGGCCAGGTGCAGGATGAGGCGCAGCAGCTCCTGAGTCGTGTGGAAGCCACATTGGCGCGTGTCGGCAAGCACCCTAGCCTTCAGCTGCTTACTGCCGAATCACAGCTGCCACTGTTCGACGCTGACTTGGATTTGCTCAGCAGTGATACGCTTACATCCCTCGCAGACACGATTCCGATGAGCGACGATGTCGTCTTTGGCGACGATAGGCCGCTAACACCGCCTGCCAGCAAACTGCAGCGTTCCATGGCCAAAATGCAGCAGCTCTTTGCTAGCCAAGCAGAAGGACAAGCCCAGTACCAGAACCAACTCGTTACAGGGCCGGCAACGCGTCCTTGGAGCGCACCAACAGTTAAACTGAATGCCACCTGCTCAACCAGTGCGCTGTGTCAGCGACCGCATACGGCTCCCAGCAGTCGAACTGATGCAGCTCCCACTACTAGGCAGCTGAACGCGCTAAGCGGTATCGGAGACACCCCACCAATGGGCAATTCAAGGAGCCTGGGCACCCGACCCACTGCTCTGCGTGAAGTGTACGCACAGTTGGTGGACAATGCCTCAACCACATCGCTGACATCCTCCAGCTCGGCATTGTCACACAGCCTGGAATTCTGGAGACGCATGAACCTGTGATGGACCCTTTGACAACTGACGATTGCTTTGCCGGCCGTGCACGCCGATATGTACATATGTCTAATCTGTCTACTGTGATCCTGGTTAGCAAAGTGATCGCCAGTCCATCACTATAACATAGAGATTACATCAAACTCGTGAATACATCAAACATTTATATAGAACATTAAGACTAATCTATGTACATACATATCTATACCAAATAATCCGGAATACAGCAGTTACTTAAAAACGAGACTTATAGACTCTGCGAAAATAATCAGGCAAATAAATCTATCTTGCTGACCGGAGTAAACCTGGTCAATCTATCTAAATTTAAATATGCATTTCAAGAACCGATTATTTTTTGCTATCTCGTTTTTCAAGACATCGAAACATATAGACACTCACTGACGGATAGCTAGCATCGATTGATGTTGATCAAGAATATGTATATATATATTTAACCTACCAAATCTCTGACTTGTTCTACAAACATTATTTTATGCACATTGCTGCCATTGTTGAACATCGAAATGTAATTCTTGGCTTTTGCCAACTAGACTCTATGATTTAAATTCGGTTTTAAAGGGGATTTGCTCTGTCCGAGAAAGCATAGACAATTTCATATTATCGAAATTGAAAACTGGAAGAGCCATAATCGACGCATCGATGAGTCGATGGATGGTGTCTAGGTGGACAACAACTACACCAAAGATAATATGCTAATCTAGACGTTCACTGTTAGCCATCATTTATAATCGAATAGTGGCCTAAACTGCAGTGCCATTAATGAGATCGTATTGCTCGCGCTTCTGGGCTATGCCAGTGCCACCAAAGAGGCTTGCATGAGAGCGTCGGCGCTCGCGCTCCATCTCGTCTAGATCGAAGGCTTCCCCGATGGCCAGGCTGCCGCGACGCTGGGCATCGTCGAAAGCGTACGCACGCTGGAATTTGGCCGGATGAGATGTGTTGCTGCTAATAGAGACTGGCACGGCAATGGCAGGCGTGTAAATCGGCTGCGGATGTGGATAGCCATGGACGTAATTGGATGGCGAGGATGGTATCGCAGTTGGCCACTGCACAGCCTGTGGCTGTGGCTGAGCCTTGATCTGTGACTCCTCGCCATGAAGCGGCAGCGTCAGCGTGGACAAATAGCGATTCTGTGGATGCAGCTGATGCTGTTGATGCTGGTGCTGCATCATCTGCGAAAAGCGCTGTTGGACGGGACTGTAGCTGCTTAGCTGTGAACCCAGGCTATCCTGACTGCCCGCTGGTTGACGCATGAATGATCGTGGCAACGTCCGGCTCTGGTTGTGCTCCGACGCAAGGCGATGCTGTTCCGGCCATGACCACATATTCGACGATTGCGTGTGCAGCGAAAGATTTGAGTTGAGTTTGCGTAACGACGGCAACATCGGCTCCAAGCACATGGAGGCGGGCATGCCATGAGGATGCACAGGTTGACCGTGGTCTACAGAGGAAGAGAAAAAATACATCAATTTATATGGTTGTATGTTAATACTATGCCAACTTACCAGTCACGACGAAAAGATGATCTTCGTCGAATGCAGGACCCGAGCGAAATTCTTGAAATCCATGCTCTTCGCTATCAGCATCGTTACTATCACCATTGTGGCTCCGGCGTTTCTTCGACGTTTGTGGCAGTTGTGACTGCAACTGAGTCTGGGGCACATCGTCTGCTTCCTCGCTGGGGATGTAGTAGATATTCTTGGGCTTATTGCGTATGCCGGCGCGCTTGCAAAACTCCTGAAAGAATTCGTCCTTGGTCTTGCGCAGGCCACGCTTCAGACCACATAGGCGAGCCTCCTCCTCTTCGTTATCGCGCGGCTTCTGCGTCTGGGTGTTGGTGGCCATGTTGCGTCGATGTTTGTGCTGCATATGCGTCTTGGGTAATGCCGCCGTGTTGTAGATGTCCGTCGTGGTCGAGACGGAGCGCGTCAGCGGAAACTCCTGGGGTAGATCGGCAAACATGGCTGCTGGGTGTAATGGTCGTTGGTTAGCCGGTGCCGTGGCCGGGTCCAGCACAGCTGGCTCCATACACAGCTGATTAAGTGATTTGGCAAAGCTGCGCGAGTGCAGATTACAGTTGGAAGCCACTGGCTTCTCAAAGTAGAAGTGACGCTCCACATCGTTGTGCAAATAGAGATTCGTATTAGAGCCGAAACCGTTGGCATTGGGATGCTTGCGGCACGCGTAGGCGCCAGGCAGCGTCTGCGTCTGACTGGGACCACGTCCCGCATCATGCACCTGATGCAGTCGTCCATTGCTTGGCCGAAGCGGCTTTTGACGCGTCTGCTGCTGGCTATGTCTTTGTTGCTGTTTTCCCAGCTGTTGTTCATGCAACGGCATAGAAAATGCCACCGCCTCCGGAGATCCTGCTACCGGCGTGCCCTGTGACTGATTATACCGTTTGTAGGAATGACTGTGAAGGGCACGGTCATGCTGGCCATCCTTTATCATGGCCTGCATGTTGACCACACTGAAGCAGGGCAGTCGCTGTCCAACATAGGTGAAAGTTCATGTAAAATAAAAGCGTCATTGACAAAAAGAAACGAAACCCACGAAAAATTACTTTTTTACTAACTGTAACTTATGCATCTACTAATATGTTTTTTAACTTTTGTGACAACTAATAGGAAAGACTTGAGCTGGATGATTTCTAACTATTGTCGTATGTATACTAAGTGTATACTGCATATGTAACTCAATTGAATATAAGATGCTTCCTCGAGGGCGAAGGCAAATGATGACATATGCAAATAGTTTATCACGCATTTTGTTAATATTTTTATTTTTATTTTGAATCATGAAACAGAAGTTTGGGGGTGCCAAGTGCACCAGGGGGCAACCAACCAAGTCAGTTCATATTATTAATTTCGTTTCGGCTTTTGCCATTTCGCTGTCAGCCGGAAGTGGTAGTTATGGGTAATGCAATAGTCGCCACCCAAGATGAACTGAAAGATGGTCTTGTCCCGTTTTGATTTATTGCAGAGGCGGATGCAGTCACTGGCAACATCTGCACAGAGTCACACTCACACGCCTACCACCTACCATCCACCACCCAGCGATACTTACGCTGTAATAGCTAAGTTCTTGTAGATGAATGTAGAGGAAGATATTGAGCACGCCAACAAACTCGGTGGCAATGAATCCAAAGACAAATAGAAAGAAACTCTGTCCATAGGTAACCTTGATGAGTGGCGGCTGCAATGTCGAGCGCGGTCGCAGCTTGGAGCCAATCTCAGCCTTCAAAATGGATATGTAGGCAATCAGTCCGACTAGCATGATAAGACCTGCACACAGCGAACACACAATTTATTATTTATCAGTTAAACAAAGATAAAAATACCTCAAATATAAATAAATATAAATATTAATAATATAAATAATATTAAGTATTGTTGTTAAAAAATTGTTTATCATATAGTATTATTATTATTATTGTTGTTGTTTTTTTTTTTTTGGCTTACCGCTAACGATGAAGAGTATTCCGGCACTAAAGTAGTAGACATTATTTTGATGGGAACACGTGGGTATCAGAAAGACAATGAAGCTGATGAGCAGAAAGATGCCGGAGGTCAAAAAGATGGGGGACGACTTGGTCACCGTATCTGGCAAAGGGAAAACAACAGTTAAATAAAAACTTTTACCATGCTCTAAGCACTACTATTCATTTCCTTCTTTCCCTTTACTGTTCTCCCTCATTTTCCACATTGTGGGGCGAAACAAACATTTTTGCAGTAATTTATTGCCTATTTTTCGACCATTCGGTCTGATTCAACAGCTTGTAAACGATTTGGAAGCTAATCAAACAAAAGGTGTGGTCAAAGCTTTGTTTGCGGATGTGCGGATGTTTTTAGCCCGTGGCAACATTGTTGGAACACAAAACAATAAATAAAACTTGTTAACTCGAACCATTTGAAGTCCTTCGAAGTTAAATTTGTTGTTTTTATATGTGAAATTGTTACCCGCGGCGACTTTAAAATATATTGGAAATTGTTGTCAATTGCCACCGCAAATTGAAATTTATAAATCGTTTTAATAAGATATGAAATGGCGCACTGAAAATAAAATAAATACAAATAAAACACAAATAGCAATGGCAAGTAATATAATATGAAATTCAATTAAAACAAAGCAGATACTGTTCCAAAAACAAAAAATCCAATTAAAAGTTTTGCTTTAATTGAGGCTGAATATAATATGCACAAGAAATAAATTAATTGCATGCATTTCAATTTAACATTGTTTCTGTGGAACTATTTCAGCACAAAATGCCCTTCTGTATCACTTGAACCAGTGTCAAAGCCATAAGTAGGGGGTTCCAAATTCGACACCCTCTTTCCCGTAAATATGTATGTATACAAATATAAAATATTTACTTAGATATTTAAATATTAACAGGCTTTGGGATTCAATTAAATATTTATTATTTTACTATCAATAAGAGCTTACAACAAATTCAAAGAATCGAATAATTCAATTCTTTTTTAAGCTTGAGAGCTGAGGCCACAAAATCAGATATGTATATTCTGGTATGGCATATCCACAAATAAATATTATTGAAATACTACAGAAGATTGGCAATAAACTCAAAACGTTGGCCATGAATCAAGAATCCAGAATCACCCATCGGCCATATTGGCTGCACCCAAATATTTAAGTTCAGGTACTGCAAAGCCTAAGGGAGGTAAATACAACAAATGGGAATGCTTTCTCGGCATGGATACAGTGTATATCCCTGGCGGGTATCATCAGTCTATTAACTAATATCTAAGCGGAACTGTTTACTTACATGGTATGGCCGGCGTTGAGTCTTGCGGATCCGGTTGATAGCCTTCCTCTGGGAAGTAATCAATTTTAACGCAATTGTATGTGTCCACATCTAGGCCTTTAAAAAAAGTATTAAAATTTATCATACTTCATACTGTGTATGTGTGTGTTTTTGTGTGTGTGGGTATATGCACACAGGCAAGCACACATGTTTCCATGGGATAGGTTTTGGGTGCTGTCAGCGAAATAAATGAGGTCAGTTGCCACACTTTCGTGTTAATTGGCTGCAGTTGTTCCGTTTATTTGTTGTGATTGATTGCTGGTTTGACAGACAAACTGACTCACTGATGGACAGGATGATTGGATGCAGTGATTGTGCTCCATTTAATCTCTGCTGTTGTCATGGCGTCAAACAATATCTTGGGTGGCCCACATGAAGTATGCGCCATATCATTCATTGCGAGCACTCCATTCCACTCACGCTCACACACACACACACTTACCTGGCAGCGTTGTGCACAATATCCAGAGACTGGATTTGGTATATTTGGTTATATATGCACCATCGTCTTGTGCCTTGAAGTTGGCTGTGCCATTGTAATTGATATTGGGCACTTTCTCCTCTGTGAAAAGCCACTGGGGCCCTGCCAGAGCGGCGATAACAATTGCCACCGAAATGCTGCAAAAGATAGCCAGGTCTCAGTTTTAGGCCATGCATATTCCAGGCAATAATAACATGCCCCATCGACACACACACAAAATACAAAAATCGTAAAAAGCCAACACGCCTGAAGTGCTGTGTAAAGTGGTGTGAAATGTAGGCGTCTGTCAGAAAGCTGATTGACTTAAAAATAGCCAACTTTGTTTAACTTTCTGCCGAGAGCAGAAGTTAAAAAAACTAACAATTAAGTGTGTTACTTTTGCCGTAGAGTACATAAAGAGTAATGTCTGAAACACACAGCTGAATTGGGATATACAGGAAAACAATACTTGTTGCTTTTTCATGTTTCTTGGATAAATTTCCTATAAATCCGGGTTTTATGGCACCCAGGTGTTCATAATGTACCTGTTTCAAATAAGTAGAGACCAAAAAATAGCGTACTTTTTTACATAATCCTTGCACGTGGGGTAACCTCAGTTTATTCATATTGGTGGTTAATATGTACCTACCATAGGTCTTTGGAATTTTTGAAAAATAATTAATAATTAGCTTATGGCAGACAAATACATTTTTTACTTGACACTGGTCCAATTAAGCTGGGAGACACTGTAGGTCTTAGTCATAAGGCTTTTAGTATATGCATTTCCATAATATACATTTAAAAGTTGCATGCAAAAAAACTTATTTAACCTATCTATATGTGAATATATTTAATTATGAGAAGGTGGGCAACATCCATCATTTTGCATATATGAAACAACGTCAACGGACCAATGGACCAAAATTTAAATTAAGTTAGTGATTGCATTAAAGGCCCCGGCTTTTTAAAATACAGAATGAAGCACGACAAAATGAAGAGTTTTAAATTGTGTCAGGTTGCATTAAGGAAAATTGACGCTGAACAGGTAAATGATGAGGCGGAAAATGAATGGGCTGCTGATGCAACTACGAGTGCAAGTGGCAACGTCAGTTTCTATCAAGCAAATTAAGTCCACTTTACTGTGATTTCATTTCCTTAACAAAATTATATGCTCGCCGGATGGCCGAATCTGGTGATAAGCAGGATAAAAGAAGAGGGAGGATATTTACTTATATATATATATATATGTATCTGGCTAACTCTGTCAGCTTCTGTACAGTTCATCATTTTCATGAAAAGCCAGATACGCCCTTTGAGCTCGATTTCAGAATGCTCAGAACTATTTGGAATGTTTACAAAAGAATTGCTGAATATGTGAGTTTTTTATGGCCTTTAACAATGCATTGTTGAGCAGCTCAAAAGTTGCTGCTGTGAATTTAATCATAGAGTTTTAAGAGTGAAGTATGCTCGTGTACCCACCTAGCCGCGACAGGTGTCAATAGCCACAGGTAACCGCCTCCAACGTTGGCCATGTTATGGAATCCACTTTGACTGTTCAGGACACCATTGTTAGTTGGTGTTGTTGTTGCTGTTGTTGGTGGTGGTATCCGCTGCTGTTGTTGCTCGGCAGCTTTGTACATGCCCAACGATACCACCTGTCGCTGTTGTTGTCGTTGTTGATGTTGTTGCTGTTGCTGTCGTTGATCGTTATTGTTGCTGTGGCTGTTGATGTTGCTGTTGTTAAATTGCAAGTCGCTTAAGCTATCTGTGCTTAAGCTATAGCCAGTTGATAGAATGCTGCCAGATATTGTGTTGATGACGCCCGTTTGCAGTTTTTGTGATTGCTGATGTTGTGATTGCTGATGTTGTTGCTGTTCACGTCGCTGACCATTGCTGCTGCCGCGTGGCAATGTTGCATATGGCGATTGCTGTGGCTGCACGGATTGATGAGGGTACTCAATAGACGCACTGGTAGTTAACTGATGCCTTGCCAATTGCTGTTTCTGTTGCCATTCCGCCTGTGCTTGTTGACCCTGCTGCTGATATTGCTGTTGCTCGAAGCTGTTGCTCCTGCTGTAATTGATGTTGCTGCTGCTTTGACGTCGCTGTTGGCTATTGCTGTGAGGTGTTGCCGTTACGCCCATGCTATTAATGCTGTGCGATGAGGCCACACGAAATACATTGGGCACCGCTGGATGATCACGCATTTTACCCACAACGATTTAAGCCTTTAAATTGTACACTTCAAAAAATTAACAAACATTAAAAAAATCTCAAAATATTTGACGTATGCTTTTGCGGTTTATTTGAAATGCGCGCTAAATAATGAAAGCAATGAAAAATTCAGTCAGCTGCTGTCGTTGTGACGCGTTCAAGAACTCTTCATTAACTAAAAATGTCGCCAGCCAGGATGCCAGCAGCACTAGCAGTAGCAGCAACAGCAGCAACAGCAGCAGCAGCAACAGCAGCAGCAGCGACAACACGAGCCAGGACTCGGCTATGGGCATACCCGAGTGTCAGCCAGCCGATGCTTGTTTTTGGCTGACCTGATGGCGACGGCGATGGCAACGGTGACGTCGACGCCCTCATGTTGCTACCTTTCGCTTGTAGGCATCAACATATACAAAACAACAACACACCAACAGCAGCAGCAGCAGCACCAACAAACAACAGATATTTGCAACTTCCGATGTTAGCTGAAAGTGACTTCCGGTCGCTTTATGAGCTATTTACTTATGCATGAGTATGCCTGTGTCCATGTCTATGCGTGTGTGTGCAACAAAAGGGGCAATAATAACGGCTGTTGCTTTAGTTGCACTTTGCTACAAAACTTGCCTCCTTTGCATTGGCTGCAGCTCGTTCAATTAATTGAATCCCCGCAAGTGACTGAAATATTTTGCAACACGTAAGATATTAAATAACAAGCTGCATGTGGCAACATACTTTTCGCAAAAAAGTTTCCCCATAGAAAATACTGTGCAATCCTTGCTGCAGTCGCTTGACGCTTTGCGTTGGCTATGCGAAAAGAGTCTTGAACTAAGTACACATTTTATCTAGTATCTTTGCTTATCTTCATTCCCATTGAGATAATGTTATTAAATCTAAACAGTACAAAAAAACTTTTAAGATATTTGGCAATAGTTAATTAAATTCACAATGTTATTGTACAAGATATTGGTTAGAGCGTTCATTGGCTTTGGACATTCCTGTTAAATACACAACACCGTAACACGTTTACCACAAACACACACACACACACACGCCTGTACTCATTTGTGTATAAATTGATGAGCTCTTTGGGTTGTTGACCAAAGTGCTTGTGGGTGTTGGGTATTGGGAGTGGGGCAAGAGACGGTCGGTTCACTGGGTTCACGTGGCACGCTTCAGTGCCTCCGCGACTGACCCACTCACAACAAGAGGCAACGAAGCGATAACAATTAACAAACAATAACTCGTAACTAAGCAAATACGACTTCAACCAGCCCATGCAACATGCACATCTTCAGCTCACAATGCTGCCACAATTCACAGACCCAATGAGATTAAGTGCGTGTCGCACCGGATAAACTGTTTCAGTCATCGACTGACGGACTGACGGACTGACTGACTGGCTGACTGACTGACTGTCCTACTAATTCACGTCCGGCCCAACTGTAACTGGTTTATGAACGATAACTGCTTTAAGGCATTGGCAACCAGCAACAAATCCAAAGTTGATGCCGCCCTTCCAATGGGCAATTTTTATTTTTGCAGCGCGCTCTTCAGCTGTAAGTGGAGCGGAAGCCAAGGCGCACCACCACACAGCTATTTCAACATGCAACACGCAATTGCCTGGCATTCGTTTGCACCTGCCACGCTGGTGTTTTGCTAAGCAAATCACATGCTGCAAAATGTTCAAATAAATGGAACTTATTTGCAAAACAAATTAGATTGAACGTACACACAAATGCACACAAACGCACACAAACACACACAAACTTGCCTCCAATTTAGGACCACGCATTACTTTGTTATTTACATATCTTCAATATATTTGACAAAACTCACGTTCTCTCCTCGAAGTGAACAATAACTGGGCTGAACAGAGTTTTAACCAAATGTAATCAACTACAATATAATCAACTATGCTGCAAGTTGGAACAATGCAGTCAGATGCACCACAACCTCATCAAAGTACGGTTTTATTATGACTTTTCTCTATTATGCCCCTACCGAGGATATTGTTCTTGCTAGTTTCAGATCCTTTTAGCAACTTTGCGCTGCAAAACTTTTCGCTAGACTTAAAGTACTCTGATAACCAAGTTGGAAAGGTATATTGGTTCTGTGCCCTTTAAATATGTATTCAAACATTTCTTCCTTGCCCAAAGTGTTATGTTCGCGATGCCGCGCCCACTGGATGCCGGCTTGCTAATAAGACATTAGTATGCAACAAAGTATCCAAGTACACATTTCAAAAATTCTGTCTGTGTATTACACTGTCATTACAGTGGTTCAGAGTATTATTAAGTGGGTTACATCCCACTTTTTACTGGTTCCTCTTCCTGTTTTTAAGCCAATTCTGTTTATTATCTGACATTTTTTACATAGCATTTGCATCTGGTGCATCCAACTTTTGCCCAGCAGCAGTTAAAACTTTGTTTGCTTGGGGCAGCAGAAATCAGTCAGTAAAACAGACCGACACCGACAGAAAGGACAGACAACCACTGGGCTAAAGAGATGGAGAGTGCGGTCAGTGGGACAATTCTATCAGCTCGCTGCAGTCGTTTATAAACTAAGGCATGCTTAGAACAAATTAGTTTGCACTTCTGGACTATAGGATGACAGCCACATATTTTATGGCAAAAAAATAATAATTGCTTCGAAGAACTAAAAGCAGCGAACTTTGGACTACAATGCAATTCCATGCCAACAATTTTATGCGATCTGCTGGTCTGTACTTGTAGAATAATTAGAATCAGGATGTCAAACCGCTAAAGAATTTGAGTCTGGGATGTAAAGCATATTTCCATAATTTGATGAACTTTTTGACTGTATTCGATTACGTATTGTTACCTTGATTTTACGTAATGGTACATTCAAAAAGTTAAAAAAAAAGAAAGTGAAATTGTTCCAGTCGGAAGTAACTGAGAGCGGACTGAGGACTGAGGTCTGCAAGGGTCTGTCATCTTCGGCGTGCCAATAATATCAGCTTTTTATGCCCTAAACCCAAAAGAATAAAAATTGTATAATTGTAAATGGAAGCATGTCCGACCTCATAGTATATATATACTCTTAGTCAGGATCAGCCGAGTCGATTGAGCTTGTCTGTCCGTCTGTATGAACAATCAGGTTTTCGAGACTATTAGCGAAAGAGTCTTCAGATTTGAAAAGAACACATACACATATCTACGTCTAAGCAGCGGGATCCATTAGTTATGAATTGGAAATGGAATTTTCCCATAGTACTCTGGAGCCCTTGCAAACTTCAAAGCAAAATGATGATGATGATGCTGCTGCTAATTGTAGGGTTTAATATGCGGTTGGGCCTTTGCTCAATGGTCTGTGTATCTATTATAAAACTCATTCACAGAGACAGTTGGCCGTCTTTTTTTAAATTTGTATTTTATTTTTAGCTGTCCAGTGGTCACGTGTCCTCATCCCACAACATTAAGCTTGGGTGTTAATTGTGCAGAGAGCAACTTAATTTGAAACTCAACCCTTAGATATCATTATTACATTACAACCAGCAATGAAGCTTGAAATGTGACCTATTTTGCTGTAGCACAAAAAAGCACAAAAAAGTTTATTAAAGTTACTTGCACATAATCCACCTGCTCACAAGCAAATTCGATTTTAATTGCATTATTTATTGCTCAGAACTAATTCGTTTCGCAGGATTAACAGACACGTTTGTCACACAAGAAGCTATCGTATCAGATCGAGAGCTAACTCCTTCAATGCATTCTCCAGAAACGATAGAGAAAAAAGCAATCAATTTAAGCAAAATATTTACGATTTTGTATCAGTCTCACTTATTTCCAACTGCTTCTTATTGAAAATGATACTGCAAGAATATTGATCAATTTTTAAATAATGTAAGAATGAATGTTATTGAATTATTATTTGGTTTTTTTTTCTAACTTTTATTTATGCTCAAAGGTACGAAATACAGTTAACTGTTTTATTGATTGTTGTTTTTATTTGCTGGGTATAAATTTGTTTATTTCGATTCGCAGGTTTTTGTTTTATCAGATAAATATAGTATGCATTTGTGTACTTTTATTTTCCATGCAGGTGAATGACATAAGATGAACGTATGCATCGCATATTGCAACATTTGAACAGTTAACCAAAATTTGTCATAACCAACCAATATTTTGGGGAAAATTTCGGTTGGAATGCAAGCGATATGAAACCTCAATAACGGAGCACCTGACACCTGAACGTTCTCAAGATAGGCATTTGCTTATGGATGCTAAATTAAAGCCAAGAGCAGGAACATACTCGTATTTGTATATGTATACGTATGTGTATAAATTGAAACTTAAACTGCAAATATATATTTGAATTTTCAGACAGAATATGAGAATTTAGCTGACAACTTTAGTATGCTAATTGTTTGTTAATTTACTATAAAATATTACATCTTTCATTGCCTTTTGCACATCCAGCAGCAACTCAGAAATGGTTTTTATTTATATTTGAATGCATAAATATACTTATGTCAAATGTATGTATCGCTTAATAGTATACATATTTTATAGTTTTATTTCCTAACCGTTTCAGTGAAATGTTATTTTTATTTAATTTACGTTATTTCATATGTCTAGCTAATCATTTAATTAATCAACACTTGCTCATTATGCTCATTTATTATCATTATTATTATTAATATTATTATTATTATTATTGTTATGAACTTTATTACATTGCTCTTGTTAGTTGTCTTTGGTTTTTGAATTTTGCTAGGCTTACACAATCTAAAGTTAATTTTGATTGAAAAAAATTCATTCACGCCAACAACAATAAATATTTAATGTATTTAACACTTTAAATCAATTACAACAATATAATACTTAAATTTCAGACAATTTTGTATGGGGGCGTTTTTCTCGTTTGGGTGGGCTGGGGGATGGCATTTTGTTAAGGGCGTGTCTCTAAATGCATATTTGTCATCATATTTCAACTTCCTGTCTTCATTCATTTCAATTCGTTTCAATTCACTTCAATTCATTTTCATGCAGCACCAAGAAATATGCAATGGACTCTTTCCATGAGACATTTTTACAGTGGAGTCGGAAATCGAAGGCTTGACTATATATATGTATGTATATGTATGTATATCGCCCAATTGTTACTCATCTCCACGTATAAAATACACTATCAAATACTTATCAAAAACATTTTACATATTTATAGCTAAAATATTAAAGAAATCTCCACTTGAAACTCAAAAGAATATTTCGTATAAGCTGAATACTTGCGGATAACGTTCAAATCAAAATAGTAATTTTTTGAAAAATTATTGTTTAAAAATCGAATAATGTTGAAATTTTAGAATAATATAATAAGCTTGCTCGGTTGCCTTTGGAGCGAGTTCCCTGCAATCTTCGATTTTTGTAGAGATGTCAAACCCAGCCGCCAAATTGTTCCACGCAAAAAAACAGATTTGCTCATTTGCAAATATTTTTTTTTTTTTTTTTTTTTTTTTAATACGGTTTGTTGAACATGGCGAAAATTACTAGAGAAATGCGGAGACGCAGAATCTAGTTGGGCACGACAAGGCACAAGATGTGGGCGGAACCGATAAGGTATTATGTGGCGATGATGAGCTCCACTGAACCGCAAAGTAAATAGGTACGTATGTACATAAAAAAATTGCTTATGTATTTTTCAAGTTTCAAATCAATAAAAAATCAAGTAATTTTTGAATTTATTTTCTTCATACATAATAAAAATCATTTTGAAATTTGAAAGCTTTTCCGGTTTTCGCAATTTGGAGCACGCCTGAATATTATTTTGATTGAATCTATTTTTTATGAGGGCTATGCAATATGCAAATTTTTTGTAGAATGGATGTTTGCAGTCAGTGCCAGTCTCGATAATAGCGAACAATTGAATGCAGCAGCCGAAATAAATGTTTGTGAAATAATTTTCTTGTTTTTTTTTTAACATCTTATGATATTTTATGTGGTTCATCAAGTTAATGTAAGCTCAACATTACCTTACTCTTTATAAAGAGAAATATTTGAAGTAACAAAAAAAAAAGAAGGACTTAAATAAATTGTTAAGATTTAGCTGCGAATCTGGGTAGTAATCGAGAGTGGAATGAGTACACTGAATAGGTTTGTCCACATTTGTATTAACGATTGCTAAATTTGAACTCTGAATGAGCTCAGGCATCGAATGGCCACAAGTACACATAGTTACACACTTAATCTATTCCAAACGCATACAAACTAATACTATATTTAATTATATGCTGTGTATTCTTATGTTTAGATAATAAAAAAATACATTTCCTCAATCAACATGGATTTGTAGCTTAATCAATTGGTTGCGCAACTCGACCTAATCGCATTCAAATTAGCTGTTGCTAAATACATACATATAGTGTAAGTAGTATATATGTATGCATTATGTACTCTCTGCATTTTGGTACTCGTATGCGAATTCCATATTGCCTAAAAAAATATACATCTAATAATACTCAAAAACACAAGTCTAAACATTGTCCCACGTTGAAGCGATCTACCCTCGCTCTCTATATACACACATTAGATATAGTACATATTAGTATATGCATATAGATATATACATATATGTAGCATCTACATATATGCTGATGCGCTTTCACACGGCCGTCTCATGATCAGTCTCGTCGATCCGGCCCAGACGCCAGGAATTGGGATCACCGGCTGCAATGAAAAGTGTACGGTTTTTTTTTTTTAGATATATATTTTGAAAGTTTTGAGTTGGAGATATGTGAGAAATAAAAGGTGGCTTTCAATTAAACATTTAGCCATCCTAACAAGACATTACAACACTAGACACACACACACAGACACACACGCCAATGGTATTTGCATTGTGGATGTGTATCATCGACAGGGCATTGATAACAGTAATGCTAAGGAATAACCGATAAACGTTGCAAGTTCTTTTTTTTAATTAAACCACACATGCAAGCTACATTTAAGAAGGTATTTATTTATGTTTGTATGTATGTAATTGCAGTAACTACGCCAAAACACACGCATACACAGCCAAGGACACAGCATGGATGGATATGCGGACACAGACAGACTGACGAACAGAACAGATTCCGATAGGTATATATGTATGTAGTTAGACAGTTAATTAAAATTATATATATATATTATATATGTGGCATATAGTTAAATATATATGTATATATTGGTGGAGAAACAAATACGCTTGAATATGGTCGCTGGCTGGGTAACTCTCTCTTTTTGGGTTTTGGGGCCTGGGGTTTATTTTTTTTTTATTTTTTTAATTTTTTTTTGTTTTTTGGTGTTGATTATTTTGGCTAGAAAACTGGAAATGCAACTTACCGCAATCATAATACTTCGATATCCTGGGCAGAGCTGTTGCCATTGGTTGTTGTTCGTGGTTGGGTGGTTGTAGTGGTGTTGTTGTTGTTGATTAACGTTTATGAGCGATATATATATACATATTTATATAGAAATATATATACATATATTTATATATATATAGGTATATTTGTAGTATACGACGTTTTACGAGTACATACGACAAAATTATAGGCACCCAAAAAATATAGAAAATCATTGGAAAAAATTCATAAATTCGTTTGACAATATTGAAATCAAAATCTAATGAAATACAAGCATGTTTGAAATGTTAAGAATAGTGCGAGACACACACACACAAACAAATTTATATATTTATATAGATATATATATATATATATATGCACATACATCAGATCGGCAGCACAATGGGAATAGTATTAGAAGCGAGTGCTTAGTTTGAAGTTTAAAATCACAAGCAGGGACTGGGACACGGTTTAGTTACATTTTTTAAGTTTACTCTGTAATTCCTCAAAAATGAATCTAATCAGGGGAATTACTTTAAGGAAAACAAGGGAATACCACTACTAGGCAACAAGGGAACGGTTTCTTCGGACAAGACATGTTTTCATTTCATTTCTTATGTAATTGTGAAATTACAATTGTTACACATTATTGGCAATTGGCCACAATATATAAGTGGCTATAAGAATATGATAAGCATTATCGCCCTTTTTCCATCGATAAACTCATAATCTTTGAGTGGAACGCCCCTCCCCGTTGTAAGCTCAATAACAACAAAAAATGACAGAACTGGATCTGGAAAGAAGTCTGCTAAAATGATTGGTATATACATGATGATATGATGATATGATGATAATGGATAAGCGCTTCCGTTACAGAAGTTGTTCATGAATTAGTGATATTACCAATCGATGGCCAAGCGAATATTCAAAAAACAAATTGATCGAAACTCATCAGCCAAAACTAAAAATGATAAATGAGCACAATTGTTTGCATACTTGTTTATTTCACAACAATAGCACGTGGCCTACATACACAGGCGCCCAAAACGCGCACTTCTCTTAAATGGCCAGAGGAGGGGGTGGGGGGGAGTGGTGGTGCCACGGGCGGAGTGGCTACGTCGGATGCACTTTGTGTTATAAATTTATGGGCATGCCCAACGTGTTTAGAGATAGCTTCGAGCTTATTATCGTCATTGTTGTCGACGGCGCACAGCCATACCGAAAACAAATTGCGATTGATTGCGATCGCAACAAAAGCAAAATATAATATATGTATATAAAAATATTTTTGCTGCGATATGATCATTATTGTATTTATTATTCATTTTAATTGTGAATTAAAATAAAAAACAAATCAATGCCATTTGCGCAAAATTAATGTTAATGATACGCAAACAGTCGCGGTGCCCAAAACTCGTCTCCTTTCGTGCTCTGCATACACGTAGCATCGACGCTGGCGACACCTGTGCAACCTGTGCAAGATGTGCCAACCAGAGGTTCAAGAAAAGGACCAAAGCAACACCAGAGCAAAAGATGTGAACAAATCAAACCAGTTAAACAAATCAACTAGAATTTTTTTTTTTAATTCGGTAAGTTTTCAATTTTTCTGTATTTTGTTATTATTAATATTATTTTATATATATATACAAATGATTCTTCTTCTTTTTTGTTCTACTTCATTTACTTTTCTTTTTTTTTTTTTTTTTTTGGCTTGTTTACATTCACATTGATTCCGCATTTCACTTTTAGCATAGTAAGTATGTTAGGTGTATGATACAGTTGTATGTACAACGTATATATATATGCATATCGCTTAGTATGTTAAATAGGTATGTACGTATGTATGTATGTATATATAAATATATATATATATATATATATATATTTAGTAGGTAGGTTTATATTAATAACAAATATTTACGATATTATGTATCCTTCTTTTTGTTTAGTTTCGACATCGAGTTAATATGCAAATCAATCAGCGATCCAAAAACAAATCTCATTAACAAACAAGTAAGAACGTTGCAGTCGAAATTGACCGACTGCTTAATACTCTGCTTCCAGTGTTAATCGAAGTGGAAAGTTTGGGCAATGACCGCTACTGAAATAAATTTTGGAACTGATTGTGGGCTAAGCAGACATTTTTGGCTCTAGGACATACTTTTCTTCATTTTTTAAATTCCTCTATTTGAAATATTTTTATGACGGATATATATATAGGTATATACATTCCAAATCTCATTTTTTATCCTTTCACTTCAAGATCAGAGTATAAAACTAACACAATGTGTCAAATCACAAGAAAAAGAACTAAGAAAAAAAAAAATGATTAAAATAAAAGAAAATTATAATAAAATTAATGCGATAATGATTGGCAAACAAATGGAACGTATATTGTTAACAAAAATTGCTTGTGTGCCTGCACAGTAAAAATGTTGCATTAAATGGGAAACGGAAGTCGAAACATTATTGTTTCCTTTCTTATTGTAGCTTTAAATTATTTGTAATGAATGTCTATATATATACAAGTACGCCAGCTCTTGCAATGGGATCAGTCACATGGCGATCGATTGTCGGTGATAAAATGATGAAAATTAATGATAAATTGGCCAATTAGATTGTTTCCTACTTGGATCATTATGGGATCACAAAATCAATGCCATGTCACCGGTATCCGTTTTGTTTACTTTTGAGTTTTAATTACAACGAAGTGAAGATCACTTGACGATCATGACTAGACTTTATTCGGCTGTAAATCACGATCCCAAAATTTCAATTTCAATTCAATATCATCATCGGAGTCAATCGCTCAAAATGTGCCAATTCTTCTTCACATGATCATGACTTCATAATTACAAGCGACAGTAACAATTTCAAGATCAAATCTTTCATGCAAATCATTTTACCGCCTGCCTCAACTAATCGATTTAAAAAACAATTCAAAATAAATCGCTGTTCGTATCAAAAATGGGTACTTTTCCGACAATTTGCAAACAAGTGCAAAGGCAAAACAAAAAAATATAAAATGTTGTAAAATGTTAAAGATCAAGTTTAGCGAGTATTTCATTATGTTTACATATTAAACTCTACAAATATCTCTATCTGCCCTTGTTTAGATGGATGATCATTCAAGTGCTGGTTGGGTGCTTGCGATGACGTTGTGGATTGTGGATTGACGACGCTGGTGATGCGATTGTTGATGACTGATGACTGATGAATGATGATGATGATAATACACATACACATACACATATGTGCTATACATATATCAACGATGACTCGACGGTTGATGCAGATACTGCTGAGGTCGCTGAGCTGCTTTTTTGTTTGTTTTTTTTTTTTTTTTTTGTTTTTTTAATGATGGTTTTCTTCTGCTCTCTGTAATGCTGGCAAATTGAGATTGGTGTTGTTGCTGTTTTGCTGCTATGCTTGGAATGCTTGCTATGCCTTGCTTGGATAAAGTTGCTGACAAAATTTGCAACATTGCTGATTGCAGCCACAAACCATATGCATATAAATAGTGTGTGTGTGTGTGCGTGTGTGTGTGTGTGCGTGTGTGTGTGTGTGTGCGTGTATGTGAATGGGTGTGGTGTGTGCTGTTGCTTCTATCAGGATTCAGTTTCAGTTTCAGGTTCATTGAGTGCCATCGTCATTAACAGCAGCAGCAGCAGCAAGTGCAGCAGCGGCGGCGGTGGCGGCAGCGGCATTGGCGTAGTGATCAACATTGGTGTCCGCCAAGGTGGCGAAACCTGGCAGCGGCGGCTGCTGCTTAGTGTGTTTGTACGTGCGACCAAGTAAAGGAACATGCTCTTCTAAAATTAGATAGCGAATCGTAAAAAACGAACATAAACATCAACGTTTGTACAGTTAACAATAATAAAAAATATAAGCAAATAAAACGTAAAACAAAATGCAAACCAAATAACAAATTGACAAAACAAACAAACAAACAAACAAACAAACAATAAAAAGTGAATTTAAATCAAATCAAATACTTGTTTTTAAGTTAGATTGTTTTTTGATGTCTTGTAGCATGCAATAAGCGCGCGCCCCAAAGCCCAAATGGCGACCAGCGCAATCGTGCAACAAAAGCATTGAGGCGGCATAAGGCATGTTTGGTTAATGGTTAAGGAATCAAAGAACGAAAGCTCTTAGATGTGGGCCAGGTGACATGTTGCGAGACAGAGATTCAATTTTTGTATGACAGAGAGACACACACACAGAGAGAGAGAGAGATAGAGAGAGAGAGAGAGAGAGAGAGAGGGGGGAGAGGAAGAGAGATAGAGAGTGTGAAAGTGAGAGACTGATATGTGGCAAGAGGACGTTATATGTACAAATGCATAAGGCGAAACACGCACAGCGTTTGCAGTGAACAAAAGAGTTTCAAGATCTTAAGCATCTATGTAACTATCTATGTATCTATGTATCAATGTATGTATGCATGTATGTACGCATGTATGTACGCATGTATGTACGCATGTATGTGGGCATGTAGTTAGATGGTTGGCTAGTGAACTCACCCTGCAACTGGCGATTGATGAGCGCCGTCAGTCCATGGCCCACATCGACGCTCTTCTTCAGTATGAGCATGGGCTTGTCCTCGGCATCCTCCGCATAGCCGCCCGAGGGCAGAAAACCGTTGCTGGCTATCGATTCGCTGACCTGCACCAGAACATACATTAATAAACATAATAAAAATGATTAGGTTTTACTGTTTTTTTTTGTTCTTTTCTCAGCTGTCACCTGTGTCACTTGCATCAGCTTTTTAACCACATCACGGCCGAGTATGTGATCGAATACCGTTTGCAGGAACGGTTCGGCCATTATCGAAAGCTTGAGCTTGTCCCGATGCCAGATGAGCACACGCGACTCCTCCATGGCCATAATGGACACCTAAACAAACACACACACTGTTAATAGCCGACACATTGAGCCATGTTTGGAGCTTACCTGAAAAAAATCATCGGTCGAGACGCCAAACCACTCTGGCGAGTCTAGGAACTGATGGGGAAACACAATGTGCAGTGCCCGCTGATGCTGCGATACAACTAATCTGCAATTAGTTCAAATTCAAATTCCAATTCAAATTTAAATTTCAACATCAATTTGATATCGATCAGTTGTTGTTCACTTACTTGCCGCTCAGCACCAGCGACAGGCTGTCCACTTTCGTGACCTTCTCCTGCGCATAGACCTCCTGGTATTTGAGTGCCCTAATGACCTTCATACAATTGAGCACCTTCCTGAACTGATGCCGGGTCACGCGCAGCGGCTGGAACAACGCCACATACACCTGCAATAAAAGAAAATTTATTAACCACAATTTGCGCATGGAAACAATTTGTGTCAAAGATATATATATATATATATATATACATACTTCTCACCCATTTGACATGGATGCAGGGTATGAACTGTATTATTCAAGCAAAATGTTTAGCTAGCTTTGTGTGTTGAGTGTCTTCTTGTCATACTTTTGTGGAGAATATTATAATTCTGTCTTGAGGATTCTAATGTGTTGAAGGAGACATCGCCGACCCCACAAAGTTTATATATATTCTTAATCAGGATCACTGGCCGAGTCCATCTAATCATGTCCGTCTGTGTGTCTGTTTCTATGCCAGCTAGTCCCTAGTTTGTCCCCTAGCTTAAAGCTATCTGCATGCAACTTGGCATCTATCCGTCTTTTTACTACAGGCAGTACATATCTAAGAACCGGCAGAATCAGATTACTATATTAATAACCGATCGAAAAATCCCTTCTTGTATGGATTTTTGTTTAATGCTTGAGTTGTTCGTGTGAAAATATTACGAATATTAAGCCACAAAATATATATAATATCGGGCCACTCATCATACAGCTGGGAAAGGAATGATCAGTCGAAAAAATAGTTCTAATACAGAAAACTATTTTGTTTAATAAGATATCCTAATAATTGATCGAATGACTTTTTCGTATGCTTAACTAATTCTTAGTAATTATTTTTGGTCTGATTGGGTTTTTTCTGGGTTTTCCCCAAATCATGCAACAAATGTTGGACCAAAAGACCAAAGTGTTCCACTTGAGATTACTAAGCAATTTCCATCTGGTGGATTGAAGACAACTTTGTAGCAGCTGATTAGCTGATCACAAGGCTACTGAACTTGTTTATTGTTTATTGATGTATTTTGTTTTTTTGTTTTTGTTTTTGTTTTTCTCCCGCTCATTTTGACTGGACAAATATTTGGGCAAGTGAGAGTGAGCTACGCGTTCTGAAAGCAATTGCACTTGTTAATCACTCGGTTCAACAAGCAATAACAACATGTTTATGAGCTACGGTTCTGGTCGTCACCTACTAAATGAAAACGATAATGATGATGATGATGATGATGGTCTGACAGGCGGCAGGCAAAATGTTAAATGGGAAAAACGAAAAAAAAAAATATATACGTAATCACATGGCTAGTCAGCCAGTTAGCCAGTTAACGACATGGCCGATTGTAAGTTGGCATTCAATTTGCGCGCTTTCGGCTATTCGTTGCCAAGCAAAAAGTTTATTTAAACAGTTATTTATTTTTCATTTTTCTTTTTTGCTGACGCAGTTGCAGACACTAAATGCGGGTCGCGGCGGGGCGGTAGAGGGGCTGCGACATGATACAGCAACGGATTACAATGCTCTGCCGAAAAATTTGACATCTTTGCTACAACACGGCATTGTCGCAAATAGCAAAACGTAGAAAACTAATCGCTTTAAGCTTCTTAAGTAGACATCAGAAAAGCTCTAAAATTCTGCTTCATCTTCTGCTGCATCATCTAGCAGTTGAAATACATTTTTTAAATCGATCATCTTTTTCAAACATCATACTAGAAACTAGAAACTTACGATCGAAAGATGACTTTTTTATCAGTTCATAAAAAAAGATGTTTTGATTGAATTAAGTTTTTTGTGTTGTGATAATATTATGGTATCATGGGTTGCTTAAGTGTATTCAATAGTCGGCTTCAATATTAACTTTTGTTGCATGTGTAATTCGCTTCTTGCGTTTCCTCTTTTTGTACACAACTGCAACAACACACACACACACACACACACACATACACGTAAACATTTGCACATAATAATCAAAAGCTGAGCCTCAACTGCGGGTAAATCCGGGCAGGTTTATTTGCTACCATTGTTGTTGTTGTAGATTCTGTTGCTGACTGGCTTTGCTGCCGCATGTGGCGCGCAATTTGCAACAGCAACAGAGAGCAACAGCAACAGCAACAGCTCTCGCCTCGGCGGACATCGCCACTGATGCTAAAGTCACGTACGCCAGCGATCGCTGCCTTCAGGCACCAATCACTCGTGGCGTGAGATAGCTGCTGCAAGCTCTGGCCTGTGGGTGGGGGAAGGGGAATGGGGGAAGGGGGCCTAACCCGACTCAAATTGCGGCGACGTCGAAGTCTACGCATTCTCCCAAGCGTCGCGTCGTTGTGGCGGTCAATTTTCATTGTACATAATGAAAGCCTATTTATAAAGCAACAACAAAATAAATAAAATGCATATCGGGCTCCACCTGCTATGGATGAAAGCAAAAAAAAAACAGAAAACAAAAAACTAATGGAAAAGCCCATCAAACAAGAAATCATCTCTTGATAGCTATACCCAATTTCCCATAGGAACTACAAAATGGAGCATACATATAGCTCGAACAATTGCAATCGAACCTCTAACGCGGAACTCATTTCGCGATCGATCGAATGACAGCTATATGATATTCCAAATTTCATCCAGTTGTCTTTAAACCAAGGGACTAACTTGCATAGAAACAGACAGACAGATAGTCAGATCGACATGGCTATATCGACTCGACTACTAAGGCTGATCAAGAATACATATATATATATATGGTATATGTGGTTGAAGACGTTTCCTTCAAGGCTCTGAAAGTTTCCGACAAAATATGAATACCACCTATAAAATTTGTATATAAATACATAATTACTTTTTCTGACTCTTTTCTGGATTTCTTATTTACAGCACTCAGAAGGCTTTATTTGAACTGACCTGCCTGAAATCTCTGCGCGCATAGCCATACATATACCTACATACACACACACACACATGTACAGTTACTTATTAGCACATATGTAGAGATATGTCCATAATACTGGTAGCGATTACAGTAGGCACAGCCAAATCAAAGCTAGACTGAGCCCAGAGCCATTGAACTGAACCTGCTGCTTTTGTATTGATAATCTGTTGGCAAACAAAGAGAAACAAGCATTTTTTGCTCTCTCTCTCTCTCTCTCTCTCTCTTTGCCTTAAGAGCACTAGTCGGCAACAGCAGCCATTGCAGGCGCAATTATCATTGCCACGAGGCTTGCACACCACCAACTATATCAATTATAACGGACTATAATTATTGCACACGCTGTAAAATGTTAATCGAATGCATTTGTTCGATTTGCAGAAGGAAGCGATTGAAAACTATAACTATACATATATACAACATATACTCTTGATCAGAATGTCAATGCTCAACCTTCATCGATATCAATTCGGAGTGAATTATTAATTCATGGGGTTCTCAATCTGCTTAGTGGTAGATAAGTAGTCCTCTCTGGGGTCGACAATGGAGGGAAAGCTGTCGACGTGTTTTATAATTTCCATTATGGAATTTGAACTCAATGTGCGTAAAGTGCTTCTAAGTGGATCAATAAACAATATTTGATGGCAGGTATTTCGTTAAATTAAATCAATTTCGTCAGCAAGTTGGCAATACACGATCTGCTGATTACAGCGCCAAAGCAGTTTAAGAGGTGGGCGAGTCTCGCAAGCAATTTGATAAGGGAGAGAGCTAGAGAGAGAGGCTTTGGATCGCTTATCTCTTGCATTAGTGCCAACTTTGTCCACATGATTCATGGCATACATAAGTAATCATAATACCACAAACATCTTAAGCCCACAGCGGTGTAGCAAATCACGTGGTGAAATAGCAACACCAGAAATCCCGCCCCTCAACCGCGCCGAGCCCCCGACAATGATTGAGCGAAAGCGCGCGACATTTGCTATCGGGCAAGAGTCCAAGAAGCAGCTGACATCATTTGGATCTATGCCATGGACAATGAGAGGCATGTGATGAGACTGACGAAGATTCTGCTATGCTGACGCAAGGTGTCTGTGTCTGTGTCTGTATCTCTGTCAGGTGTTTTGGGGAAGCACAATGTAGTATCCCTATAATATTTGATGACGCCAAAGCGAACGCGAAGATTTTGCGATATGGTTTTTTCTTCTTCTTTGCACCAGCTGACTGGTCAATCCAGTTGATAACAAACGAAATCGTCTGCATAAATTGTAAAATTTTTGAATGTATAAGTTGGCAATCAATTGATTAATAACACAACAATAAACAGTTATCGCTAACGTTCTATAGATATAGCAACATTTATGGGATTTATCTTTTTCGATTCTGTATTAAATTGAACTCTGTTCACCGATTAATCCAATAATAATAATGTATGACTAGCAATCGATATCAATCGAAATTATATAGTAGTTGAGTGAGTCAGAGACTTTCGAACGAATGAGTCACATTAAGCAATAGCAGGATTAGGTTTTCAACGCTACAGTGAAAGGGTAACTTTTTTCCAAAAAAAAGAAAAAGAAAACTCGAACTGACGTCAAACGTTTTTGGTTTGTATTCTAAGCAGAAATGTGATTGGGTTCCCGTATATATTTTACACCATATGGAGATTTGGGTGATTTTGAAGTTAATATTTGTATATCCAGTATTACTTTTGTTTTTTAGCCTTCAATAATCTTTTGTTGCGTTTTGCCAGATTTACGTGACATACGGCACTCGTCCAATGCTTTGTATATGCAGAAACTATAGTCTTTCAACCCCCCCTCTGTCCATCAACAATCTAGTCCGCTCACATTATGCCGCAGAAAGAGAGAGAGAAAGAGAGAGGTAGATTGCGAAAATAAACAAAATGATTAGTTGTTTAAAGGTCAGACTATACAAAAACAAAAAAAAAGAAGAAAAAAAGAATAACAAAATAAAAAATTCAAAAAAAAATATGATTAAATTTAATAATAATGGCCAATTGAATAAAGTTAGTTCTGATTCATGTGGCTTCGGTCGTCGGGTACCGATTACCATCGTTGAGGTGTACGAGTGTGCGAGGCAAGTTTTAAAGGTTCCCCAAACCCAAAAAACAAAAGTCCCGTCGCACGATGAGTGGGCAAAAATGCAAAAAAAAAGTACTGATCATGATGATAATGAGGCGCCGAAAAAGAAACGCAAATGTTTTAGAATCAATACATATAAATATATATAATATATGTATATATGCATATACAATCATATAGAATCCATATCAGTTCACTAATGGCGCGTTTGTATGCACAATTACACCTCTGTGCTATATACGCCTCGCTAAACAGCTCCTGACTTTTTGGAAATCTTATTCACTGACTGACTGATCGCTGTTGTTGTTGTTAGATATTCGACTTTCGATCGACACAACGTCCGGCGCTCGAACGGAACTTGCCGCAATTAGATAATGAGCAGTTTGGTGGCCGACAGACATTCATCAAAGTGTCGATTGTGCTGCCCCCCTTGTTGCCACTGTGCCGCCGACAATTCAAAATGTTGGCGTGGCAACCTAATGCGGCTATCGACCGCGCAACAAGATGCGCAAATCAGATACGTTTTTTGGGTAGAGTTATATTTTTTATATATTTATATTTATACATATATCAAATAATGTGTAGAAAGCAATCCATGATCAAATATATTCGAATTATATCTCGTTGGCATGTGGATCACGTTCCAAAGACAAGCACGTGGAGGCTCCGTGGCAGCAAAACAATGAACAAAGTCAAAGACGGAAACAACTTAAGAAACTGCAATGCTAAAATCCTTCAACTAATTATTATTCATTATTTCTTAAGCCCGACTTTAACAATAACCATATTAGGAGTGTGTAATTGAAGCAAGCAAGTAATCGAAAAATAAAAAAATAAAAAGTTTTAAATATTAATGTTTGCTTTTCAAAGTGTTCAGCATTTGATTCAACTAAAAGCGTAAAACAAATTTGAGATCAACTACGAAATAAATGCTAATATCAAATATCAAAATGATATGATAAATGACGCTTGGCGAATTTCTGCGGATTGCTTATCTAATGCATCGATCACTTACTCATCAGCGTAGTCCCCGGATTGTAGGAATTTTGGATTTAAGTGCGAATGACTTCAAAACAGTGTGGTTTCTTTTTATTACCCCCTGTTGGGTAACTGAAACGGGGCTATTTTAAAGGGATATTTTTGTTATTTTTGTATTATTACTTAGGCCCAGGGCACGAAGGTCACTTTCTCCTACATGTCTATTGCCGGTTGTATTAAATTAAAAGAAAGCAATGCAAATGCCAACAAGCTTGCACCAATGTAAATAGTCAGAATGCTATGTCTAATGTGTGTATATGTGTAAGTTATGTAAGGTATTCTCAACCCAACCCCCCATCCCCACCCCCTCGCTGTGGCAGAAAATATGCGCATGTGGCGCCCATTATCGATAGAATGGCGTCCATTTGGTCGCGCCGACAGCACGTTCACATCCCCCCAGCGAACAGTACGGCCCAGTCCGGCCAGAGGTGGCTTGGCCATAAAAGTACGCACTTAACGATCGCAGCGTGACAAGAAGCATTTAATTGCACGATCTTCGTCTACGATTTAAGAGCGTAAAATGTAACAGGTGCTTTCTCTCTTTATCTTGTTCGTTCGCTCTCTATTTTTCTCTCTCTCTCTCTTTCGCTTTCTTTGTGACAAATTGCTTGTCTGTTAATACAGTTTAAGTAACAAATTGTGCATCGCGGACTGGCACGATTAACAAGGGGGGAATCTTACTAACCCCCCCTCCACCTGCCAGCAATATACGAATGTGGATCAAGTGCACGATGCGTGCGTGGGAGCGTCGTCTTTGGTATTCGTGGAAGCCGAAGAGAGTTCGGTGTTCGGTGTTGGGTGCTCGGTGATCGCTGTTTGCTGATCGTTGCGACATCCAAGAACTCGCGACTCACACACACATGCGCAGGCACTATATAAAAGCGTACGAGGCACCTTGCTTGCCATTCAATCGCACATATTAACTCGTCGCGTAGACTTCGCAGCCGCATAAGTGGCAGCACCAGAAGCTAACCCAACCCAACCCAACACAACACACAATCCCCTACAATCCTATCCGCTCAAATTCTAAGCCGCTCGCAAGCAGAAATTTACTAATTAACTAACCAAAACGACACCAAAAGAAAAATCCCAAAAATATTGCAATTTAATTTTTTTTTGAGTGCAAGTCAAAACGAGCAACTGCAAAAAGCAAACCGAAACAGAAACAGAAACGGAAGCAGAAACAGTGCAAAAGAAGAAGTATAAAGAACCGTTAAGCAGTTATATAATACAAATGCAAAAATGTGCCATAATTCGGGCATCGAAAGTGAACAGATCGAACGGTATATGGCCTTCGGTCTGCCACAAAAAGCCGTCAAATCGGTAAAATACACGATGCGCAAGCGTGAAAAACAGCAGCGCAAGGAGCAACAAAAGCAGCAGCAGCAGGATCAATCACAAAACAACACCGATAATGAAGACAGCAGCAGCAGCAGCAGCGGCAGCGACAGCGGCACTAATATTGAAATTAAGCCACTGCAGCAAACACAGTTGCCAACCGCAAAACAAAATACAACAACTAAGCCCCAGACAGAGACGAAGACAGCAGAAGCAGAGGCAAAAGTTGAACACAAAACAGAAACTTCATTAACAGTCAACAGTCAGAATAACATTGAGAGCAACAGCAGCATTTTAAAAATTCCCAAATTCTGTGGACGTTTTAAAAAAATGCAACAGCAACAACAACAACAACTGGAAGCTGTAGAATCTGAGCACAGCAGCCCCGTCAAAACAGTTTCACCAACAGAAACAACAACAACATCAGAAACAGGAACAGGAACAGCAACAACAGCAGCTGCATTAACAGCACAGCAACAGCGCAAACTTAGCTCCATGGAGCCATCGATGGACGATGCTCTCGCAATTGGCACTCAATTGACGCGCAAATTTACTGAGCACTGCCATTGCTTGATCGTCCAGCTGCAGGGCAGCCGCCTATACACGTGAGTCTCCTTCCTTAAATCGTTGCTGTGCCCATTTCATCATGTGACATATTGTTAATGCACAATTTACGACAAGTGTGTCTGTTTGTCTGTCTGCCTGTCTCTCTGCCGTCTGCTTATCGCTTGCTGCGAATTAACATGGCGCTCGATCATGTCAATCACGCGAAGGCAAAAGATTACGATTCCATTAATATTATTTCACGAACTTTGAGGCGAATATATTTGTATTGTTTTTGTTTTCGTTTTCTTTTTGCGTTTTCCCACATATTTCTACTGTCTGCCGTCTGTTCCGTTACGCAAACAAGAAAATGAAAAATAAAGTTCTTAATTTGCACTCTTAAATACACAAATCACGTGCTTCAAATGGAGCTTAAGCGAGTGAAGAGCATTCATAAATTCACCTACCAAATCATGTGTTATCATTTCTATCAATTTGATCTCTCATTAAATTTCGATATCGTAGAAACTAAACTCTTCAAAAATGGTGCCCAATTAACAGCTATACAATTATCACCTTTTTTTCTATTCTTTGGAATAAAACATTATCACAAAATCTCATGGTAAATGTTTTGCTATGCTTTGCTTGGATCATCAAACGATTCACCTTGTTGCGTATGAGCCCTCACCCCACGTAATTACTTTTATCAATATTATTTCTATCACAAGTTATTTATAGAGACTAAAAATAACTAAGGGCATCGACCGAAAGTAAACGCGCCCCTCTTCCTTAGCAATAATAATTCTGATTCATTCACAAGTTCGAGGCGATCCAAACTTAACCATTATCATCTAGTGTATATCTATGTATATCTGTGTGGTTTTGGCTTGTCAACAGAATTCCCTCACACCCAACAAACACACACACAGAAGTCCAAAAAGCGAGTCGCATTCAACGTCACTCTGGCTGTTTGACTGTGTGAGAGAGTCGGTCTGTCAGCTTTTTTCTGGGTTTTGGGGAGGTGGCTTTTCGCAGCGACTGGATCGCATTGTCAGCTTCAGCTTGGAGAGCAGCTGTTCGAACAATTTTCCCACATATCCCACAGCAGATTGCGAGTCTGTTGTATTTCATTTAATGGCCATTGTCGCTCTAATTATTTTGTGCGAAACATGTGTGTATATATATATATATATATCTATGTTTGCATGCTTTTTTGCACGTACGCCACATTCGGCTAAATTCGCCGCAATGTCTGTCAAGAGCTACAGCAACAAAACCTTAGCAGTGACGACGCTTCAACGTTAAACGTCACTTCCCCACATGATCTATGACAAAATGCAAAATACAAAAACTGCAAACAAAAAAAAGTCTTTCCTGATCGGCAGCATTCGGCTTTTAGATACCCAGCATTGTAAATAGTTCCGTGAATGAAAAGATAAAATCAAAAATTTTTATTTTTTTTTTTAATATTTTTATCTTTTGTTGCCAATTTGCAAACGTTGCCAGTACTTTAACATACCCATTTGGAGATCAATGCGCAAGGGGTATTAAAATGAGTAAAGACAACGCAACGCAGCGCAACGGCAAATGCGTAAGCAACACAACAGCAAGACTATCTCACAACACAACCAATACAAAATTATCGAGCTTCAGCTTCACTGCAAACTACTCGATGTTATATAATTGTTGTTGAATGCCGTCGTAGACGACGACACTTATCAGCGTTTCGTAAATGTGGCCAAGTGCAAAAGTTCAAAGCGTATCTAATCAGCAGAAAACCGAAAGAAAGACACACGTGTTAATGTCAATATGCATTTCGTATCCAAAGCAGATAGAGACCAATGTTAACTTTAACATATGCAAATAATATTTAACATATCTAACAGCCAGCGTTCAGTACAATAACTCTCTTTTCCTTTGTCTTTCTCTCTTACAGAATACTGACGAGTACCACACAGCCGGCGCATTTGATCGCCATTTTCATATTGTCCTTTGTGCTACTGACCGTTGGACCCGATCTCACAACGACAACGACAACAATGGACGACAGCCAATTTGCAGCAACAGCAACAGGGACACCACTGCTGCGCAGCAAAGCTACCGCAAAAATGGGTGGCAGCGTGCTGGCAACGCTGGCGTTTTTAGGCGCATTCGCCACACACTTTGGCTCTCAAATTTGGATGACATTTGTCTCGGGTAAGTTTCCGACCGAACAGCTTTTAATGCTGCCAGTTAACGTCGCTGCTGCTACCAGCGCTATTGCTACTGCTGCTGCTGCTGTTGCTACTACAACTATCGTTCGCCTCAACATCAACATCGAATCGAGTCAATGTCATTCACATCACATTACACATTAAATCTTTCTATCTCTCTCTAACTTATTAATAATCGGTGAATTTGTTTATATTTTAATTTGTATTGCAGGTCTCTCGCTATATTTCTCGTTGCCTCGCCACACCTTTGGCCAGTGCCAGCAGATATTGTTCCCCAAATATTTTGCACTCAATGCGATGCTGAGCATCACCATGCTAATCATTTATGTGAAATACTTCCTAAGCGGCTGGTCAACATCGGCCGGTGTGCAACTGGGCGCTCTGTCAGTGACTTCTGCCATTGAGGTGGTGATACGTTTATATCTCGCACCGCCAATGCTTCAACTGATGCATGAGAAGTACAGGCTCGAGGGTGCCGTCGGCAGTGGCCAGGAGGTTGGCAGCCTGTTGCAAGGGGACTTGGTCGAGTGTCCGCACTATCAGCGCATACATAAGGCATTCCGGCGCATACACATGAGCATTGCCATTGGCAATATGATTATTCTGTTGGCCACATGTCTGCAATTATATTTTCTATCATTGAAAATACGAATTAGCTAAGACGCCAACCAAATTGACAGCCCAGGCCAAAAAGCACATTCTCGTGCAGCGCCTGAAAGGCTGTCAGGTTTTTTTTTTTTTGTGGTATTCACCCATTTAATGCAAATAGAATTTATAAATTTAAAGAAAATTTGTAGCGCAGTTAAGCCATTAAACCATTACCAATCCAACACACACACACACGCACACACACACTTACATATAAAAGTTGATATTGTATTTGACTGTCACTGATTGTCTCAAATTTATTATTAAAATATAAAGTACTACGCGGCTTTCATAGGCAATGTATTTATAACAAACACACTCACCACACACACCCCCACACCCACACACACACAGCTACGATTCATGAAAAATAACCAATTTAAGCAATCCAAATAGAAAATTAATTGGAAAAAGTTACACATACTAAATGAAAAGTAAATTGGCTCGAAAATTACATATTTTCAAATTGTTTTAATAAACCTGTGATAAATCTCAACCCGCCCATGCCCATCAGCCCACACCCTCCCGCCTTTCGCACGCACACACACACACATACGGAAAACATTTTAGTTTAACCGCGTAGCCAGTAATTTACACACAAATTGTTAATTAAGAGTGTTTAGTAATTTAACAATTTTTTTTCTTTTTTGCTAATGATAAACTATCGAAATTTTGTATTTGTTTAAGTGAGTTATATACATTTATTTTCATGTTGTGCATTGGGCCACAGCTACAAAAACATAAACAAAGTGAAAATATACAAAAGAAAATAAAAACAAACAAAATACAAAAAAAAAAAAATCAAATATATGCAAAACAATTTGTTTAAAAAAAAATAAAGTGAACTGAATTTTTATTTGGGTAAAAAAAAAATGAAGCCGCAAAGCTTAAGTCAAATCAAAGAAATCTATAAATGATACCGGCCAGAATTTGGATCCAACTACGATACATTTCTATATTCGATTTCATACTGACAAATTGTCTTACGTTTACTAAGTACGTATATATACGAGGGCAGTCTGAAAAGTTTGTGACTCATAAAGCAACTCTTTTGCCGTTAGCTACCAATTTTCAACACACA
Organism: Drosophila paracracens; assembly: GCA_035044025.1. Classification (NCBI taxonomy): domain Eukaryota; kingdom Metazoa; phylum Arthropoda; class Insecta; order Diptera; family Drosophilidae; genus Drosophila; species Drosophila paracracens. The sequence continues at coordinate 1,601,432 of JAWNMN010000838.1, forward strand.
ACTGATAAACTCATAAGTAGGACCTCAATCTGCTGAACCATTCAGCATATTTACTAGGTTTATATTGCCATAGGGCTACTTTCCGTTGGCAATCCTGAATAAATGGAAGACGATTATTTTGGTGAGTTGAACTAGTCTAAGCTAAATGTGTCTAAAGCTAAAAGCTCTCTAACTAAATATGTAAATATATTTGTATATATCTCAGACCGTTTAAACTGCCCTCGTACATTCTGATTGTATGCTTGTGTTAGTTTAGTATGCAAAAATAAACAGAAGGAGTTAAGACTTACCGCTTCAATTTCCTGATCAAAACGCACCGGACGCAGCCGGCAGAGCACCACAATCAAATAAACAAAGTTTATGGCGATGCCAAGGCCCGACCAGAGGACCACATCCGGAGTGCACTCAATCAGGTAGCCGTACATGCCCATCATGATGCAGCCGATGAGCAGTGTGGCGCGCATCCATAGCGACCCAAACGGACCGTGCGGCGCCACAAACGCCAGAAAGAGAAAGGCCCAGCCTAGCTGAAAGTAGAGATGATGCGGCTGCTGCCAAATAAGGCACTGTTCAATCGACCAGTCGCCCGGATTGATGGAGCGCAGTGTGCCGTTGTTGTCCCATGTGATGGTGCCACTGGCGGCACTGGTGCCCGCTGTACTCTGCGCTATCAGTGTACCAGCCGAGGCAGCGCCCACAGCACTGCTGCCGGCACCAGCAGCCACGCTGCCAACGCTGGCACCGCCGCCGCCGACGCCGATGCCACCAATGCCGCCGCCGCCATCCACACCGATGCCCATGCTGGCGCTGCTGCCGGCACTGTTGATCAGTGCGCCGACGCCAGCCGCACTGCCTGCCGTACTGGGCATGGTGGTCTGTGTGTGTTGATTACGTTATAGTCTATCGTCCAGCACTTTTGCCCGTTTCTTTGTCTCTCTGTTTCTCTGTTTGTTTCTTTTTTGTTGTCCACGTCGTCCCACGTTCGTTGCTCAGTCTGCTCCCTCTCTCAGCGTTTGTTTGTTTGAGTTTGTTTTTGTTTGTTGTGTTTGGTGTATTTCAGTTTCAGCAA